>LPNX011125473.1:88717-114037 GCA_001517045.1 Pseudotsuga menziesii | reverse complement strand
TATATATATATATATATATATATATATTATCATTTGCATTTGATAACACTAAGATCAATCTTTGGCAAATGAATATAAGTGGAGATCAATATTGGAGTTATGCCTTTGACTTATAGTCAATAGCACTCCTAGTGATTCTTCAAACAAACCTTATATTAAAGGAGTAATGCTATGTTTGAAATAGTGTTATGTAAAATCAACGCTGGTAAGGTCATTATGCTTAGTTCAACTTTTTGCAAGTAAATGTTAGGTAGTATTTCTAAACAAGCATAACTCTTAGAAATACTTTAAGTCGACAATGTTATAGTAGGGAGACTTCTTGGAAGTTAGTAATCTTTTGGTTTCCATAAAGGACCAAACTCTTAACAAATCAAACCAATGTTTAGACTAGACTTGGTAAATATAAGGTAGTAAGACTATCCAGGGTTAAAGGTAAAATCCCTTAGTAATATTATTAAGTGATATGGTAATGTAATTTTTTCTACAATACTTGTGACATGATGAAACTTGGAAGATTGAAATTATAGCTTGATGACTATAGTGCAAGTAGACATTTATAACTGTATACAAATAATAAGCTGATAATTCTTCTCTACTATAGCAGAATTAAAAATAGAGCTAAGTGATCTATTGTAAGCTTTTTCTTTGAAGGCCTTAGATTTATATTCATGCTTATAAAGCAACACTTTAGATACTAGACATAGCAATAGAAGTAAACTCGTGCTTGAATAAAAGTGTCTTTAGATTAAATTATGAGCTCTATGCTCATCAGTAGAACTTGTGAGTAACTTGGCTTATAGCTTTAAAGATGAATTCTTAAGTAGAAGTCATGCTGGTGAAAGACATTAGTATGTTAAGGATATTGGTCTTAACGACTAAACTTAAAATACTGTCATAGATGCAAAAACAACAAAGAAAGTTACTTTACCTCATAGTAGCCTTGAACTCTATTAATCAATCTATACTCTAGCATTTTATATATGCTAAAGAAGTAAATCTGGATTTAACGCAATAAAAAACTCCTACTTGTTCAAAAATTTACTTGCTGAACCTGTAAGAACCAGAAATCCAGCTAAGTTAGCAATTGCTAAGTAAGCCCCAGTTTAGAACATAACTTCTGACCTACTTGACAAAATCAAATCATGAGTATAGCTAGAAGAAACTGAATGTAGATCATATACATAACATATCAAAATTAAAAAGTATTTGTTTGTATGTGTTTGAATTTAATCACTACATATTGTTAATTGTTTTCATTTTTCCGCTAACCGATAGTAGTTATTAAACTACAACTTTAGACATTGTATGTTACATTAAAAATTTTAAATTTTTGTGAAAATTTGGGGTTATGACAAATATGGGGTTAGATGTGCTCAAGATAATTCTACTTCATTGGATTAGGGAAGACTGCCTAGACATGTTGAACTTGTTAGGAAAGGGGGATCTCAAAGGAATACTTTGAAAACAATGTCAAATTATGCAAGAGGTATTCCAGAGGATCTTCCAGGAACAACAAACGAGATAAACGGGATAAACTAGAACGAGATGTCTTCGACAGAACATAGAAGTCATCTAATGGAGGAGATACTTGAGAAGAAATAGGAAATCTCCTCAAGAATTTCAAGACAGAAATGATGAGCTCCATCTCCTCAAAAATAAATGTCCTGAGGGCAAAGCAGAAACAAGCAATAGAATATCTAACACTCAGTGTATTTTGCCCTAAATTTAGGAAGAAACATCCCCAAAAGGAGTGCCCACTCGACAAAGTAGAAGTGTGTCATCTCTGTGAGCTGAACCATGATACAAAGGAATGCCCTTCACTACCTCAAGTGAAGTCAGTTCTAAAGGAATCAACTCCATATGTGGAACTAGCCTACTTCATTGCCCAGAAAAATACTTTCCAGCCTTGAAATCAAGGTATTACTCCAGATTCGTTTCCATTTTCAAATACATGAATAATTGGAATAATATGCATCACATGAATATACAATTCCCTTCATCTTATTCCAACCATCAATGTTATCCTTCTCAACTTTCGATGCAAAATTTTAACTCATGGAACTCTTGGACATAGTCACCAAACCAACAAAATTCTTGGTCTCTTGGGTGGAGGAACTTCCATCCAGGAAACCAGTTTCCCCATAACCAACCTCCTCCATAGCTTCCACATCAATAGTTTCCTCATTAACCATACCCTCCTCAACAATACCCTCAGCCATATCAACAGTATCAGCAGTTGCAACTGTAACTTGAGAACAATGTTGCACCCAATATGCCTATACAACCATAGATGCCTGCTCAACCTAACCCCAAACCAAATAATAAAGCAATCCATTAATTTGAGACTGTGAGATTGCCAACATGCCCATTTACTCCATTACTCTAGTTCCCTGTAACAACATCCGCTTACAATCAGGGAGGGTAGTGGAACCTTTAGTCATTGAGGATGTTCCATTCTCTGAATCTGAAGAAAGGATGAACCAACAATACTTATCCAATGCAACGATCACCATTATTGAGGATGCTGAAAATCCTACCGAGATACTGGCTGAAACACAAGAAGAAACATCTATTGACACAGAGCCTACACAACTGGTTAGGGAAACACCATATCCTGAAAGACTAACACTATAGAAGGCAGTGGAAGAACCTCAAATTAACCTCTTAGAAGAGTTGAGAAAACTCTATGTCAAAATTCCATTACTGCAGGACCTTCATGATGTTCCCATTTATGCCAGAACTATTGAGGATTTGTGTACAAGAAAACCAGGAAGAAAACCCAGGCATCCTCCCACTATCCATGTTATAGGAAAATTATCTGAATTAATGATGGGAAAAACCCTCCTGGCCAAATACACCAATCCTGGGAATCCCATTGTCACTGTGCAGGTTGGGAGCATGCAGATACCAAACGTACTGGTAGATTTAAGCGTAGCTATTAATATCATGACCATAGAAACTATAAGAAAATTTGGGCTCATTAATCTCAGGACAACTCCTACCGTTCTAGAACCCTCATATAGGTCTTCCATCAAACCTGAGGGAATACTAAATGACCTCGTTGTCTCAGTTGATTCATGGGAATATTTGGCTGAATTCTTGGTTCTACAGCCCAAGTCACAGCTAGGAGGAAACCCGTTGATCCTGGGAAGGCCCTGGTTAGCTACAGCCGATGCTTGCATCAGCTATTGGTATGGGTCTATGACCATATTAGATGGGACCGAGATTAAGAACCTTACCTTCTATCCTTCAGCTTGTCCGATTCTAGAAGCTAAAACTCCGTTATGGATGGAGCTAGAGGAAGAGGAGGGATTTCAGCCATTGTTAATGATAGGGAAGGCCTTGACTTTCAAAGATGAAACAGAGGATGATGCCATCAATAATTTCATCAGTGAACCCACTTCTGTCAAAAAACAAATTTATTAGATCCTGAATAGTACTCTAGGTGAAGAAGAACAAGAAAATATCATAGAGGAGACACTATTCAGTGATACTCACATAATTCCAGTGTTGAAAAGTTCAAAAAGTGTTCTAGTTGAGATAGAGTCTGGAAAAAACCTAAATATCAATCCCAATCTTTCTCTGGATGAACATGAACGCCTAATCACTCTCTTAAAAAAACATAAGGGGGAATTTTCCTAGGAGCACACAGACGTGAAGGGTATCCCTTCTAATATGTGCACCCACCACATTTATATCAAAAGTGACTCTTGGCTTGTGTGCCAGCCTCATTGAAGGATGAACCCCAATCTTAGGGACATAGTGAAGGAAGAAATTCAAAAAATCTTGGAAGTAGGGTTTATATACCAAATTTTAGATAGTGAGTGGGTGTATCCACTCGTGATAGTAACCAAGAAGAATGATAAATGGAGATTCTATGTGGATTATAGAGAATTGAACAAGGCAACACAGAAAGATCACTTTCCCCTGCCTTTTGTCGACCAGGTAATTGACACCTTATCTGGAAAGAAGTTCTTCTCCTTCCTAGATGGGTTTAGTGGATACAATCAAATCCAGATTGCTCGTGAATACTAGGATAAAACCACCTTCACCTATCTTTGGGGTACCTTTGCATATAGGGTGCTCCCCTTTGGCTTATGCAATGCACCAACCACATTTTATAGAGTTGTGATTGACATCTTTTCGGAAATGGTTAATTATAGTATGGAGATTATCATGGACAATTTTACCTGTTATGGCAGGGAATTTAAAAAGGCATTGAAAAACTTGGAAAAGGTTTTAACACGCTGTGAGAAAACCCAGTTATCTTTGAGCACTGAAAATTGCCATATGATGATGAGCGAAGGAGTAGTGTTGGGGCACTTTATTTCTGCTGATGGTATCTAGGTAGATCCATCCAAAATCAAGGTGATTGAAAACATATCCACTCCTGGAACTCAGAAAGAGGTACGTATCTTTTTAGGGCATGCTGGGTATTATAGAATATTTATAGAAAAAATTTCCAAACTAGCGTCTCCTTTATTTACCTTATTGATGAAGGATGTATAGTTTGCTTGGAATGATGTATGCCAGACAACATTCATTGAGCTCAAGAACATGCTATCTACAGCTCCTATCTTAAGGAGGCCCAATTGGGCTTTGCCTTTCCACATTTCTTCAGATGCCTTTGACACTGTCATTGGAGCAGTATTAGCTGAGCAGGATGGTCAAGCACCATATCCAATCTACTACATCAGTAAGAAATTGGCCCCTACTGAACTTAATTATACTGTTATGGAGAAGGAATTTTTAGCCATTGTTTACTCCATTAACAAATTTAGACACTACATCACTGGGTATTCCACCTTTGTACACTAACCACTGATCCATCAAGTACCTAATGAACAAACTAGTTACAAATGGTAGGATAACTAGGTGGTTGTTACTATTACAAGAATTCGATATTACCATTATTGATAGGCTTGGAAAAGAAAATGTTGTTGCTAATCATTTATCTCGTTTTACTAACATTGATAACAACCTACCAGTTGAGGATTCTTTCCTATATGAACACTTGTTTGCAATTTCAGCTCATTCCCCTTGGTATGCAGATGTTGCTAACTACTTGGTTGTAGGGAAGCTTCTAGCACACTTGTCCAAAAGAGAGAGAAGGAAGATTATTCAACAAAGTGTCAGGTATTGATGGATAGATGGACATCTTTTCTACATAGGTCCTAATATTGAGATCCGGAGATGTGTAAGGGAGGATGAATTCTTCCATATCTTGAAGGCCTATCATGATGAGCCACATGGGGGAAATTTTGCATACATGAGAACAGGTCATAAGGTGTTAAGAATTGGTTATTATTGGCCCACAGTTTTTCGGGGATTCCAAGAAATATGTCAAGTCTTGTGACAACTGTCAAAGAATGGGCCAACCTAATAGATTGGATGAAATATTTCCTCTTCTACCACAGTTGGTGGTGGAACCTTTTGACAGGTGGGCCTTATATTTCATTGGGCCTATCAATCCTCATTCAAAATAGAAAGCTTACATTCTAGTTTGCACTAACTATATGACAAAATGGTTAGAAGCTGTGGCTTTGGCGAAGGCGAATGACCAGGCTATAATAGATTTTTGTATGGAGAAATATTTACTCGTTTTGGAATACCCAAGGAAGTAATAACAGATGGAGGACCACCGTTTGTGTCACACAAATTCGAAACTTTGTTGCAGAAGTACCATATTCAGCATAGGATAACTTCACCTTACCACCCCCAGGCCAATGGCCAGGTGGAAAGTACCAATAAACTTATTGAAGTTATCCTCACCAAAGTAGCCAGGAGCCATCGTAGAGATTGGGTTGACAGACTTCTTGAAGCATTGTGGGCATATCATACTATGTGGCGCAATACTACAAGTTTCTCCTCTTATGACTTGGTGTATGGAAAAAACGTTGTCTTTCCCATTGAATTTGAAATCAAAACCTTGAAGACAGCCATGGGTGAACCTAGATGTAATTGAAGCCCAGAGGAATAGATTGAATTGATTGAATGAACTTGAGGAAAAATACATAGCTGTTGTGGATCAGGCAACATTAATTCAGCAACAGACATCCAATTGGCATGACAAGTTCATTAAGAAGCGGGCCTTCTATGAGGGAGACTAGGCGTTGTTATATGATTCAAGATTCAAAAGGGACTTTAAAGGTAAGCTATGCACAAGATGGTTAGGTCCATATCTGATAAATAGAGTATTCGACAATGAAACAGTCCACCTAGTCACCATCGATGAGAATCATGCACCATTATTCGCTAACGGTCACAGGCTGTGGTTGTATCACAAACCAATTTCGAGGGATGCATTTGTTTCATAGATTGCAACTAATCTGGGATACCAGTTGGAGTAAGGGAAGGAATATTTCCCTGCCCCTGTCAATCTTTAGGAATCCACTGCAATTTCTACACAAAATATTTGTACATAAATAAACTGATGCTTAGTTCCTTTTTCGTTTTCTCTCCTTTACACTTGATTTTTTTTTTTTAGAATCTTTGCAGAAATTTATTCAAGGAGTAATGGTTATGACTAGGCCTGACAACCATGAGCCCCTATGTAATTTTATGTTTCCTAGAAGATCTCCTTGCAGAAGAAAATTTTAATGATGAATAGCTCGGGGCAGCTGCAACATCGTGCAACCGTGCCTATTTTCACTTCTCGTCGTAGCTGCAACACCGTAAAACCGTGCCTATTTTCTCGTCCCATCGCAGATACAACACTATAAAACTATGCATATTTTTCTGTCCTGTCGTACTTGCAACACCATAAAACCGTGCCTATTTTTCCATACCGTCGCAGCTGCAACACCGTAAAAACGTGCCTATCTTTCCATCCCGTCGTAGCTACAACACTATAAAACTGTGTCCATTTTTTCGTCCTCCGTAGCTGCAATATCATAAAATATCGGCCATTCTTCCATGACAGTAGTTGTGACTCCATTGAATTTTTGGCTACTTTTACTCTTTTTAGCAAATGCAACTCCCTAATTTGGCTGAATTTAACTATGGACTATGGATGCAACTCCTCCAAATTTGTCCACATTCAGTTTGCAAATCCTTCAAATTTGTCCAAAATTTTTGCCGCCCATGATTTTGCTGATTTAAGCTGATTTCAAAGCTTTAGTTATTATTCCTCCAGGATCGACAAGACAAATTTTTGTTCAACGGGAGAAGGATCATGGTAGCATGTGTGCAATAATATTTTAGTTTGAAGGCCACATTGACACGCTATATTACTCCGAAAAGTTATGATTCCTCCCATAATTACGAAGGTATGGTTCTAGTTATTTACATGATTAAGCATTAAGTGGATTTGATAGAGTTAATCATACTTGCCTTTTTATATCTATTTTTACACTCGTACTTCATTAACTATCCTTTCCCATGTTCTAATGGTTACTCAAATTTATTTCACAATCACCCCCCTTTCCTAATTTGGGGCAAAAATATTACCAATGACTCTATGCTAAACTTTCCAAATTTGCCAACTTCAACCTCTGCTGTTCGTGCATGTCCTGCGTTGAACTTTCCATTGTTGGATCCTTCAATTTGCTAAGATGATACTAGAAGTTAGAAAGAAACATAACATGGGTATCTCGACCCACCATGAACCTCCAAACATGAAGGAACTGTGAAATAATGCTGAATTTTTTGCTATCTTTGAAACTGCGGGCTGGACTGAGTTTTTCCAACGTATTAATGGTTTTCATTCTGAGACTGCTCTGCATTTTGCCTTAAACCTTACAGAAACCTACTCAGAGTTTATAAGTTTGTGGATAGAAATTTTTGAGGCGATTGTAGCTGAGGTTACTGGGATCCCACAGGTAGGAAGATCTTGGTTTGGAAGAAGAACTCCCAATGCCACTGCAATACAAGACTTTTTGGTGGTAGGTGAACAATTGCGTCCATCAGGATGGGGGATAGAATTATAGTCATTGCTTTACCTGTGAGACCAAGTGGTCATCTTCCTCAAGAAGTATATCACCTACGAAGGTAGGTACCAGACTGTCTATTATTCTGAGTTCCCACTGCTATCTCATTTGCGCCACAAAAATCTACTTAATGTTCCATTTTTTCTATTTAAAGACCTGCATCACATGGCAGGCTTTGTCAGAGCAGCTAAGCATCCATATTCTTCCCTTACCCATCATGGCCTCATTAAAATTTTAATCTTAATATCCCTAGCTTAGAGAAATCAAACACGGGAGCAATTTATCGGCCAACCTCAGATAGCACAAGGACCTATACCTTTACCTGAGATTCCCATCATATAAGTAAGGGCACCTATACCTTCTCCTAAGATTCCTATCAGAGAAGTAAGGGCACCTACACTTTTGTTGAATGTCCAATTGGAGGAAGAGCAGGAGGACCAAAGTCCCTCCAATTTAGTTGGGGGGGAGCTGAGACAGAATCAGGAGAAGAGGAAGAATCGATAGAAGATGTAGTAGTAGCAAACCCTATAAAGGAGACAGATAATTTGGGAGCTCCAATAGATGGAGAAGCATTAGATGCTGCGACGACTGAAGTTGAAGCTATGGGAGCTATGGTTACAGAAGAGAATATAGAAGTCCTCACCATCGAATCCTATCTTGAATGGAGGGGAACTTTAATAGAAGAAGAAATAGAGATGGTAGAGGAAAGAGAGGATTCTGAGATAGGTAATATTCCCTCTACATCTACTGCAGGGTTGGAAACCCTTGTACCTAAAGGGAATAGAATAAGGTCAAGAGAAGAAACACAAGCATCTCGACCAGTGAGGAGAAGGAGAATGAGGTCAGTCACATCAAATGAAGCAACACAAGCAAAATGGGCAGATATTGAAGCAAACATTGAATTTCCCATTTTGAGACCAAGGGCAAACAATGCTCCACAGGAACCTATTGAAGAAGAACCTCAACTTGAATGGATTTTGTATGAAAACGGGTTACTAAAAGAAGAAGTACAATTCCTTTGGAAGGAACTGGAAAATTGGAAGGAGATATGTAAGAAACGGGTAGAAAGAAGGTTGCACACACTGCTAGAAGCTGCAGACCAGTTAAACAGATCATCTCCTATTGAGGAGGATGAAGAAGTGAAGAAAATAGTCTACCCTGCATGTGGGGATATTTTTAGTCAATCAGGTTATACAGTTATATTGTGTGCACTTGAGACTTATAAAACTGCACCAGTAGCTGAAGAAGGACAAGAAGCACCTAATGCAGAATTAAGGAGAGAAGATGAACAAGAAGTAGGGTCGATCCTTGATATATAATTGGAAGAAGCTGAGCAATTACATCCTCAGCCATCAGAATTGATGGATCAGCCTAATAAGGGGAATATTGAATCCAATCATGGTTCTGTCACACAAGAACCATCACCTTCATAAATTTTTGTTGAATTTTCCATTCAAAAAGAAGCAATTGAACTAGAGATTGAGGTAATTCCTAATCCAAACTTAGAATTTTTAACTGTGACAACAGAACCATCTCAGGATACAGAGTTAGTGGATGAGCCCCAACAATAGGAGGATGAAGTCAATCAAGATGTTTCTACACAAGAACCAACATCCTCAGAAGTCCTTGCTGAAGCTCTATCTCAACAAAGAACAACTGATCCTAAGGTGGAGTTAATCCTTGATGTGGAGCTTGGAGAAGATGAAAATATGCAGTCACAGTCATAAGGGGACACCGAGGTATTTGGGGAACATTCTTATCTTTCAAGAGATATAAAAGTAACTCAAGAGCAATTCCAGCATCCCCTTGTCAATGCCATGGCTGAAATCCAAATAGCTATAGTTGAGACTCAGGTAGATGTGGAAATTGAAGTTCAGGAAGAAGTTGTCACACAAGAACCAAGCTCTTCACAATTGAATGCTGAAGCTGCTGAAGGAGAATTTTGAGAAAAGGATGTTGTCACACAAGAACCAGCATCCTCAGAATTAATGGAAGAAGTACCCATACAGGCTAAAGCTGAAGGAGGGGAGCTTCAAAAAGAGGATGCTATTACAGAAGAACCAACATCCTCAAGAGTGGTTGCATAAGTGCTTATGCAGGCAGGTACTGTTGAAACCTTGATAGAAGAAAATGTTGTTACACAAGAACCAACATCTCCAAGAGCAATTGCAGAGGTGCCTATGTAGGAAGAGACTCTTGAAACCTTGAAAGAAGAAGCTGTTACACTTCCAGTGAAAAATGTTCAAGATGAAACATTAGATGGCAAGGTATGCACTCAATTTTCCCAGAACTTTGTCAATCTGGACTCTGATGATGAGGAAAATGCAGGAGATAAAAGAATCCAGGGGCTGATCAAAGAATTCTCACTGTAAAAAATGGAAGTGAAGAAATGGAAGAGGTAGGTGGATAAGTATTAAGAAGGATTGATCCCCCTCATTGATCATGAAGAGACTATCATAGAACTGAGGGAGAAATGGGTAGAAGAGTTAATGTTCCAAAAATTGTGATGGGAATGGATACAAAAAGAATTGAAGGAGCTGAAAAAGTTCAAATATATGTAGGTGGAGAAGGACTAGCTGTATACGCTTTCCCAAGAATTGTTAAGCACCATGGTGCCATCTCCTTCTTACCCTGTATTTTTGTTTAAACAATTTATTTGGTTTAAATTGAAAGCAGTAAAGGAGGGGAGACCTTATGAATTGGAAACCTTAGACGAGTTTCTGGAAACTTTCATGGAAATTAATTTCATTGAGCAGAACCTGCTCTATGAACTTTACCTACATGAAATGGCTTGCCCCTTGGACCACCATTTGAATCCTGCCGCTTACCTTGGAGATTTTCAGCTGAGAGATTTTTCCTCCTTTGTCAGAAATCATGTGTAGTGGAAAATATCTTTCCAGACTTACTCTCACAATGAGGCCAGCACTAATCTTTGGGTTTGAAGTGAGCCTCAATCCCCTCTCCTTCTCCTTGTTCTGCAGTGACAAAGGCTTACCTCTTCCATCAAAAATTAGCAGATAGTTGAACTTCAAGAAAGGGTCATCTCCATGTGCGTTGGATAAATTACCATGCAACAACAATCAGCTTTGGAAGGTAGTAAGCATAGATGGCAGGCTTCCCCTTTATCACTGCAGAATAGGGACCCGTACTGTTTCAGGAATTTTAAACATGATCTTTCAAGGGTCAAAGGATATGTGGACTGTATAAGGAAGTGTTGAGCTAATTGGCTGGGACTCAAGTTCAAATTTCCTCTTATATAGTGGCCAGCAAAACCATATAAGGAACATTTCTTTCTGACAAAGGCAGAAGAAGACCAGTGTTGGAGATTTTGGGTTGCCTACAATGGATGTCTAGAAACATGGGGATCACTTGAGCTCCCTTATAACTTTTCCTCTTTCCATGAATAGAGTACAAGGCCAGATTTAGATTCATACTAATGGAGATTTTTGCATAGGGACATCAAACATGATAGTTGCGGGGAGATGTTGGGCCCAAAAATGACCCCTTTTTTACCACACTTGAGATACTCTTTTTGCCTTATCTCACCCTATTTTCATGCACCTAACAGATTTTTTTCCTTCATTGGAGCACTGATTCCTTATATGTATGATTACTTATTGTTTTATCTTCTTAATACTTATGATTGTAATAAATGGGTCTTTACCTCTTGAACTATGCTGATAAGTGGTATTTCATGAAGATTGTTCAAAGCGTGAAGGATACAGGTGCATCAGGTCAAGCAGATTCTAGAAGAGACGAACATCTATTGCCAACTATTCCAATGGACTCTATCTTTGCAAGTGAAATGCAGTCAAATATCCTCATCCTATGCAAGCTGGGACAACCAAGGCTGCAACAAGCTCAGCTCAGCAGCGCGCCATTATTCAAGGGTAGCTGCAACTGACGAAGTACTTCTTGATTTGGTTCTGTTATTTCATTATCGGCTCATGCAACAAATTTCCTATATTCTTTGCTTTTGTTTCACCACCATTGTAACAATGCATTGTAATAGATAAGCCTGAAGATCATAGATCTTCATGGTTGTTGATTAGTGGATAGAATTCATGAAGATTAATGTATAAATATCAGGGAGTATGGAGAGCCAAGGGTTGGAATTTAATTGATGTTATTGTATAAGTTGTGAGAAAGACCATCATTTTATTTTATCATCTAATACAAGGATCAAAATTCTTCTGATTTCTGTGGTTTAACTTGTGTTAGTTTCCGGCGTCTCTGTTCGAAGGTTGGGCCCACCTTCCTACAGAGATTGTCGATTTAATTAGGTATTTGTTTTCTCTGTCGTGTGGTGTGGATGTTATAGTAGATGTATTCTTTTATACAGCTACAACAGTGATGATTTATTGTGTGTTTCCTCAATTGATCAGTAATCACATTTCTTGTAAACTACAGCAGAGTGGTGCGACAGTTGACTGTGTAGACTAATTTTCTTTATGCACCTGTGTGGTAGCTATAATAGCCGAAATCATCCCTAGTTTCTTTCAATTGCTGTCTTTCTTGAGTTTTGCTACTTCAGTCCATTCATAGTTATAATTGTTGAGTTCAATTTCTGCATTGCTGATTTCTAAATCGAGTTGGATTGATATAGTTATAATGGATCTTAAGATGGTCTAGTAATTTAGGATTTAAATTTATGCAAAAGTAAATCTAGATGTTTATTTTCTGAATCTTTTATTTCTAGATTAAGGTTGTGAGAAGGTATTTGTAGTTCTGCATTATTAAGAAGGTAAATTAGATTAAGTTAATCATGGGAAGAGTTGGGCTGAATAGAAAGGTAGGATAGTTTATTCAACAGTATCATCTACTTAGTGTTTAAGCATAGACAGTGTAAAATTATCTTTGTAATAAAATACTTTCCTGGGTTGATAATTTATATTGAACATTCTTTATGTTGGCTTTAATTAACTGCATATAGAGTGCCCAACACATCCACCTTTTCTTTTCATGGATCAACTATGAATCCACAAATGAGAAAATGCAGCAATATGCATCACAAATAAATAAAAATGAATTTGAATTAAAAAAAAAACAAGAAAGATGTAAAGATATTGGGATTATGTTTGACAAAAAAGATGAAGAAATAGTTCGTTAAAAAGAGAATACTAAAAAAAATTGCATAAATCAAAATGTCAAAGGAAAAAAAATGGTGCATTCAAAAGTCAAAACGAGAAAACCAATGTATGAGGGAAAAAATTGACAATTGAATATAAGAAAAAGATGAAGAAAATTCTCACCTTATGAGCCTTAATCAAAGGTTACTGGAACACATTACAAAATTAAAAGAAGAAATCAAATAAAATCGAGATTTTAAAATTGAATCCAACAAATCAATAATTGAGGAATATCTTTCATGTTTAAAGGTTCATAATAGAACTTAAATTATCTAAATCAATAAGTTGAAGAATGAAAATAAGATGCTACAGATTAGGGTAGATAATTCTATCGTAAAGGAATGTAGAATTGACAAAGAAACAATGACTAATCTCATTGAAATAAAGAAGTCCCGAATTCTAAAATTTGAGACATTGGAGATGACAATTAATACATATCTAATCAAAGACCTGTCAGGATTATTTGTAATCCTCCTTTTCCACCATAGTCTAAATGTCAGTTTCCTAGCATAGGAGTATGTTTCCACTACATTAGTGCCATGGGGAATTTATCTGGGGCCCACCTACCACTTGATGTGCTAGTCTGCATGAGTTTAGGAGGTTAAGAGGCCAATCCCTATATTTTAGGAACCCACACTAAATCATGGGAGTCCCACCATCAATTCACCCTAGTCTATATTGAATTATGATCTGATGGGCCATACTTGGTTCATCTTCAATTAGTCTAGCACCAAATTTTCATGAATTAAGTAGATTGGGTGCCTTTGCACACCTATATTGGTCAAATAACTGAGTGTGAGGTGTTTTAGTTGTCTAGAGTTACATTGGTGAGCCTCTAGTGGTGATTTTTCCACAGTTAGTGATATTTGGAGTTATTCCAAGTCATGGAATTTGAATCATTCCTAGATGATTCAAATTCTCTTTCTTGTATCATGGATGTATTACATACATGTTAATGATTTATTCATATATAGTTATGTTGTCAAATTTTTTCCTTTTGTCTGAATAATTTCAACATTACTGTTTGAAAATTCTTGCACTGAAATGATTCCTCATTCATTCTTTATTTTCATAGTGAGGTTCAATCCAGCCTGATAATTCCATGGCTTTGATAATATTACATGGTATCAGAGAAGGTCAAGTCAATTTTAATCTATAGAAACTTCCATTGATGTACCAGAGGCAACTAGGTTCCACATAAATGATGGTATCACCTTCCTCCCTCTGGATTTATCCAAAGAAGTCTATCCAAGTGTGAAGCACCCTGATAATGTGCACATGTCGAAGTGGAGTGTGATTGAGTTGGTTTACCTTTGAAATTGAGAGTTTTTGTTTGCAGGTTATTTGAATAATTCATAAAAATTGTGTTGCTCCTAAAGCTGAAAAATGGAGAATTCGACAACCTTGACACTGAGGATCCTCACAACCTTCAATTACCTAGATTGAATGGGAGATATGCATATTGTGTTGCAAAACAAAGGCCTGTATAGGGTCACTATGGGAAAGGAGGTAACCCCAACAACCTTTAGATATATCTAAGTACCTAAATAAATTGGATGATGCATTTGGTTTCATGTGCATTCATATTTACATGGAGTTTCTCTTCCACATTGATGGATTAAAAACACCAAGGGAATTATGGAACAAGATCAATCAATATTTGGAAATATGGATGAGCCGAGAGGCCACATTTTGGAGAATGAGTTGATAGCTCTTCAACCTAACAACTTTGAAACCATCCATCAATTCTTCTACATGTTCAAGTATTTGGTATTACATTGTAAGCAGTGTGGAATTGACAAGAAGGATGAGCAATTGGTGCTCTACATTCTAAGAAAGCTTGACCCATAATTTTCAATATTTGTGTCTACCTTCCACTTCTGGAGACTGACAACCCAAAAATGGAAAATTCCCTCACTTGATGCATTCATCGAATCCCTCATTCAAGAACAAGACAAGCTAATCTAAATGGGAGCCCTCAAAGCTTCCAAGAATAAATATCTCTTGGTTGGGGAGACCAATAATGCACAATATAAAAGGAGACAAATGGGGAAGGACAAAAAGAACATTGAAACTAAACCTAAGGAGAAGCAAAATCCTTCAGATGGAACCTCGAGTTCTAAGAAGGCCAAGCATAAAAGGTTTGAAAAGACCAAGTGTTTGTATTACAAGAGAGAGAACCATCCATAGACCCCATGTATGAAGAAAACTATAGATCATATGTCAAGAATTATTGAACACCATAATATTTACCTCCCTGAAGGTGCAAGGAAGCCTGATCCTAGAAACATGATTGAATATCATGAGATATGTCATGCACTGAAGGAATATTCTCTTAGTCACAATCATTTCTCATTGATTCAGGAGCCTCCAACCACATGGTTTCCTCCAAGGAATCATTATCTTCTATAGATCTCTCTGATGGTCCTAGATTACACATGGGAGATGACTCTCAAATCCAAACTTTTAGGAAAGGTTCTATTCAATTTGAGCATGTAGTGTTCAAAAATGTCCTCTATGGCCTCCCTAGTAGCAAATCCGTTGTCTGTATATCATATGACCCATACAGGCTCACCAAAGCAAGTCATATTCGAACCTGCCTTAGTGGAGATATTAGAAATATCTACTAAGAACCTGATAGTGAAAGGAGTTTCAAATCATGCCTTCAAGGCACATGAGTTCTCACATTTTCTTCCTCACTCGTACCAAAGTTCCCTATTGACTAATGCAAATGAAACAAGCAGAATTTGGCCTGAGATATTTGTCCATCTAAATTTTAAATATCTCAAGCAATTGCACAATGAAAAGATGGTTGAAGGATTGTATCTCATCAAGTCCTCTCAAGGTTTTTGCATTGGTTTCGTAGTAGATAAGCATCCAAAGCAAAGGTATGGAGTTGGGAAAGAAATAAGATCCACCTCTACACTTGATTTGGTACATAGTGATGTCTCTAGAAAAAATCCTATACCATCCATGAATGGATCTAGATACTTTCTAAACTTTATTGATGACTAATCAAGGAATTATTGTATCTACTTTCTTAAGAACAAGTTTGAGGTGTTTGAAACCTTCAAAGTTTTCAAATCCTTAGCAGATAACACTCTTGTGAATACAATCAAAACACTCATTAGAGAATGGAGGAGAGTACATCAAAAGAGAGATTCAACAGTTGTGTGCTTTACAAGGTATTAAGATACAACATTCAGTACCATACACACTACAACAAAATGGTGTAGCTGAGAAGAAGAACTGATCATTGAAGGAGATGGCTACCTACCTTCTTAAAGCAAGATATATTCCACCATATTTGTGGGATAAAGAAGTGAACTATGATTCATACATACAAAACATAGTACCTCATAATTCAGTGGTTGGGATCACTCCATTTGAAGCATTAATGGAACATAAGCCTAATGTCTCACATATGAGGGTTTTTGGCTGCAAAGCATGGGCTAAAATCCCATTTGACAAAAGGAAATCCTTCCAACCTCAAAGTAGAGAATGAATTCTACTGGGATATGAAAATGATGAAAAATATTACAAACTAATGGATATTGCAACCAAAATATGCTTCATAGAGTGAAGTGTCCAATTCAATGAAGATCCAGTGCATCATCTATAGCTAGGTGAAGAGGGAGGTATAAATTCTCAACCTACGCCATTTGCATATGATGATGTTTCTATTGATGTTTCAAATTCAAAATATGAAGAAGAGTACCTAGAGGAACCAGATTTTGATTTTGAGAATGAGGATCAAGCATATCCAGATCCAGATCCAACTACTCTTCCCAATCCTCGGCCTAAATGGGCTCAAAAACTCATTTTGGGGATCCGTATGAAAAAAGGATAACCATATCTCATATTCAAGATGAGAACCATGCACTATGTTATACAGATCCACTTCTCCTAGAGAGGTGCTACATGATGCTTGGGTCTGATCCACAGTCCTACACAGAAGCTTACCATGATCTAATATGGCAAGCATCCATGGATGATCAATACAATTACCTACAAGACAACAATACCTGGGAGCTTACCTCCTTACCTCCCAAGAGAAATATTGTCCAGTACAAATGGATCTACAAAACCAAACTAGCAGCAAATGGATATTCTACCAATTACAAGGACCGATTAGCTGCAAAGGGGTATTCACAAGTTCATGGGATAAACTGCAATGAACCATTCTCCTCTGTTGCAAGAATGGACTCCATAAGGATGGTTTTGGCCATTTGAGCTTCAAAGAAATGGGACGTACATCACATGGATGTGAAGAGTGCCTTCCTCCATCATGACTTGGAAGATATCTACATGAGACAACCTGAGGGGTACACTGAAGATTTCTCCTTGGTTTGAAAACTAAGGAAATATCTGTATGGGATCAAGCAAGCACCAAGGGAATGGTATGCCAATATGGATACCTTCTTATTGCCATAGAAGTTTGAAAGGTGTAAGTCTGACTGTAATGTCTACATGTAGCAGAAGGGAGGTTGATTGATATTGATTGTATTGTATGTGGATGACTTGCTCATTATTGGTGGTTCAGCTATTGTATTGAGGGACATCAAGTCATCCTTGAGCAATTCATTCTCCATGCCAGATATAGGGATGCTAAGGAAATTTTTTTTCCTTGAAGTGAATCAAAAGCTTTGGGGATTATGATTACTTAGTCTAGTAACATAGGTGATTTTATCAAGAGATTCCATATGACTGGTTGTAAAGTAGCATCCTTCCCCTTCTTATGTGGCATCAGATTGGAAGAAGGTGGTTCTACACCCCTGGTTGATAGTACTCTCTACAAACAACTGATTGGTAGCTTATTGTACCTTACTCATTTGAGACCATACTTTTCATATACTATGTGTTGTTGCTAGGTTCATGCAAGATCCACACGAGTTACATTAGAATACAACAAAGCACATCTTGCATTATGTGCATGGTACTAGAGAGTTTGTGATTCACTATTCTGCTGGTGCTCAACTAGATATGGTTGGTTTTACTAACTTAAACTAGGTTGGAGACATTAATGACAGGAAATAAAATTCGAGGTTTGTGTTCATGTTGGGATCTGGACCAATCTGTTGGTCAAGCAAGAAGCAAGAAACTCTTGCTCTCTCTCCAGTTGAAGTAGAGTATCGCGAGGCCCGGGGGGGGAGGGGTGGGTGAATGTAGTTATTCATACAATTTGGATACATGGGATTCTAACATAGTTTGGAAATAATACTTATCCTTCAGTAGACATTTTTGTGATAATCAAAGTGAAATTAAAATTTCTAGTGATCTAGTACAGAAGAAACGAACCAAACACATTGAAGTTCATATGCATGACATCCAGGAACTAGTGTGTAGTAAGACTATCATTCTGTATTATTTCCCTATAGAGAAGTAGGTTGTAGACATATTCACAAAATATTTCACTGAAAATATATTTGTTTATCTCATGCCTCTTCTTGGTGTGAACATTTGATTCAATTTTGTTCCTAGTTCATTGTTCATTTTGAAGGGGGGGTGTGGGGGGGGGGGGGGGTTCCCATGAGGTTTTCCCCATTTCCTCAGTTCATTGAGTAGTTTATTTTTTGCATTATATTGTATGAGTGACCTTTGGTCTTAGTTTTCAGGGCCCAGGTTTTCCAAGTTTGGATTAAGGGCAGTGTTAGGATTATTTATAATCCTCCCTTGTCCACCATAGTCTAAATGTTAATTTCCTGGCTTAGGATTATGTTTCCACTTCATTAGTTCCATGGAGAATTTATTTGGGGACCACCTACCATTTGATGCATGGTCTGCATGAGTTTAGGAGCTCCAAAGTCGAATCCCTAGATTTTAGGAACCCACATTAAGTCATGGGAGTCCCACCATAAGTTTACCCCAGTTTTTGTTGAGTTATGCTTCGATGGGCCATAGTTAGCTCATCTTGAGTTAGTCTAGTGCTAGATTTGCATGATTTAAGGATATTGGACACCTTTTCTCACCTACCTTAGTAATTTAACTGATTGTGAGGTGTTTCATTTTTCCAAAGTTACACTAGTGATCTTCCAGTAGTGATTCTTCCACAGTTAGTGATCTCTAGAGTCAATCCAAATAATGGAATTTGAAGCACTCATAGAGGATTAGAATTCTCTCTATCGTATCATGGCTGTATTACATATAGGTTAATGGTTTATTAATATGTAGTTATGTTGCCAAATTTTTTCCGCTTGTCTAAATAATTTTACCATTACTATTTGATAATTATTGCACTAAAATTCTTCCTCATTGATTCTTACTTTTCACAATGAGGTTCAATCCATCTTGATAATCTTGTGGCTTTGATAATTTTACAAGATCTTACCAAAAAATAAATCATTAGAGGTATCCAAAGATGAAATTTTTAAGAATATGAAACCACTTACAAGGATACCTTATTGAAATATTAATCAGAAGATTCAATTATTTAACCAATAAGTATATCAATATCAACAAAAGAACATGGTCTGTTAGGGTTGAATTGAGAATGAGTCAAGGTGGTTTAGGTATAGCACATGGCTTATGCACATTGTTTCTTTTATCCCACAGTATTGTCCCGTGCTATTGCTTGTAAGGAAGTATTTATAAGGCTTGAGGAGGATCCATTGTGAAGTGGCCTAGAGGTGAGCATTTGATAACTCACTTGGACCAGTTGGATGGTTTGGAAAGGGTAATGAAGATCTTCAATGGTGTTGGCTTTTCCCTGCATGGGGTTTTCCAAGGTAAACGGTCGTTTCTATGTGAATGTTGCTTGTAATGTTTATTTTCTTGAATATTATTGTATGGATGTTCATTCAAAACCTAATAATTGGTATCAGAGCCAAATGTCTATTTGGATGGTAATTAACTCACCATAAATAAGGGTTCTTGGTTCAAGTGGGAGAAAATGGAAGAAGAAGCAAATTTTAGGGTCAAGAAATTTAACTTCCAAAACTACGATTTATCGAAGATACAAATAGAGGACTATATGTACTAGAAGGATATGTTCCAATCATTGGGAATACAAGAAAAACAATCAATGACTATGAAAGATGAAGAATGGGACATTATTGATAGAAAGGAACTAGGAACAATATGGTTTGTGTCTGGCTTCGTCGGTGGCTTTCAATATTTCAAAAGAAAAGACAAACAGAGGATTTGATGAAGGAATTGGCTAATATTTATGAAAAACCATTGAATTCCAAAAATATATTTCTAATGAAGTGTTTATTTAATATTGAAGATGCCATCCCATGGTACAACATGAAGGGCAGTCTTAGGAGCATGAAGACACATTAAAAAATTTGGAGTTTTTGAATGTAAATGGGCATATGGATATAAGACTTGGTAAGGCATGCATACCCCTGGTAACTCACCAGTAAAGTCGAGAGATAGACCTAGGTGGTAGAGGGTTTTATGTGAAATTACTCGGTAAAAATTTGAGCGGGGTTGGTGATTACTCCAATTCGAGTTTAAAGGGGGAATTATTAGGATTAACCGTGACTTAGGAATGATTCAAAGGTGGTTTAGGAATATCACATGGTTTGTGCACATGTTTTCTTACAGCCCATGGTATTGTCCCATGGTAATGCATGTAAGGAAGTATTTATAAGGATTGAGGAGGCTCCATTGTAAATTGTCCTGGAGGTGAGTGGTGGCTAGTTTGCTTGGACCAGTTGGTTGTTCTTGCCATGGTAATGAATATATTCATTGGTGTTTGGTTTTACCCTCTTTGGGTTTTCAAGGGTAAATGGTTGTGTTTATATGATTGTTGTTTGTAATGTTGTTTTTCTTGCATATTATTGTATTAATGCTCATTCAAAACCTAATATGGCCTATGTTGCAATGGATACTCATACCGATACGATTCAATCTCAAGGTAGAAGTCATCTGGGAAATTGAAATACAACAAGTTCTCTCCAATAACTCTATAAATGTTCAATTACATAGAATATTGACTTAGGGTGGGAAGACCCTTTCACAACTTGAAAATCATTCTTTGTGCTTAAAATATCACATTATCTTTTATCATCTACCATGACAAGCCTGAAAATGAAGATTCATGAGAATACATTACATGCCTAAACCAAGACTTAACTTTTGTATGCTTTGAAGACAAAGCAATTTAAAAGGGGTAGGCAATAGAATAAACATAATAATTAAATAATACTAAATAAATGAAAGATAAACATTAAATAAATACTGATTAATGATTAATAATTATAATTAAGTATTTTTTCGATGGGGGTTAGAGAAATTGGTAATGAATAGTTGAGATGAAAGTTGTAAATAGAAGGTCACAAGTTCAAATCCCTTGAGGATACTTACTTACAAAAAAAATAGAATAAATTATTTATTGAAGGGACACATCTTAACTAAAGGACATGTCCATTCATCCATGGAGACTAGTCACTACATATAAAAACACATCATCCCATGGCATTGTACCATAATGTCATCTATGCTTATTCATTATATATATGTTATTATCCTTTATGGATTTCTGATCCTTTAACCTATTTACATTGGATTTTTTCTTATTAAACAAACTTTGTTAATTTCAATGATTACATAGATAGTACAATGAACAATAGTTTAGATGACCAAATTTATCATGCCAAAGTTTTTATAGTTCTTTTCGATGATTAATAAAATTGGATGAAAAACATGATGACACGAAGTTGTCAAATATACACAACCTAATAGTGTCATCAAGAATTTTAATTTCTAATACATGCTTAAGATCCTTTAAATGCTTGATTATTGTTGTACAGGAATAAACACCCTTGTAACCTAGGGTCTAGGGTTACCAACTTAATTCTAAAACTTGCAGACAACTAGGTTTAAAGTACAGAAAGGGAATAGGAAGTAATGTTGAACTCACCCGATTAATGACAGTTGATCAAAGCTTTTTCTTCTGCCGCTTTGCTTCTCTCCAAAGATTTCAGGGATGCACCTCCTTCACCTGCAAAGAGAAAATTCTCCAAGTAAAATCTTATACATGTATATATGATAGGTTAGATGAACAATATATAGAGTGCTTAATCAAAAATACTCATCAAACATGATACATGAAAGAGATTCAACACAAATTTGGAAGAAGAATTCTCTTTATTAACAATAGTGAATGAGAAAAGTGTACAACCCAACGCCTGAGACAAGGACTCCTCTGCAACCAAAGGACTCTAAGTTCTGCTGCTCCAAATACTTTTGAAGATATACCACCTGCATAACTTTGCTCTCCAAGTATGATTGATTAATGCCCTCCCTAAGGCCTCTATTTATACTTTGGGAAATATAGTAGTTTCAAAGGTTGAGGAGGTTGAGACAGTTGAGATAGTTAATGATTAGGGCTCAACAAATATCCATTAATCGTGTTTTATTATTTTTAATGTCGAATGGATGTGTACGCGAGTATTGATACTAGCAACCCACGTATGACACGCGAGTTGCTATAAGGGAAACCCACGTATAGATCTATACGCGGGTTGTAATGAGAATAGTCATGTACAGTACGCAGGTTGTAAAAGAAGATAGTCGTGTATGTATGCGAGTTTCTATGGAGATAGTCGCATATGGAAATCAACATATAGAAAGGTAAAATGGCAAGTTGGTTGGATAGTGAATGCATCTCATGTCATGCCCATCTATAATGTTTAGGCAACCTTCAATCCAAAAGTGTCCTTTTGTGTACCAACATATGAAGTGTTGGCACTCAAATGGAGAAGTGCCATTTGGGTTGATAACAGATGCCCCCTAATGTGTGAGGTCAGAGGGAAGCGATGGCTAAAATACATTATAATCATTATCTTTGGAGTACTCAGAAATCCAATGGAGGAAAGGTAGTACCTGAAAAAAATACATAATAATGTCACATAAAAAGTCATATCTAAGGATGCTATGTTCAATATACTGGAACACTAGCTCCTTTACAATGTTTGAGTACATCATATAGCATGGGTACAAGACTACGTATATTACAAAGGCGGATCGAAGCCACAATATACAATAATGATGAGTCTTCAAAGATCTCGAAGTTGTGTAAATATATAGAACATAATCTTGTGCAACTTAGTCCATAGATAGGGAACTAAGGTCTTCATAAACAATCCCAAAGAACCAATACAATCCAAGCCATGTGAATAAATGTAGGTTGAATTCGAACATGGAGTGAATTCAACAGATTGTCAATTAGTAGGTGATAATTGACAACTGAAGCAAAGAAATTCACCAATAATGAAAGTGAATCCTAAGGTACGATCGTCAAAACTCTAGGTCTTCGTCATCAAGAAGTGCTGATGCGGAACCATACTATGATAAGGAAGGAAATAGATCCTACAATGGATCACAAGAGTGACTAGGAACTAGGTAAAGGAAGGGAGACACAAGTGATAACAGATACGACAATGATGGGATCAGGATATAGATCATACATTGAGTTACGTCCTTGCAAAGTGAGCATGACACAGAGATGACCCAAGGAAGTTTTTAACTTTATAGATTGAGCAACTAGACTTATCTGTCATGTAAGATACATGGTCAGATTCCCCAGGTAGAACTGACAAGAGGAGGAGTAAAAATATTGAAGTAATAGCTGAACTGAAAGTGAACACTGAGACATGGGTATCAGAAAAGATAGAGAGTGCTATGTCCAAGGATGACGTGCTGCGACTAACTGAAAACCAAGAGAAAACTTCTTCCTTACCTTCCCTGTTAAATTTTAACAAGTCCAAGAAAGTCAACTTGAGTCTCTCTTCATTTTTTAGCAAGATTGAAGAGAAGAGGGAATATTGCTTGATAGTGTCACTGATTCGTGGATTTAATGAGCCCGAAATAGTACATGCTCAGTTGGTGTTTTCACATTTATAGAGTCTGAAAACTCCAAAGAAGACTCCAGGGGGGTCCTTTTTCGTCCAATTTAGTCTCTTGAGGTCGAAAAAGTATAAAACATGCCACAGAAGAACTCTCTTAACTTCCATAGAAGAAAAGGTGAACCTTTTTCATACTTAGTCAGGGAGGTCTGAAAAAGGTTAAATTACCACCTACCCAACGCTTCTTCGAGAGCAACATATAGATTAAGTTTTACGAGTGTGAAGGAAAGCAAGATCACTCGAAAAGATCCATTTGAGTAGGAGAAATGGGGCTTAACACAATAAACTCCATGCTTTGTTCTTAGTGTTTAACGAGCATGACAAAGACATAAAGTACACTCAAAATCTTTTTCATGTTTAGGTCCAAAGCACGAAAAAGAGAAAACTGAGCTCATACTGGGTGTTCCTTTTTCGTAAATTTAGTCCCTCAGGTCCAGAAAAGTGATAAACCTATGCTTGAGAATACTCTTCTCAATTTCGTAGAAAGGAGAGTGATCCTTTCTTGTACTATTCCGCATGGTCTGAGAAAGAGATAACCTACCACCAATGCAGATTCCCATTCACATATTCTTAATGAGCTTGAATGGACAAGTTAACTCAGTAGTCAAGTCATTTTTAAAGAGTCAGAACTGGGCCTAAAGAAAATCCATAAGGGTGGGGAGTCCTATAAAGGGATAGCTTGTAAAAAGAGACCAAAATGAGGCTCCATTTGGTGTGAAAGTTAGCTAAAAGGATTCCCCTATACCAAAGACAGCTGCAGCATGAGTATCGAAAGACAACATAGGTTGTAAATGAGGATACTGATGAGAGGAAGGCCCTATCCATGGAATAAAAATGGTAAAGACAAGGAGCTAATGGTTAAAAATACCATAGTCCGTGGTTAAAATGTTTATTACTAAATATAATATGGAGTAGGTATAGATGCAAAATGCATGTGAAATGACGAAAAACCATCCTATATGAGCAAAAAAACACCCTAGAACGATGATAAACCTATTACAAGGCAAAAAGATATGGTATTAGTTTGATGAATTATGAACTATAGGGAAAAAACCCACTTGAGAAATATAATTTCTATAAATAGTTCAAAAACATAAATAAAACTCACCATTTGGATTTTTAGCCATAAAAGACAAGTTTTCACCTCTACCTTTAGTTGCCGGTGTGGACAATCTAATGGACCAATTCCAAATCCGCAAGTGTTAGGTAATACTACACCCCAAGCTCTTCAATTTTATCCTAGCAAATTTCAAAATTGAGCCCAAATTTTATATTTTTTAGTGCCTTCATCAAAGGAACATTGTGTACGCAGGTTCGCTATAATGAAACTCGTGTACATGTGTTTCATATATACTTGGGTTTTCCGAAGAACAGTCATGTATAGTATGTGATATGCCTCAATAGATAGTC
>LPNX011125473.1:60808-88575 GCA_001517045.1 Pseudotsuga menziesii | reverse complement strand
ATTGGTGTGTATCCTTCCATTGAATAATTATGAATAATAGAGTACATAAATAGATCTTCCCTCATAGGAAAGTTGAATTGTATGGAAACAACTCATAAATCTCAAAAAGGCTGACTTACCCAAATATAGCAAACCCCCATAGGTGGATAAAGCACTTGCTAAATCTATCAAGGACCTCACAAGTTGGCAAAAGCATGAGTGATTTGTCAAGGAGATGGAAATAACATGCTAATCCTAGAAAATGGAGAAAAACTAATGGAGGATGGGTTGGAAACAAAAGCTCCCAGTTTCCTAGTTGACTAGCTTTTATCTTATCCATAGAAAAGCAGGAAAAAGCAGAAAAAGCAGAAAAAAGCAGAATCTGCTATAAGGTCCTGCATACTAATTCTAGATGAACCCAAAATTAGAAGTAACTCATTCCTAGGATATAGATGGCATGCATTGACTTTAAAGTGCCACCTAATTAAGCTAGTGGGTGAATAATTAATCAAATAAAGATTAATTATTTTATCCTAAGTTGTGAGTGGGTTTAATATATTCCCACACCCCCCTATAAGTCTGACTTTATGATGGTATGACAAAAAATATGGATGCATATGGATGCATAT
Source organism: Pseudotsuga menziesii (assembly GCA_001517045.1). NCBI lineage: Eukaryota > Viridiplantae > Streptophyta > Pinopsida > Pinales > Pinaceae > Pseudotsuga > Pseudotsuga menziesii. Next base: position 87,967 of record LPNX011125473.1, on the reverse strand, counting down.
AGGGCCCAGCAACAAGGCTATGGTCACCCTTTTACAATTATTATGTCCAAAAAAGTGAGGAAAGAGGCAAAACCACATGGGGAAAATCCTCCCTCAAGATAGGACAAGGCACAAAATTTGAAATATGTATGTCTTCAACATATCCTTATCTTCACTTGAATCAGCTGAGTGAACTTCTTTTGGATTGAAGAATTGTTGAAGAAATCATGAACTCCATGATCGTGTGCTGGAGTGTAGAACCTGCAAGAAGGAAGAGGAGAGACTCCTTGTATCTCATCATCTGATGAAGTAGGAGAATTATATGAATGCTTATTGCTGCTGTCAAATTCTGATCTGTAAACATAACCTGAAATGGAAAAGAGATCTGTGCGTACTCCTTCCCAAAGAGTACAAAAAATAACGCAATTTATTTCACACCCAATTCCCTGAATAGCTGCAAAATTGTGATGTGAATCACATGTAAATATTCCAATCTGCTGTAGCACCTATATAGATATGATATGAGGCTGATAAAACACTGATATATTAGAAAAATTAGCATATGTAACAGCAAATACAAAGGCTTCAGTGGCTCCATGAGGATATAGGGCTAGACTAGGAAAATTATGAACAACTGGGGAAAACTGATAGGTGTAAAAATCTGAATGATGGATGGGCATAAGATCTGAACCATAAGTCTTTAGAACAGATCCAAACATGTTTAATATCAGTCCAAATATGACTAAGGACATGGATAACCAGCCAATGAAATATAGGAAAGACTTCAAACCATGCAAGATAAATATCACTGCATAAGAGACCAATGAGGAATCAACAGGTGATCTTGGGATTTGTATAGTCTTTGGATTATTCAGAGGTATGGTAGATGGTATGTATGGTGTTATTATATGTGTCATGACATGCATATAGTCCTGCAAACAATCTTCTAAATCAGACATACAAGCTTGTGAGGAAGAGCTGCTCAAAGGTAAGTCAATATCTAGTGAAAAATCACAATTTTTGGGAGATGAATCTAGTAGACTGAGAGGAGGATCATCAAAGAAAGGTTCTGATATTTCTAATTCTGATATATCAGAGGATAAATATATATCAGATACATGAGAAAAGGAGATAACTCTGGAACTCAAAGCATAAGTTATATCACCTTGGAACTGCGTAGTATGACATTGTTCTGAGGAATCAGCAGGCTTCATCTGGAACTTCGATCTGGTGCTTCTCAAGAAGCTGAGACATGATGTCCATATTCTTCTTGAAACACTTATTCTCTGAATGAAAACCATTGTTGCAATAAGAACACTTGTATGTGCTCCCTTTCTTCTTAGCTTTCTTCATTAAATCTTCATATGAATCTTCATCTTCACTTTCTGACTTTGGCTTCTTCACAATTTTCTTCTCTTTTGATTTGAATTTATTTCTTACTTGAACCAAGAGAGCATGATCCTTGCCCTTTGGAGAATTAAGGACACCCATATGGATCAATTTATCTTGCTCCTTTGTCAGTGAATCAAGAAAAGAATTTAAAGAAGGCATTTTCCACTTAGGAACAACAAGCCTAGTAGCATGAAAAGTAGACACAAAAACTAAGTAATCAGGACCCAATTTTGAAAGAATGGAAAGGATTAATTGATCATCTAATTTATTAATCCCACATTTCTTGAGCATTAGAATAAGTGACTTGAACTTGGTGAAGAAACCCTCAAGAGATTCGAAATTGCTTGGACTCAGTGAGAATAACTCAATCTCCAATTGATGCGCTCTTAGCTCATCTTGAACTCCAAAGAGAGACTCCAATTGAGTCCATACTTGGTTTGGAGTGGTCAAACCATCTAGATGAAAGATTAGGTCAGGAGAAATAGAGAGGCAAAGCAATCCATAGGCTTCTTCCAACCTATTATGCCACTTAGCTTTCTCAATCATAGCATTGGGCTCATTCTCCAAAGCTAGTGTAACTCTATATAATCCTTTACTGCACAATAGAATGGAGATTTTTGCTTTCCATTCATGGTAGTTGAAGGAATAAAGAATTATAGCTGATGAAGAATCCATATTTCTGAATTGATGTGTTCAAGAATCAAATCTCTGCAACCTGCAAAACAAACTAGGAGAAAATCTTGAAGCTCTTCTTCAGAGAGGGATAGGAGACTGGAAGCACTCCTCAACTCTGTAGAAATAATAGATCAACCTTGTAGCTCTGATACCATGTATAAATAATATATCAATGCTATGTGCAATGATGCTAAGAAGAAGCACAGGAAATAGATCTTGCTACTAAGAATTCTCACAAGCATACACAGGAAAATAAGAGAGAAGAAAAGAGACTGAATCACATGAATGGAGAGATGAATATTGGTGTGTATCCTTCCATTGAATAATTATGAATAATAGAGTACATAAATAGATATTCCCTCATAGGAAAGTCTAATTTTATGGAAACAACTCATAAAGCTCAAAAAGGCTGACTTACCCAAATATAGCAAACCCCCATAGGTGGATAAAACACTTTCTAAATCTATCAAGGACCTCATGAGTTGGAAAAAGCATGAGTGAGTTGTCAAGGAGATGGAAATAACATGATAATCCTAGAAAATGGAGAAAAAATAATGGAGGATGAGTTGGAAACAAAAGCTCCCAGTTTCCTAGTTGACTAGCTTTTATCTTATCCATAGAAAAGCAGGAAAAAGCAGAAAAAGCAGAAAAAAAGCAGAATCTGCTATAAGGTCCTGCATACTAATTTTAGATGAACCCAGAATCAGAAATAACTCATTCCTAGGATATAGATGGCATGCATTGACTTTAAGGTGCCACCTAATTAAGCTAGTGGGTGAATAATTAATCAAATAATGATTAATTATTTTATCCTAAGTTGTGAGTGGGTTTAATATATTCCCACATCACATACGCTGCGTGAGGTGGATAAAAAGCATGTAGGGTCAAATTTTTGAAATTTTACATGAAACTAAAGGTTTGCAATGCTTGTTTTACTAGGTTTGAAGATGGTGCTTGAGTGGAGGGAGCGCAAACATGAAGATATGGATCAAGAAGCACTCCAGGATGCCCCCACTATTAATGTTTTACGTTCAAGTGGGTTTTAAAATTTTTTTGTACATCACCTATGTGGGCCAATGTCCACCTACTAGAGTTCATGATAAATTACTAGGATCATGATTTGGGCATGTTTGACCTTCAGGGTGAGTCATTGGAGATTACTTTAGAGGATATCTATTTCATTACCGGTCTATCACGATGGGGAGCTCCAGTCAACTTGGAAGGCACTGGCAGAGGCGGTGACCCTATAAGTGTCCAAAACTACATTGAAATATACTATGCACCAGGTACACAAAAGAGAGGGAGTTGCATCCCTATTGTACACATACATGATCTTCCTCTATAGGTATTCACAAGTACCATAGTGAGGGTTGCAAGATCATCTTCTCTTCACCTTGCTACAGGGAACCAGATGAGACTAGCGGTGGATTGTATGTTAGGGGCCCTATATGATTGGTGTTTAGGAGTGATCTTGATCTTGAGAAAATAGCTCTCTGACTGCAAGAGAGGAAGGAGGAAGAATTTTGGATATTATAGCATACTAGTAGCCTTCTTCCTTTGTCACGGAGGTGGTGGCTTAGTGCAGAGTGTTTATGATGATGACTTCTACTTTTGGTGAGAGCGACAATTTCCAGCACTGGAGTAGTTTCCATATGCTGGGATGGATTTCCATGGTGATCTAGACCTAATCCTCCCTCTAGGAGGAGCATGGGGAGAGTTAGGCAATTTTTATTTTCAAGTTTTTAAAATTTTTATGAATTTTAAATATAGAGATATATACATATGTATAAGAGTTCTAATCCTATAAACATGTCAAAATGTAGATATTGGACCAATCCTCCCTGAAGGGCATCCACGCATGTATGTGCATCCTGTCTTAAGAGAAGACCAAGGGCTGATTAGGGTTCTTGAGGGGAAGCTAGCCAAGCTTACCCAGAGAGTACCCACCTTAAGGATTGAGCACATCCCAACCATCATGCATGAGTTTGTGGTTGGTGTTCCACCTATCTAGATACGCCTTTTGAGGTGGGTAGCCAGAGAAGTTTTAGTATATATAGATGTTGTTGAGGCTGCTGAAGCCAAGGAGGCTAAATAAGGTAGAGTACAAGGAGACCAAGGGGACTAGGGTGGTCCAGCTTAGATCTAAGGCATTTGATGGAATTTGATCCATATTTTTTATATTATACAGTTATGAATAGATCTGAGGATTAGAGACTCGACCTATCTATAGACATATATTTACATATATATATATATATATATATATATATATATATATATATTGTCAGTTATTTACAAATGTTTTTTATGTGTATGCTGTATAATTTTATGAAAAATGTATTAAATGCCAATCCAAGATGTAATTAGCGTATGCATCAGTTAATGAATTATGATTTCTTAGAATATGATTAAATGTAACGAATTCAAAATTTCCTTCCAATAACCTAACTTGCATAAATTAACGTAATAGAATAGGGTTCTGCACCTGATAAGCTCGATTGAGCTGGGAATCCACCAGTTGAGAGTCCAGTCAGACTTCCACCTGAGTGATAACACATGAGAAAGCATCCCATAGAAGCTCAATTACATCCATATACTCATTGAGATTATTAGAAGCAGGACCTAAGCAAGCACCTCCTGAGGCAACTTACTATCCTAAGGGAGAATCATTGACCCATGCCACTGAAGCTAGATTACAAGTGTGGCGACTGGCGCCATCAACGAAACCTACGAAACTCTCAGAAGACATCTAAAACAACCAGTAGATAGTATAAAAAACAAAAATCGATAGAATAGTGTACATAAAAATACATACAAGAAAACACAAGAAAAAGCGCTAAGCCTAAGCATAGTACTTTTTTAGGTAGACCCATTTCTAGGCTCAGGCCGCTTATTCCCATCAAAACCAATTAATTCATATGCACCCTTATTTAAGACCTTTAACACAACATAAGGCCCTAACCACATGGACTTGAACTTTCCTACCCATAGGGGTTCCTTGTCTTGGTCCTAGACCAAAACAAGTTCCCCCTCAGAGAAAATTCGAGGCTTGACTGACTTATCATATTAGCTTTTGACCCTATTTTTGTGAGCTTTATTTGTATTCAGCACATCTCTACGCTGCTCATTAAGATGTTTTAAATTTACTAGACGTTCTTCAAGCTCCGTCGTATCAGGTAACACATGAATAGTTATTTTCAAGGACGGGATTTCACATTCAACTGGGGTAACGGCTTCCACTCCATGAATGAGTTGGAAGGGGGAGAAACTCGTAGTATTTTTTACATTAGTTCGATATGCCCAAAGTGCAGGGTATACCATGAAATGCCAGTTAGAATGGGCTGCATCAATAGTACGTTTGAGGATAGTCTTCAAAGTTTTGTTGACAGGATCAACCTGACCATTTGCTTGAGGATAGTACGAAGATGAATGTTCTTGTCTGAATCCAAGCATAGTGGTTAGTTCTGTCATCATGCTATTTTTAAAATGACTACCATGGTCAGTGACAATCACCTTGGGTATACCAAACCATGCTATAATTTGATTGAACACGAAAAAATATTCGATTTCCCCATCAGATTTAAAGGTGGGCATTGCCTCTACCCATTTCGTAAAATAGTCCATAACAACAATGATATATTTGTGCCCCCAAGCCGAGGCTGGGTTACACATGATGTAATCAATCCCCCACTTCATAAAGGGGCCCATCGAGACAATGGGAAATAACGGAGCAAGATGTGACTGCATTTTTCTGGTGTAAAGCTGACAAGGATGACAGTGCTTTATGACTTCCACACAATCCTTGAAGATTGTGGGCCAGAAATAACCGTCACGTAGTATCTTCTAGGCCATTGATAACCTATATAAATGACCCCCACATGCTCCACTATGGGTGTCATTCAGTATAATCTCCGCTTCCCCATGGGTAAGACATCGACACAAAATGGAATCTACCCCCCTACAATATAAAGTATCTCCTATGATGAGGTAGTTCTTAGAATGAAGACATAGTTTACGTCGTTCCTCCCATGAGGAAGCTACATAATACTTCAAAGTCTGGAGATAGATAATTATATCTCTATACCAAGGGTCAGAGGTGGATATTAAGAAGATATGCTCATATGGGAATGAGTCTTCTTTAATGACTACAACTTCTTCAGTTGGAAATTCTGTTATAAGCTCAATAAAAACTAAGGATTTTTTAGATTTAGCGGAATGGAAATCCAATTCAAAATCTTGGAGGATGACTATCCATTTATTGAATTCCCCCCCAACAATTCATCTGGACAAAACATATTGAAAAGGATTAACATCCACCACTACTATTGTAGTCCTTAGTAAAATGTAGTGACGTAACCTCTGAAGAGCATAGACAGTTGCTAAGGCCAATTTCTCGACGTGGGAGTACCTGAGTTCAAGTCCACCTAAAGCACGGCTAATATAGTAAATGACATGCTCCTAGATCTTATCCTCCTCCTGGACCAGGACTACCCCAATGGTGAACTCGGATGCAGCCAGAAACAATATAAAATCCCTAGAGTAATCTGGCGGACGCAGTAAAGGTGCTGACAACAAAGATTTTTCCAATGCCTCAAAAGTGAGTTGTGCAGTTTCATCCCATACAAATGGGGTGTCCTATTTTAACAGGAGCATGAAACCCTTGGTAATATTGGCATTGTTTACAATGAAATGTCGAAGAAAATTGGACTTCCCCTGCAGGCTCTGAAGTTGCCTAATAGAACGAGGAGGAGGAAAATTTAGAATGGTCTCTACTTTTAATGGATCCACCTAAATGCCTTTGTTAGAGACATTGAATCCGAGCAGTCTCCCTGACTCAACATAGAACACGCACTTGTGGGGATTCAAGTGGATCTTATAGTATCTGCATCGTTCAAAGATTAGATGCAAGTGATGTATATGATCAATTATTTTACGAGAATGCGCAGGTAGATCATCAAAGTAAGGTTTGAAAATGGCTTTAATATCATGGAAGGAAAATTTCATTCCCCGCTGAAAGGTTGCCCCAACATTTTTCAATCCAAAGGGAATTATTTTGTACGCGAAGGTACCCCAAGGACAAATGAAAGCAGTTTTATGTTGGTCTTCCAGTTTTATTTGAATTTGATTATATCCAGAGAAACCATCCATAAACGAGAAGACTTCACTTCCCATGCAAGCATCAATAGTTTGATCTATAAATGGCATAGGATAGTTGTCCTTAGGATAGGATTTATTCAAATATCTAAAGTTAGTACAGATGCATATGTTCCCTTGCTTCTTATCAATAGGAACAGGGTTGGATACCCATTCTGTCAGAGCTATGGGATAAATAAAACCAGCTTTCAACAATTTTTCAACTTCATCCTTCACAGCCGCCGCTTTACGCGGGTTAATAGGTCTTAACTTTTTCCAAACAGGTTTAACATCAGGGTATGTTCGGATCTCATGCTCAACTATCAATGGATCAATGCCTGGCATCTCCTCATATGACCAGGAAAAAATGTCACGGAATTCGTTGAATAAGGACGTATAGATTGCAATCTCCTTAGGAGAGTTTTTGCACCAATATGTATATTTTCCACAACATCAGGATTTACAAATATGTTGATAGGGATAGTAGTAGAAATATTTTCTATATTCCCCTCAACAAACATTCCTTCCCTTGGTAATGGATTGATGGGTATATCAACATCATCTTCCAGTCTCATATGAAACTCTTGATTCTCTATCCTGCTTAGCTCTAGAAGAAAATAGGATCGATGATGAAGATATTTGCAGATCTTATCACGTCCACACATAGCTTCCAGAATGGCTTCATCAGAAGGTAAAACCATATCTCAACAATCCGTAGAATGCAAAGATTTTTCTACCCAAGCAGGCAGATAGGCTTCTTCCAGTTCTTCCGAGACTATGAGGGGAACTGGAATGGGATCAACAGTGGTTTGGGTGATAGCTTCGTAAGCCATTTCCACTACCGATAAGGGCACTTTACGTTCATGGTGGGTAGGGAGGACCCAAGGATCAGTCCTATCGACAACCGTAGTAATGGACTTTCCCACACTAGTAGAACCTATATAATTAATAAGAGTTGGAAGATCGAATGTGCCCATCAATGATGTGCACATTACAGCCCCTCAGCTCTTAGTAGTAGGTTTCACCTGATCAACCAATGGCACAATGGACTCATTAGATTCCATGTGGCCTTTCTAAGTAAAATTGAGTCGGTCAACAGTAACCAACTTCCCTTCATGTGGAAACACTACCACCCGAAATACGGTCGATGCGATATCAGACATGGCATAAGTCCAACTTCTTCTCAAAAGTAGGTTATAATATAAAGGTGCATCAATCACCTCTACCTCAATAAACGCTACTTTCCCTACCATCTTAATTTCAAAATCCAGTAGGATACCATGCAGGCGTAATGACCTCCCGTTAAAAGCAGTAAGTAGGGTGTTTGACAGAACCAACTCTGGGGATCTTAGAGCTTTCCAACAAGACAAGAACATAACACATGTAGAAGCATCCTTGTCGACAACTACCCTTCCAATGGTCTTTCCACCATGGATGACATCTATTGATAAGGATACATGGTAAGGTAGGAAAATTTTAACATCAGACAAGTGAAATTTCGCCATGAGACTCGACAAGTCCATACTGCCTAAGGCTGCTAAGAGTGCATCCCACTGGGTGGGACAACTTTGTAACACCTCTAAAGCCAACATTACACAAGGGGTTTGGGCTAAGTCTTCAACCATGGAGTATTTTGAAGTAGCCCTAGCATTAGGGTTATGCAAGGTCTTCTTAAAGACACCTTTCGGTATCTTAGGCATAGTTTCAACAGGCTTCTTGATCGTGAGAGGGTTAGAAGTTTCACCTATAGACTTACCCTTCTCAGAAGTCTATTTTTCATAGTTTTTATTCCTAGTCTATAGCAAAGTCGAAGATCGAACCATGTTGATATAATTGGGGTCAAGGGCATTTGGAGTGCCCCCTTCTACATTAGAAGCTGAAGTATAATTCTGCCCTTGGGGAAAAGGATCCTTCAGGACAGTCGGTTGTTGATATTTTAGCAGCTTCTGGGCTTGTTCCATAAGGGGAAAAAGATGGCTGAGGTGATCCTCATGGCACAACTTACATGGGAATTTCACCTTTTTCTTTTCTTTCTTCCCCCCATCAGTATTATTTGTAGGTTTCTACTTGTTTTAATTTCCCTCCCCTTTCTTTCCTCTCTTCTTTTTCCCATCGCGTTGCTGATTTCCCTTCTGAGAGGTCTATGCAAAAACATTTGCCTTTTGGGGTGAGGGGGAATCCTTTGCTACCTCCATCGTAAAATGTTTGATGGACAGCTGATGGAGCTATTTGGCTAAATATTCCACAGTGGGAGAGCTTATAGACCCAACCACGCCATCGGCATGGGGTCCAGGCTTAGGTTTCTCTGCATCATGGGTAGTTCTTGGTGCCTCAGGGATAATCTCATACAAGATCCCAGATTGAGAATAAATCAAATCCAATTTTTGGGCCTTGAGGATAGCTTCTTCCTCATTCGTCACCCCTAAAGTAGATACGTTCTTAGATATATAAGGAAACAGGGATTTAAGGAACCACTCTAATAAGAACTCAAGAGGAATAGTGTCTTTAATAAGGCTCTTTTGCCTCCTCCACTCTTAGATGTGATCCAATATGTGGGTAGACTTGTTCTACCAGAAGGTAGATAACAAGTCCATTCTAAAATCATACCGGACTGGAAGCTGAAAGTGGCTGAGGAATGCATTAGCCAAGTCCCAAAAACTACTGAATGCAGCAGAAGGAAACTCAATGTACCACTTTGCTACAGTACTCATTAAGGTTATTTGGAACAGAATCAACCTAACTGAATCTTCATTTCAGTGAATTTGAAGAACACCATAAATGAAAGGTGGTGGCATGAGCCCCAAGATCTTCACCAACTTTTCCTTCAAATTTAGGGATGTCCAATGCCAATTTGGTGGGGATAGGCAGGCAGAAGGGATCATGCCTCACCGAGTCGTTCATCAATTTAGACAAATCTGGCAAGTTTAATGTTGCCAAGAATGGAAGCTTGGGTTGAATCGATGCACTAAAAGTGCCAAAATGGGGATTAGAGGGACTTACCCACAAATTCCCATAAGTGAAGGTGGGGTTGCCCCCTGCCACCAATTGCGAAGTGGATGGGTTGCTTTGGAATGGATTCCATCTGTAAGCCATAGGATTATGGGTGGGAGGTGTAGTATAAGAGGTTTTGGCCATCCCAGTCGAAACTGGGGTTTGAAAAATAGGAGCAGGTATTCCTTCACTAAACAACGAAAAGGGAGAGCACGTGAATGGGGCCGGGACCGAAGTTTGAAAACCTTGCACATAAGGGCTAGTGTTTCCAAACTACACTCCTACATAAGAGGGTGATGGGCCTATATAATATTGGATGGGGGAATATGCCCCCCATTCCAAGGAAATCCTTAGACAAAAGCCGAGGATCCTACTAGACCACTCTGGGCAGTGTGTGTGAAGAAGGAAGGAATAGTAGGTATACTAGGAATCCCAGTAACTATGCCACTAGAAGCACCTACTAGGCTTGTGGGAACTAGTGGTTGAACCACCCAACTCGCTGGAGTTAAGGGCATAGTAGGTATGCTAGATCTAGGGGCACTTATTGGGGAAGGTAGTACCCCTTCAGCCGGAGTGGCTGAGGTTAAAACAAAAGAAATTTCTCCTTTAGTAGACATTATGCTGCCCACAGGGACACCAAACATGGGTGGATCAAAAGGACAAACCTGGATGATCACAGGATCATTTAAATCAGTCAAGTGTGTATTAAAATTCCTCACAAACTCATCATCCTGCAAGTCTTCCATCTCAACTGTGTTAAAATCAAAATGGTTAGCCCTATGTTCTGGTTCACCTGGAACTTCACTTACTCCTATTGGTTCAAATGAACTGTCTGTGTCCAATCTCTTCCTTTGAGGTGGATGTGGAGGTTCCAATGTGATGAGAGGAGGAAGGTTTTGCAACATTCATGACCTTCTGATAGCTTGGTCCTCCACGATTGTAGAACTAAAAATTCAAACCCTAAGGTTGGCTAAACACAGACAAACCACAGATCAATCACTACAAAAATTCCTAAAGTCTCAATAGTCAGCAAGGGTAAAAGATATTCTTTCCAAAATAAAGTTGAATAACAGTTACTTGGCATCCTTGAAGAGGTTCTTAGGCACAAGCGGAGGAATCACCCACCACCCTCCTACACTTTCAACAAGGGTTACCTTCCAAGCCCGTCCAAGGTGAACTAGAAATAGCCTTCCGGTTTACCTAGGTATGAACCCTAGATGTCAAGATAATAGAGGCTACCTTAACTATACCAACAGTCTAGGGGGACAGTCACAAGCCTAATTCGTATGCATGGGCAGGGTAGCTGAGCTAGAAACTCTGTCTAAGACAGAATTCCCATATGTGTAAAAATCCTGATTTACATTTCGACAAGGAATCAGAGGGTTATCTCCTTAGTCCAATGCCTCCACACGGCCTCATACTTGAGTGCTGTTTGAGAGGAGCTTCCCAGATACTATCGATAAAGAGAAGGGTTTACCTATTGATTGGCCCACTATGTCTGAATTTTAATACTTATGGGATGTTTACTCTTTGTATCCCATAAGTCTATCCTAAGCTAGTAGGTGTATGGCCCTAAAAAATAAATAATACTAATAAATTTTAATTATTGCGTTCGTTTTAAGGGCTATTTTAACTCAAAAGGCAAGTGGAGAGAAAGACTATGATGTTTTTGACTCGATAAGAAATATAAAAAGCAAAGGTGTATACTTCCAAAGCAAGTTATCACTACTAAAAAAAAAAGCTTCTTTTTCTTTTTGTAAATGTAAATTGATAAAAATGCAATGATTTAGTGAACACTAAGACTATATTTTTGTAGTTTTTTGAGATTATATTTAAAAAAATAAAAATAAAACTACTATATGCAAATCAAATGCAAAAGATTCTAAATGTTTTCTTTTCACTTTTTTAAAATGCTCAAAGACTACTATGCACCTAAATGCACAAAACTTGAGTATGCTTGAATTAAACTAACTATATAAAGTAAGCAAAGTGAAGTAAACAGATTAATAAGACCAAAGATCAACCACCTAAGGAAGACTTGGAACCCTAGCTTGGGCGGACACAATGAAAGGAGATCACTGAGATCACTCAAAGGCAAGTGGAAAACCAAATACTATCCAAAAATAGAATGGGATATAAAATGTCTAGAACCCTAATCACTGATTCAGACAACCAACACTTGAACCTATAACCCAAACAGGAAAATCCACTTCAAGTTGCTAACAGAAGAAAATCCAAACAATAAGAACTCAAGGGATTTACAAGAAAGCACAAGGTGTGGCTAACAAGGTCATCAAACTCACAGTGCAATGTTTATAAGGAAGGCCAACCAGCAAACAAACTTTAAAGAGGGACAGGGACAAGCAAACCCTAGCCCAAAAATTTCAATGCTTAGGCTTGTACACGATTGTGTACAAGGGAAACCCGCATACTGTATGTAACTATCCTATAGAGGAACCCGTGTATGTAGGCCTTTGTACACGACTGTGTGCAAGAGCAACCCACATACAGGTATAAAATTTCCTAATAAAAAGAAAAAATTTCAAGGTCTTTAGACACCACTCTAAGCATGAACTAAGATAGGACACCACACATAAAATCAAGGCAAAGACTGGTCACTGATCTACAGAAATAACCCACAGCAGTCTGGGATTCCCAGCGGAGTCGTCAGTTCTGTTGTACAGGAATAAACACCCTTGTAACCTAGGGTATGGGGTTACCAACTTACTTCTAAAACTTGCAGACAATCAGCTTTAACATAAAGAAAAGGAATAGAAAGAAATGTTGGACTCACCCGATTAACGACGGTTGATCCAAGCTTTTTCTTCTCCCACTCTGCATCTCTCCAAAGCTTTCAGGGATGCACCTCCTTCACCTGCAAAGAGCAAATTCTCCAAGTACAATCTTATACATGTATATATGACAGGTGAGATGAACAATATATAGAGTGCTTAATCAAAAATATTCATCAAACATGATACATGAAAGAGACTCAACAAAAAGTTGGAAGAAGAATTCTCTTTATTAACAATAGTGAATGAGATAAGTGTACAACCCAACGCCTAAGATAATGACTCCTCTGCAACCATAGGACTTTGATTTCTGCTGCTCCAAAGACTTCTGAATATATACCACCAGCATAACTTTGCTCTCCAAGTATGATTGATTAATGCCCTCCCCAAGGCCTCTATTTATACTTTAGGAAATAGAGCAGTTTCGAAGGTTGACAAGGTTGAGACAGTTCAAATAGTTAATGATTAGGGCTCAACAAATCTCCATTAATCGTGTTTTATTATTTTTAATGTCGAATGGATGTGTATGTGACTATTGATACTGGAAACCTACGTATGACACACGAGTTGCTATAAGGGAAACCCACGTACATATATGTACGCGAGTTGTAATGTACATATATGTACATTACATGGGTTGTCAAAGAAGATGTTTCATATGTACACGAGTTGTTGTGGAGATAGTCACGTACGGCAATCAACATATAGAAAGGTAAAATGGAAAATTGGTTGGATAGTGAATGCATCTCATGGTATGCCCATCTATATTGTTTAGGAAACCTTCAATCCAAAAGTGTCCTTTTGTTTACCAACATATGAACTGTCGGCACTCGGATGGAGAAGTGCCATTTGGTTTGATAACAATTACAACTTAGTGAGGTGAAAACTATATACTCTTACCTTCACCTGAATGAGTGATTTGACAGAATCATAAATATTACATGAAAGCCTTGTAACTCATAATACATAATCAAAATGACCATAATCTAGATGAAAATTTCTAAACTCTACAACATTAAGATATATATTATCAACACCAAATATTAGTTCAGTGTTACATTCATTAAGATCATAAAAATAGTTTTATCCTTATCCATATGATAGGATGCTACAAAATCAATATCACAGTCATAAGGAGAAGAAGTAAATGATGCATTGAAGGAAAAACCAAAATCATAAAGTTCAAATGCCCATGAGAAAAAGGGTTAGAAGAAAAAAAATCAAAATTATGTCTTGCTTATTCATTGTTCTTTTGAGGCTCCCATCTTCTTCAAACATTTAAAATTTTCCCACCAAAAGCACAACGTCTCTTAGTTTTATTTCATTTTTATTTGTTTCCCTTGTCACCATTGGGAGGAGGTGATGGATTAGAGGGTTTTAGAAACTTGTTTATTTATAGTTGCGAGGGTGTTGCTTCTTCAAAGTCTTGTCTTTATCCTTCTATTGTACATGTAGGGATAATAACTCTAAGATTCAAGAGCTTATCTTTCTCTCTAATTAAGGAATCACAAAAATATTTTGAAGAGGTAATTTCGTAAGTGTCTCATTGACTAATATGATCTTCTATAGTGGAGTGAAAAGCTGACAGAAAAATGAATTACTAGTGCCAAATTTGGCAAGAATAGGATGTATGAGGTGGTCATTTATTTTGAATGCTTTACATTCAAAAAGTAAAAGTTTAAGTGTTTTGAATTTAGATAGAAAATAATCATTGTCATATGAATCATTCGGATTTAAAGAAATGAATTAGTTGTCAAGCTAGTAGGATTGAATTTCATTGTGTTTACAAAACACCACTTTCAACTAAATACACCACTTCCAACTTTTTCCATGTTGCATCTAGGGTGTCTATTGGGTTATTGTGTGGATTTTGTATTTATTTTCTCTATTTATTCTTGTTTCGTTTCAAGTTTATGTAGCATTTAGTGGAAATAAGCTAATAAAAAGAAGTATTTTTAAGATCCAGTGTAACAAATTGTTCTAGTGGAATATTCATGGTCATTTAAGGATCATCATTGAACAAAAAGAACACATTTTGCATCTTGCAGCTTTCAGTGTCTTATTAACAATTTTTTGAGTCTAAACAACACAAAAAGTTTCACTCCATACCATTTCATACACAACAAACCTTAAAATAAATGATTAAATGTAAACTTAACTAGACTTTGTTTTATAAAAAACAAAATTTAGTCTAGCTGATAGGGCCTTGGTGTAAGGTTGGCAGTAAATTATATAATTTCAATAAACAAAACTAGGAACTAATTAAAGAGAGTAAAATTCATTCGTATCAAGGATCACTTTCCAAGATAGAACATCTAACACATGTGTCAAACACTATAATTTGAAACTAGGCGAGTGAACTTAGTATCCCTTCTACACTTGTTTAGTGGGATTATCACATGTATGATATTTTTGGATTGAAATGGAAAATCCTCAGGGTGACACCACTTTTATCTAGAGATCTAGTTTGAGGACTTAAGTCCTAGATTCCCTACCAATACACATAGTCTTGACTCGTTATTGTTCCCCCTAAATTCTTATTGTGAAGTGGCAACCTTAGTTGATTTTATTAGGACACAATATTAATGAATTAAGTGCAAAGTAATTGTGGTACATATGATAGACATTGAACATCTGATTCTGCTCCTTTGGAAGGTATCCTCCTTAGCTTATATACTTTCTCCTCTTTTGGTTGTTGCATGAGGGTTATTGTAATTGTCTTTTTCACACTTTCATTGAATCGATATTGGGAATGAAAATATTTTAGGACTTATCTTTATAAGGAATCATTTTCCATATTTTTACTAATTAGATATATAATCTAAACATTTTATCTTATTTTTAAAGAGTATAATTTCTTGTTGTTTCTTACAATTTTTAAAATCAAGTGTGGTGTGGTCATGTTTGTGTTTAATTGTCCCTTGGTGACAAATTGAGTTTTATTGTTTGTTGTATAACCTAGTAGTTATAGTGGATGACCAAACACTTCACTATTCTAGGAATAAGGGAGGATACTCTCCTGAGTTTTTGGGTTATTCCCCTATATGGAGGCTATTAAACTCTCCTGGACTTTTTCATTTCTACAATTCATAAAATAACCTACACACTACCCTTGAGAACACAGTTAAAGAAACCACTTATCTATTGGGTTACAATTTAGTCTCATTGTGAGATTTCTATGAACTAGAGATTGAAACCATTGAATATCCTACTTTGGTCAATTTCAATCCTCACTTGACATTCACTTATGCTCATGTTAACGCTCCAAATATCCTAAGCTTGAAGGGTGTTCAAAGTTCTGAGAGGAAATTCCATGCAAGGACAAAAAGTGTTTGGAAGGAGCACTTAGGAGCTCAAATCATATGGGAAAGAATGGCAGGACTAAGTGTAGGAACCAAGCAATTGAATACCAAGTCCTATATAATAGCGACTAGTGCTAAGGAAAAGAAAATCAAAGTACAAAGAATGAGACCAAGCACTCGAGAACAAAGGTGCTATAGTACAAGTGATTAGATCTAACTAAGGCATGTTGGATCAATCATATAGAGAGATAATGCATCGAAAATATGCAAGAAAGATAAAGCTTCCTTGACGATCCCACGACCCAAAACCGCCAAGACACATGGAAAATATTGATTAATAACAACTCCCAAATACTATTTTTTAAACCACTTTGAACTAGATACATGCTCACCTAGATTTACCAAAAGGTGGATTCCACCCACAACCATGCAAGCCTACATGGTAATCTCCACTTCAGAAAGAGGAAGAAGAGTTGGCTCCCATGTGTACCAATTAGATAATGACACACATCAGGAGGGACCAGGGATAATTTTATGGGAAAATTTTAGCCTAGTGGGCTATTTTTTCATGTTTTTCTCCCAAAAAAGATTCACCATTTTTCATTTTTTGAAGCCCTGTTTCTCCCAATTTTGATGGGGTAAATTTTTTTCACCCTAAAAAATGCCAAATTATTATATAAATGATATAAAATCCTTGGAAATTAAAATATTTTTTGAAAAATATCACCAATCATTTTATAGTTGTCGTTTTAAGAATTGGTAATATTCGCTAACATTTATACACTTCTAAATAAGTATGGTTCCTTAAAATCATCCCTAGGAGGGACCATAAAACATCATATGAAATCAAGCCCAAAATCACCCAACAACTTCATGCCACCTAGAAAAATTCAAAATCTCCATACTGCTAAAGTGAAAGATATTCAAAAGAGGGATTATTCTGCTTTGTAGAAAGAAAGGAAAGACACTACAACAAACATTGCAACCAAAGCACCATCACTAAGTATGGGGAATTGTATGCTAGTGACTCATTTTCCCACGGGGAAACGTTGTATTACCTCTCTATTTGTTTTTAATTTTATCGTAATAAGCTTGAGTATGATATAAAGGAGAAAGAAGAACTTATTTATCACGTGGAGGATGAGAAAGATTAGCTAGAAAACAAGGTTCTCAAATTAACATGAGAATTTTTGGGTAAAGGCCTCATAAAACAAACTAAGGAATAGCTATGGGATAAAATAGAAAAGGAAGTCATTTAATGTTGGGAGCAGTTTGAATTGATACAGGAGGAAATGGATATAGAAACTACTTTTAATCCTGAAATAAAGAGGATAGAAGTAAAGTATGAGTCCAAACCCTAGATAGCAGAAGATGTGACAAAATACTTTAAAAACAGAAATAGTGGGAAGTTGAAAGACACATGGGCCACTGATAGAACACACTTAATCAAGGAGAATAACAAAGTTCTTATAAAAATAACCTTTATGATCAAGACCCAAAACAAAATAAAAATTTTGATAGAAAAAAATCCATTTTTTAAAGGTTTATCTAGAGATGAAATTTCCAGAGGTCCGCCTCACTTATGGGATGGAAATGGAGACCTATATAATAAAGCAGACTATTTATAATTATTGAAGCAAAATAATAATGGAGAAATAAAATTCAAATATTTAGATGGGCGCTTAAGTGGGTCTGTTGTGGTTAATCAATTGACTAATGATTTTGAATTATGGATGAATCTCAAGAATATTTTCAAACACATACGACCTGTTTCATATGAAAAATTCACAAATACTGACTTGGAAGTTGATTCCATGAAGACACATAAATATACCATATAAAAAAAATGGAATCAAATCTCTAGATACCATAAGATCGATGTACCGCTAGTAGGGCAATCCATTTCAACATGTTAATCAGCTGGACAACCAACATAGAAACCATATAGATAACCAACTAAGAAGCCATCTAAGGTAGCCAAGTTTGCAGATAATTGGGCATACATCGGGATAATCAAATATACAAACAAGAGGATAATTAGTTGTATATCCAACTTAACATAAGACTACTAAAAGGGGCTTAGATAAGAAGAAACAAATAAAATAATACAGTAAGGTAGTTATAACAATATTCTGAATAGAGTGACCATCGACTTGAAAGTTGTTTGATGTGACCTACGTAGTTCTATGTGCTAGGGTTCTGCGACCTACCTTGTGGTCATGCATTCTGATGGCCTCTGCACATCTGGGAGGAGGTCATATCGAAGGTAGCTTACTTGATTATGAATCTATGACCTGTGTGGTTCTGTTGCTAGCGATCTGCACCCTGCCTATACATGGTCGTGTATTTTTGGAAGGCCTCTGTGCCTCTGGGTGGAGGTTGTGTCGGATGTGGGAATGCCCATAGATGGAAATGGGTCCCCTCTAGGCCCTAGTGTCTAGATGCTTTCTTTTAGGGATTGGATTGCAAGGAGATCCAATTCCTTTCCCCCCCCTCAGATCCCCAAATTTGTGAAGAAACTCGATGAAGTGCCCACTATCGAGCTGCCTCCTCAACATCTCATGTGGGTGGATATCTCTCTGGAAGATCAGGCTTTGGTCATCCAATTCATCAGGATTTGGCCCTCTCCTAAGTCCACGGACAACTGGATTCAAAAAAAATTGAGGCCCCTTATCTCGAACAACGTTACATGCTATGCAGTTGGCAAAGGGTTTTTTCTCTTCGATTTCATTGCTAAAGAAGACTAAGATCTGATCTTCTAAAGTGGACCGTATTTCACGGGTCCGCAAGGACTATACCTAAACATATGGAACCTGACTTTTGATTTGGTTGTAGATGTCCCAAAAGTAGTCCCTATCTGGGTCCACCTTCCCAACCTCCTGATCCACTACTGGACCTCCTCCTCCATGCAAGCCATTGGTGACAAGATCGGTATGTACATTGACAAAGCTCATCCTAAAGGTAATTATTCGTGTGCCCATATCTGTGTAGAAGTAGATCTGGAATCAGGTATTCCTAAAGCAGTCAAATTAGTAGTCAGGGAATGGCATCATTATAAAAAACTGGACTATGAACAATTTCCATTCAAATGCCGCCATTTCCATGAGTATGGTCACTTCCAAAAAGATTCCCTAAGAATATTATAGACATTGAAAAGGATCAAGAAGAAGGCTGGACCCATGAAAAAAGATCCAAACCAAATCCAAGGCAGGTCCATAAAAAATATGAGAAAACCCTTGGACCTATTAAGTCTACTGTTGCCCCCTCCAATCCTATTGCTGATCCTAGCAATATTCTAGTACCAGTTGTTGACTCCCTGCTTTCTATTTTTGAGGAGGCTCCTGCTTAGGAGGATGGAGTCCCCTCTAGTCCGATCCAAGATCCTTCCATCCCTTCTTTCATTGGAAACAACCAGGAAGGAAATAGCCTCCCTGCTTCTTAGAATCATTCTTCAGATGAGGAGGTCTCGAAAGAGGTAGAAGGAGAAATAGGTCATCTCCAACCCTCCCCTTCCAAAAATAAATCGAAGCAAGGAAGAAAAATTGACAAAGAGCGAAGAGAAGAATTTACCTACAAAGACAAGCTGTTGGGATCACAAGTCACCCTCGAAACCATGCTAAATTCCAGAAGCACGACGTAAAAAGGGCAGCGCAAAGGGGTTGCCAAAACTCCAAAAGGTAAGTAATGAAGATTGTCTCGTGGAACTATAGAGGGTTAGGAAGCAAAAAAAAGTTGGCCTCAATGAAAGTTCTAATCTATATATCTATCCCAGACATTTTTTTGATCCAGGAGACAAAAATGGAGGAAAAAAGCTTCCTCTAGTCAACCCCTTTTTTCTGGAAATTTGGAGAGGGCCTTGCTGCTAGCACCAAAGGCGCTTCTGGG
Source organism: Pseudotsuga menziesii (assembly GCA_001517045.1). Lineage (NCBI taxonomy): Eukaryota > Viridiplantae > Streptophyta > Pinopsida > Pinales > Pinaceae > Pseudotsuga > Pseudotsuga menziesii. The sequence goes on along the minus strand of LPNX011125473.1, from coordinate 67,818 downwards.
GGAATATGCACTGTCTGGAAAAAAGATTCCTTTAAGCTCATCCATTCCACCTCAAACATTCATTGGATCTTGACCGTTCTCCATAAAAAATCAAGTATTCAGCTGAGCATTTTCAATATCTATGTTCATGTTTTATTAATGGAAAAAATAGCCTACTAGCAAAGTATTCAAGACAATCTCTCTTCCCAAAACCTGGTTAACATCATTCTTGATGGGGACCTGAATATCATTCTGAATGCCAAAGAAAAAAAAGGAGGCTCAATTGTCAGAGACCCTCTTATAGAAACCATGGAGGACGTCATGAGTAGCTGGGATATTGAGGATATTAAGTCAGCCCGGGGAAACTTCACATGGGCCAATAGACGAATTGTGCTAGGTTATATTACTGTCAGGTTGGATCAGTTCCTCATCTACCAATCCTTTGCTTCCCTAGGTTTCAGATCAGACTACAAGATCCTCCCTTTCAGCATGTCAAACCACAAACCGATCTTGTTGGATCTGACGAAAGAAAAAAACTTAGGTCCCATTCCCTTCAGGTTTAGCCCCTATTGGATTTCCCAAGCTGGTTTCTTGGATCTAGTCGACTCAGTTTGGGCCAACCTAGTTTCAGGATCTCCTTTCTTTTTCTGGGAAGAAAAGCTAAGAAGGCTTAAAATATCCCTCAAGGCATGGGCCAAGACCCTTGCGTCCCTTTCTGTCGTTAGGATGGAAGCCTAGTGCAATCTGGAAAACCATCAACTCTCTTAGGAAGAGCATTCTTTGACCTTGCCAATCTAGAAAAAGAATCCACTCTTCATCATTCCCTCCATGCAGCTTGTAGGTTGGAGGAAGAAAATATTAGATAGAAGTCTAGATGCATATGGCTAAAAGTTGGAGATCAAAACTCTAGCTTTTTTCATAAGCAAGCGAAGGATCGAAAAAAATTCAAAGTGGTCAAAGAAATCCAGATCCAGGGCCAAACTACCAAAGCCCACGACCACTTCCAACAAGTTTACTTCGATGAAGGTCCTGTTCTAGGTTCCCCCATTCTGGATGTTGTTCCCCATCTGCTCAGCTGATCTAATAACAGAACTCTTACAGCCCCGATTACAAACAAAGAAGTAAAAAGGGCTCTCATAACCATGGATATTGACAAAGCATTGGGTCTAGATAGGTTCACTACCATATTTCTCAAAGCTTGCTAGAAAATCATCAAACAGGATATGGTTAAAATGGTTCGCAAATCTCAGAATTGTGCTAAGATTGGAGGGAGCACCAATTCAGTTTTCCTCGCCCTCATCCCTAAAGAGAAAGGGGCTACATCCTTCGATAGATTTAGGCCCATTTCTCTTTGCAACGTTTGTTACAAAGTCATCACCAAGGTTATTGCTAATAGGATTAAATATGTGCTAACCTCCATCATTCCTGAAAACCAAGGAGGCTTCATCCAAGGGAGGCGGATTGCCGACAACATAATTCTGGTTCAGGAAGCGATCCACTATAGCATCAGTAACTAGGAAAAAGGTATGGTTGTTAAACTAGACTTAGCAAACACATTTGACAAAGTGAGATATGATTTTCTATTTCAGGTCATGCTCTGGTTTGGCTTTGATCCCATGTTTTTCAGATGGATCCAATCCTGCATTAAATCCCCATGGATATCCCCATTGGTAAACAGGCGTGCAGGTAACTTCTTCCAAGCCTCTCATGGGCTCCGTCAAGTTTTTCCTCTTTCTCCCATGCTCTATGTTATTCAAGCCTATGTGCTCAGTTTCCAGCTCGACCTCTGCCAACAAAATAACAATCTCCTTGGGATTCTCATAGCCCGTGGGGTCAAGGATGTGAACAATTCACAGTTCGTCGATGAAACGATCCTACTTGGAGGTGCCAATGTGGTATCTACAAGACTGTTCAAAAGGGAACTTGAGAAATACCAAGAAGCCTCGGGTAGCCTCATAAATTATAACAAAATCCAAATCCTCACTTGGAACTGCAATCCCAGAGACCTAGCCGACATCAATAGAATTATTGGCACCAATGGAAGCTCTCAGTGGGTTGATTTCAAATATCTTGGGGTCCCATCTTTAGATCCACCCCAAAATCCTCCTCCTGACTCCCTCTTACTGAAAAAATCAAGAACAAGATTAGCACTTGGGGAGCTAGTTGGTTGAACCCAGCTAGGAAAGTAGTTCTTATTAAGGTTGTTCTCTCTATTATTTTGATATATCAATGCTCCATCATGTTGGCTCCCAAAGGCATTCTTAATCGCATGATTGAATTCCTGCTCAAAAATTTCCTCTGGAAAGGAGGATAGCAAAACGAAAAAAAGATTCCCTTGGTTAGCTGGGACAAAGTAACCAAACCTTGGCTCCACGGTGGTCTACAAATCAAACAGCTGGCTCTACAAAACTTAGCTTTGAGAGCCAAACTGCTTTGGAACATCATCTCTGGCAAACTCATGTGGTGCAAAGCATCCCTTTGGAAAACATACTTATCCAAAAGTCGTCTTAGATGCCTGGAATACCCCCCTGCTGCTAGAAAGGGCTCAGCCATCCTCCTTATGCTCCTCAAATCCTTCCCTTTCTTTTTGGCCAAGTTAACATGGATCCCTGGGATTTGTAAACAAATCAAGATTTGGGGGCACTTTATCATGGGAGACCCTCCCCTGGATCAGTCCCTTGACATGGGAGAGCTAAAAACTCATATACTTAATAGCAACATGATTATCATTTGGGATATCTTAGAATGGAATCCTAATGGCTCTTGGAAGGACTGGGATATCCCTTGCCCACCTCAGATGATTGGCACTAAGAGGCAGCTCCTCAGGAACTTAAAAGGGAAATCCCCTAAAGCCACCACAGCCAAAGACTTCAAAGGGTGGGGGAATAGATCAGGTAAGTACTCTACTACAGCCGGTTATAACCTTCTTGCATGCTGCACAAACTATGAGAACCGGACTATTTGGAAGAGAATTTGGGCTGTCAAAAGCCTCCCAAAAATTGACTTCTTCGTGTAGACAGTTCTTCACAACAAAATCCTTACAGGGGACAACCTTAAGAAAAAAGGGTGGGAAATCCCTACGAGATGCCCCTTTTGCCTAAACCATGAAGAAAATAAGGAGCACATTCTTATTTCCTGTGACTTTTCCAAAAGCGTGTGGAATTCATCCCTCCCTAGGTAGGCTGAGCTCCCATCTGGAAGCCCCCCAGATCTCTTTCTCCTCTGGGCCTCTAAAGCTCCCTTCAGTCTCAAGTCAAAAAGCAGCAAAGCTAGTTGGATGGTGCTGCCTAAGATTATTATTTGGAAGATTTGGTTGGAAAGAAACTCTCGAATATTTAGAGAGCGACATGAAAAGGTTGATCATGTAGCAGCTAAAGTTCTTGGTCTGCTGGGAGAATGTATTTCATAGATCTATATCGAGCCTTGCTCCAACCCTCCAGTCTCGAATGGATGGCTTAACATGCTTACTCCTAAGCCTCTCCCAATGCCTCTTGCTCATAAAAGGAAACCTTGGGAAATTAGGATGGAGAAACTCGAGCTCAATTTCTGGTTCCGTTCCCTAAACAGGAGAGTTTTGTTCATCGATGAAGTTTCTAAGGGAAATCCCGAGGTGACAGGGGGGGCTAGAGTTTTCTTCACTCCAGATGGATCTTTGGATATTAGGTTCACTTGGGGACTTGGCGATGACACTAACAACATGGCTGAAGAATTGGCTTTATGGCAAGGGCTAAGGGTAGCCAAGACGCTGGGAATCTTTGAGTTAATTGTAATTGGAGACTCCATAATTGTTATTTGTACTCTAGCCAAAAATATTATGCCTAATCAAATGCTTCTGTGGTAGCTAATCCACAAAATCATGGCCCAAGTCTCCTCCTTCAAAAAAATCGAATTCTTCCATGTTTTGAGGAAAAACAACTCTGAGGCGGATAAAGAGGCTAATAAAGGTTCCTCCCTTAGCCCTGGGGAGCTTATTCTCAATGGTCTAGGCTCTTTCTACTCACCCCCATAGGACCAGGGTCTCGACCTTGTGGGATTCCCCTTTGTGTGCCCCAGTTTTTAAGTCTGTTTTGTGCCGATTGAATGCAAGGACATGTGGTGTAGTCGGTTCACGTGGCTCGGCATCGGCAGGTGGGGTGAGCTTAAATGCTAGCCCGGGGTGGTATTTTCAATTGGTGCGAAGGTAGGTGTCTCAGATCAGGTCCATTCCGCACCTTATGGTTCTCAGGACAGGTGGCCTCATGTCTACACATGGTTTGGTGTCGACTGGAATGGATGGTTTAATTGCTTCCCTATTGAAATATTCTTGTCTAGGGTAAGATCTAAAGGAGTCCTGTCGAAGCTATTTGTTCTAAGTGTTATCATAGCAGTATTTACTACTTGCGCATTTGGAGATCCGGTGACGTCTGGTGTGGTTATGAGAGGAGTTGCGTTGAACCTGGAAAACTCAAGTGTTTTCATTATTGCTCACGCACTAGGAATTAAGGTGATGCTAGGTCCCTTGGGTCTCATGGCTATAAATAGTTGGTTTGCAGAGAACGGAAGCCTCCATACTGTGGTTTTGCTTTGCTTTCTCCAAGAGCTCTGTCGCTTTGCTATTGCAAAGCATTTGTCGATTTTTAGGATGGATGCAGGGTCTTCGTCCACCATTGCACCTGTCACTCCATACCCTTTGGAGATGAAGGTTAGAGATATGAAGCATGATCTAAAGTTGCTACAGAATCAAGTCAATGCTATCGAATGCAAAGGTGGAAGTAGGTTGGACCATGTCAGTAAAGATTTGGCCTTCCTGCGCAAGAAGATCAAGTGGTCAGAAAATTCGTTAACTAGGAAGATTGTTGAGCTGGAAATTAAGGTAAATAAGATTTCTCTTAAACTCATCAAGGATGAAGCTTCTGGCACTGGTATGTCATCCATCTCGGATGGGTAGAAGTCATTTATGGAAGTGGGTTGGTTTTCCATCTTACATGTACATGCCACTATGTTAATATGCATAGTCATAGTTTCCTTGTTAGTTACTCTATTTCTGAACGGTTTAAATGATCTACAAACTGCATAAGTTTTCCGCTTCAACAAGGGAGTTTTGAAGGCTTTAAAGCCCTTTGTCACTCCCTCAAGGGAACTTTTGAAATATTACGTATCTAAGTCTTATCTTTCTACTGTCGCTTCCATGAGGAAATTTTGTAAGATGGGCCCTTTTTGGTGGTTATACCACCTCCTAATATAATATAATTATTTATGTCTAAAAAAACAATATTCTAAATAGAGTGAAAGTGATAAAAGAGAAAGGCGGTTGGAAATTAGTTAAAAAAACAAAAGTTGTTAAATATGGTTCATTCCTATATAAGGAGAAATATCTTAAATATGGTTGAGACAATATCTTAGAGAGCAGTTGAGTCAAATATTGGGACTATTTTTTGTCTACAAGAATATTTGTGGAGATTAATATCCTGATGTATACCAACAATGTATTCTTTTATGTAATTTTTTCTTCTTCATGTGAATTCCATATCTATTATCTATCCATGTAAATTCTCTTGATATAATGAATTCCCTAAGCAACAAACTTTACACCAAATTGATAGCATTGATGTGAATGTATGTTGAGTATTTTGACCGAGTTAAATATTTCATGTTATGGCCGTTGTTCCTTCACTTATGTTCATGGATGGAATAGTGATTGATTTCATACGTTGATGTCTATGAACATGAATGTATTGAATTCCATTGTTAAACATTTACAAGTATGATTTACATTTTTGTGTAAGTACTGAATTCTTCATTGCTTACTATTTTTCTTCCATCCTGAATGTGGAATATTTGCACCGAACCACTTTACATACTTATTGTGTGTTCCATCTACTAGATCCACCCTCAAATACATCTAAAATGTTGAATATGGACCTCAAAATTCTTCTAGAATAAAATCATCCTCCTTAAGTTTGTCTAATAACTCCATATCTGCAAATATTTCCCTACAAAAAACTACAAATACTGTATTACAAAGTATTAAGATATACCCTGCAGTAAACAAGTAATCAAAATGCACGATATAGCAACAGAACTCAAAATCACTTTTATATTAATCGCAGGCCACTTCGAGGGGGCAACCTCCTTTGAGAAATCTCAATACAAAATAACTTCACGGTGACTTCCTTGGCCTCAACACACACTTATATACTAAAAATAGGTGCCAATACTATGGGTCAAAACCATGGGCCAAAACCATAGGCGTCAATACTATGGGTCAAAACCATGGGCCAATATAAACTATGGATCAACAAATACTACAGGCGGCTTACAAAGCATATGCGCCCAACAAAAATAACACAAACTATGGATCAACAATTACTATGGGATGACTTACAAAGCATATGCGTCCAACAACAATATACTAACACGGTAAAGAGAAGGATTGACACGGGTTCCTAACATCCCCTCCCCCTTAGAAAAAGCTTTGTCCTTAAAGATTTAGATGTGGAAATTATCGCTAAATCTGAAGGAGTGGTTCCCATGTAGCATCCTCGGGTTGCATCCCATGCCATTGAATTAAGACCTCTGTGATAGAGCGAGAGCGAAGCTAACGAGTGCACTTATTGAGGACAGCCTCCGGCTCAAAAAAAGATGGATCCTTCATTATCCAGTTCTGGTAAAATAGTTTGGCCTTTGATGTTGGTGCCAAGAACTTTCTTCAAAAAAGAGACATGAAATACTGGATGAATGCGGGAAGAAGGCGGGAGTTCCAATTTATAAGCAACAGACCCAATCTTCTGAAGAATCCTATATGGCCCATAGAACTTTGGAGCGAGCTTATGACGCCCTTTGAGTTTTAGTGACGATTGCTTGTAAGGCTGGAGATGAAGAAAAACCATATCACAGGCTTCAAAAGTGTGCTCAGAACAGTGTTGATCAGCTTTTTGCTTCATGCGATTTCTTGCCATGTGAAGGTTTTCGCGCAAAATGTGAAGAATCTCATCGCGGTTTTGAAGGACTGCATCAACTCCCTGAACTGGAGAAATGCTGGGGGTGTAACA
>LPNX011125473.1:37869-49715 GCA_001517045.1 Pseudotsuga menziesii | reverse complement strand
ATGGTAATTAATGCTCCTTGATGTCAATTAAACTTAGGATAGTGGTTTAACTAGGCCAATTTGACTGAAGAGTGAGGATGAAGGTAAATGTCTCCAACACTTGTATTCCGACAGAGACAAGATATCGATGGGGAGAGAAATTCAGACAGAGGATTTAGCTAGAAAGACGGAGGAGCAAGCAACAGGATCACCGAGATTTGTACAACTTGGTCATGCACTCACATAGGAGGGTGCTGAGGTTTAGCTAGGTTTTTTTCCAGTGATTCTGTCGTGTAACTGCATTCTCCAAGTTTGGGTGAATTTATAGTATTGTAAACGCTCCATGTTTTTCATAATAAAATCAATGTATGATTGTTGCACCAGTTTTCCCATCTTGGGTTTTTCCAGGGGTTTCCATACCCAAAATAATAGTGTCAATATTGTTATGTGATGTTGTGATTTATTTCTCAGTTTAATATTCCGCTGCATACTATAAAAGATATTCATGCGTGGCTATCAGTAGAGATTTGCATGAACTGTTTAGCCCTAGTTTGAATATTAAAGGAAAATTTACACTTAGAGATATCCCACAAATTTTTATTTTCAATTTGAAAATCAAGAAGCATCTAAATATTTAATTATTCATGGAGATTCAAATTCTACTCATAGTACTCCAATTATTCATGTGACAAACACTCATAATTCTCCTTTATATGCCTCTACAAGTACCTCTCATCCTTTGCAACATGAACCCAACCCTCAAAGAACTTGCAAGATAATAATATTGTAGCATCATTTAATGGCTAATGTAGGAGGTAGGGGTGGACCACCATGACCTATAGTTAACCTTTGGGTAGCCGCTATGTATGGCTGACTGAATCTTCCAAATAATCTCCATGCTTTTCTTGAAACCTATTTGAAAATATTCCCTAATTTTGATGGATAAAGGGCTAGTACAACTGAAGAACATAAGGCCACCTTTCAGGAATTTATTGACAATCTTTATATTGAACATGATTATGTCTTTATGAGACGGTTTGTCATGTATTTACAAGGAGAGTTCAATTTTTTTGTAGAGCTCTCCTTGTAGTCTCTATAAACTTTTGGCATGTCCTTGAAACCACATTCATGAGGAAATGGGGTGAGAAGATAAACCATCTCTGCTATTTGACTGAATTTGTTTCCATGAGGAAGAATAATGGAAAAAAAGTAGGAGATTTCAATAAAATCTATAATAAAATACCTCAAGATATCAAACCCTCCCATGCAACTATAAAGGTCACTTTGCAAGGGGTTTTCAACCTATGTTTTCGATGATACTCAGGGAGAGAACATCAACAACCCTAATCATCATGCAATAAGATGTATTAGTTGTTGAGGGAAACATGAAAGCTTCATGAAAGATGAAATATAAGCAAGTTCCAAACAAGAAAAGGCTAAAATAAGAGACTGTCTCTCCAGGGATAGAAAGAGATACACAAGATGCTAAGATGAATGAAATGTCCATAGTAAGTAATGGCTTATCAAATAATCTAACAAGGTTAGAGGTGGAAGGATATAATCCAAATAGAGCTCCTCAAGGTGGAGGACAGAGGAATCCAAATCAGTATCAGAGACCTTTTAATCCTTGAATTATGAATAGAGAGAGGATAAATAAGGATCAACCTATACAACCCCCTTTAAGAGAAGATAATAACAATAATTTTGCAGCTCTATGACAAGACAAGGAATACATTGAACCACCAGATGAAATGCTATGGATGCAATATGAATATGACATGATCCATCTAACCGAGGAGCACTATGAGAATTCTTTGAATTAGAAATCGGTATATTGTCTCTGTCGGAATAAAAGTCAATCTCTACCCAAAGTCCTGCTACACCTAAGCATAGATCCTTCAAATATTCGTCTCCAGTTATACCAAAGATAGTTGAAATCCCCCAGCCTAAAATGTTTGGTCCTAAACAAAAAAAACAAGACAAACTTGTTGTTCCTTTTAAATATTGAACATGAGCTAGTAAAGGTCAAAATTTGTATACCCTATCTAAATTAGCAAAAAACCTTGGATATCAAAAGAAAATTAAGGACATGATAATGGAGAAGCATCAATCGTACAACGTAACACACTCGACCTCTTAGATGATAACCCCACGCTTATATTGGTCTTGTAAGTAGAAGAAAGATACGATAATACTAATCCATTCTATGTGATTCTCAGTGTGCATGGAAAAATACTCCATAATTACATGCTAGACTCGAAAGCACCACATAACCTAATGCCAAAATTTATTATGGAGCAATTGGACTTATAAATCACCAAACCATACCATGAAATGTATAGTTTCGATTCAAGGAAGGTGAAATGATTGGGTATGATAAAGGATTTGGTGGTCACACTAGATCATTTTCTTGGAATATCAAGCAATACTAAGAGTGGGGGGGGGGGGGGCGCACAGTGAATCAATATTAATAAATCTATTTAAATTTAAATCACTTAAAACAAAATCAACATTAAAAACATAACACACAATATTATCATGGAAACCCAATAGGGAAAAACAACAACACCTTCTATTACTGCAAAATTGTATTTGCAAATGGTTTCTTCCTGCAACTACATACAAGGATGCTACTGCACCCTATTTACCAACAACTACTGGAAGGAGTCTACGACCCCCTGGTTTATCAACTACTACTGAAAGGATGCTACATATTGAATTCTAGATTATAACTTTTACTATGCATGATTTTCATTTTTCTAAATTATTATAGATGAATAATGAGAAAGGTATGAATTTTATCTCTATGTGTAGGTCCATTTATGAAGATTTAAAATTGAAGAAGAATCAAGGGAACTAACTAGATACAAGATAAAGAAAACCTTTGTTAAAACAATCCATCAAGAGAAGAAGGGGTTCCATTGTTTTGATGTTATTGTGTTGTTCCATAGTTGATAAACGACATGGGAATACATATTAGATAAGAATTGAGTAAGGAGGAGATCTTATAGTAACCATTTTGGTTGCATAGTCATAATTAACTCCATAAGAGTAGCATTTCCTTTGTATTTGCATTTTATATAAAAGAGCAAGCCATAGTCCTAATTTATGGATAGGTTTTTCCCCATAGTGAGTTTTTCAAGGGTGTATATTGGGTTATTGTATGTATTTTGTATTTCTTTTCTCTATTTATTCTTGTTTCATTTCTAGTTTATTTAGCATTTAGTGGAAATAAGCAAATAAAAAGAAGTATTTTTAAGATCTATTGTAACAAATTGTTCTAGTGGAATATTCATGGTCATTTAAAGATCATCATCGAACAAAAAGAACACATTTTTCATATTGCATCTTTCGGTTTCTTATTAACAATTTTTTGAGTCAAAACAACACAAAAAGTTTCACTCCATACCATTGCATACACAATGAACCTTAAAATAAATGATTAAATCTAAAATTAACTAGACTTTGTTTTATAAAAAAAAAAACATTTTAGTCTAGCCGATAGGGCCTTGGTGTAAGGTTAGGAGTAAATTATATAATTTCAATAAAAAAAACTAGGAACTAATTAAAGAGAGTAAAATGCATTCGTATTGAGGATCACTTGCCAATATAGAACATCTAACACATGTGTCAAACACTATAATCAAACTAGGCGAGTGAAGTTAGTATCCCCTCTACACTTGTTTAGTGGGATTATCACATGTATGATATTTTTGGATTGAAATGGAAAATTCTCAGGGTGACACCACTTTTATCTAGCGATCTAGGTCGAGAACTTAAGTCCTATATTTCCTACCAATACACATAGTCTCAACTTGTGATTGTCCCCGTTAAATTCTTATTGTGAAGTGGTAACCTTAGTTGATTTTATTAGGACACCATATTCATGAATTAAGTGCGAAGTAATTGTGGTACATATGATAGACATTGAACATCTGATTCTGCTCCTTCGGAGGGTATCTTCCTTAGCTTATATACTTTCTCCTCTTTTGGTTGTTGCATGAGGGTTATTGTAATTGTCTCTTTCACACTTCCATTGATTCGATATTGGAAATGAAAATATTTTAGGACTTATCTTTATAAGGAATTATTGTCCATATTTTTACTAATTAGATATATAATCTAAACATTTTATCTTATTTTTTAAGAGTATAATTTCTTGTTGTTTCTTACAACTTTTAAAATCGAGTGTGGTGTGGTCATGTTTGTCTTTAACTATCCCTAGGTGACAAATTGAGTTTTATTGTATGTTGTATAACCTAGTAGTTATAGTGGATGACCAAACACTTCACTATTCTAGGAATAAGGGGGGATACTCTACTGATTTTTTGGGTTCTTCCCCTATATGGAGGCTATTAAACTCTTTTCGAATTTTTTATTACTACAATTCATAAGATAACCTACAAACTACCCTTGAGAACACAGTTAAAGAAACCACTTATGATCTATTGTGTTACAATTCGGTCTCATCGTGATATTTTTATGAACTAGAGATTGAAACCATTGAAGATCCTACTTTGGTCAATTTCAATCCTCACTTGACATTCACTTATGCTCATGTTAGCACTCCAAATATCCTAAGATTGAAGCGTGTTCAAAGTTCTGAGAGGAAATTCCATGCAAGGAAAAAAAGTATTTAGAAGAAGCACTTAGGAGCTCAAATCATATGGGAAAGAATGGTGGGACTAAGTGTAGGAACCAAGCGATTGAATACCAAGTTCTAGATAACAATGACTGGTGCTAAGGAAAAGGAAATCAAAGTACCAAGAATGATACCGGGCGCCCGAGAACAAAGGTGCTAGAGTACAAGAGTTTAGATCTAACTAAGGCATGTTGGGTCAATCAAATAGAGATATAATGCTTCGAAAATATGCAAGAAAGATAAAGCTTCCCTAACGATCCGGTGACCCAAAACTACGAGGACACATGGAAAATTTTGATTAATAACAACTTCCAAAGATTAGTTTTTTAAACTACTTTGAACTAGATACATGCCCACCTAGATTTACCAAAAGGTGGACTCCACCCACAACCATTCAAGCTTGGAAGGTAGTCTCCACTTCAGAAAGAGGAAGAAGACTTGGCTACCATGTGTACCAATTAGATAATGACACATGTCAGGAGGACCATAAAACATCATACGAAGTCAACCCCAAAATCACCCAAAAACTTCATGCCACCTAGAAAAATTCAAAATTTCCATACTATTAAAGTGAAATATATTCAAAAGAGGGCTTATTCTGCTTTGTAGAAAGAAAGGAAAGATGCTACAACAAACATTGCAACCAAAGCACCATCACTAAGTATGGGGAATTGTAAGTTAGTGACTCATTTTCCCACGGGGAAACGTTGTTTTACCTCTCTATTTGTTTTTAATTTTATCATAAGAAGCTTGAGTATGATATAAAGGAGAAAAGGGAACTTATTGATCACGTGGAGGATGAGAAAGATGAGCTAGAAAACAAGGTTCTCAAATTAACATAAGAAGTTTTGGGTAAAGGCCTCATAAAACAAACTAAGGAATAACTATGGGATAAAATAAAACAGGAAGTCATTTAATGTTGGGAGTATTTTGAATTGATACTGGAGGAAATGGATATAGACACTACTTCTAATCCTGAAATAAAGAGGATAGAAGTAAAGTATGAGTCCAAACCATAGATAGCAGAAGATGTGACAAAATACTTTAACAACAGAAATAGTGGGCAGTTGAAAGACACATGGGCCACTGATAGAACACACTTAATCAAAGAGAATAACAAAGTGCTTATAAAAATAACCTTGATGATCAAGGCCCAAAAATAAATAAAAATTTTGATAGAAAAAAATCCATTTTTTAAAGGTTTATCTAGAGATGAAATTTCTTGAGGTCTGCCTCACTTATGGGATGGAAATGGAGACCTATATAATAAAGAAGACTATTTATAATTGTTGAAGCAAAAGAATAATGAAGAAATAAAGTTCAAATATTTAGATGGGCACTTAAGTGGGTCTATTGTGGTTAATCAATTGACTAATGATTTTGAATTATGGATGAATCTCAAGAATATTTTCAAACACATACAGCCTGTTTCGTATGAAAAATTCACAAATATTGACTTGGAAGTTGTCTCCATTCTGACACATAAATATACCATAGGAAACGAATGCAATCAAATATCTAGATACCATAAGATCGATATACCACTAGTATGGCAATTCATTTCAACAGGTCAATCAGCTGGACAACCAACATTGAAACTATATAGATAACCAACTAAGAAGCCATCTAAGGTAGCCAAGTTTGCAGATAATTGGGCATACATTGGGATAACCAACTATACAAACAAGAGGATAATTAGTTGTATATCCAACTCAACATAAGACTACTAAAAGGGGCTTGGATAAGAAGAAACAAATAAAATAATGCAGTAAGGTAGTTATAACAATATTCTGAATAGAGTGAAAGCGATAAAAGAGAAAGGCAGTTGGAGAGTAGTTAAAAAAACAAAGGTTGTTAAATATGGTTCATTCCTATATAAGGAGAAATATCTTAAATATGGTTGAAACAATATCTTAGAGAGCAGTTGAGTCAAATATTGGGACTAATTTTTGTATACAGGAATATTTGTAGATATTAAGATCCTAATGTATACCAACAATGTATTCTTTTATGTAATTTTGTCTTCTTCATGTGAATTCCATATCTTTTATGTATCCATGTAAATTCTCTTGATATAATGAATTTCCTAAGCAACAAACTTTGCACCAAATTCATAGCATTGATGTGAATGTACGTTGAGTATTTTGACCGAGTTAAAGATTTCATGTTATGGCCTTTGTTCCTTCACCTATGTTCATGGATGAAATAGTGATTGATTTCATAATTTGATGTCTATGAACATGAATGTATTGAATTCCATTGTTAAACATTTACCAGTATGATTTACATTTTTGTGTAAGTACCAAATTCTTCATTGCTTACTACTTTTCTTCTATCTTGAATGTGGAATATTTGTAATGAAGCACCTTACATGCTTATTTTGTGTTCCATCTACTATATCCACCCTCAAATACATCTAAAATGTTGAATATGCACCTCAAAATTCTTCTAGAATAAAATCATCCAGCTTAAGTTTGTCCAATAACTCCATATCTGCAAATATTTCCCCACAAAAAAATACAAATATTGTATTACAAAGTATTAAGATATACATATCCAAATATTGCTCCTCGTCATGCTTTAGCATATTCTAAATTCATCCTAAAAACATCTTAGGGGATAACATGAAAAATGCCAACATTGTGGGGGAGCAAATATTTTGAATTCAATTTTCCCTATGCATGACATAGATCTAGATCTAATTCAAATTTGTGAACACGAGTCATACATCAGGCTGAAAGTTCACCTGGCATCTCCATTGAAGTGAAACTAACATTTGGAAAAGGGAATTCTACAACAAATCCTAAATTAATCAATCTCCATATTCTTCAAGATCCAAAGAAATTGATCAGTTGGAGGAAATATCACGAAAATCAAGACCCTCAAGTAAAAGGTATTCCTTATTGTTAAACTAGCAGTGACAAGGAAGGTCTTCCTGGATGCATATTTTCTTGCAGAAAGAAGACTTAAATTAGGAAACTAGTTGTATTTAATTTACTTTTCCTAAGTTTACTTAGGATAATAAATTAAAGTAATCTAAATGAACTTAGTGAAACACTAGTTAAAGTGAAAGTGAAATTAGGGTTTTTGCTTTACCACTAATCAAAGTGAAAGTGAAATTAGGTTTTTTGCTTTACCTAAAGTTATAAAAGAGAGATCAACTAGTGAAGAGGACACACACACTTGTATTTTGATAGAGACAGGATACCGATGGGGAGAGAAATTGAGACAGAGGATTTAGCTAGAAAGATAGAGCAACGAGCAACAGGATCACTGAGCTTTGTATAATTGGGTCGTACACTCATGTAGGAGGGTGCTGAGGTTTAGCTGGGGTTTTTCCTAGTGATTATATCATGTAACTGCATTCGCCAAGTTTGGGTGAATTTGCAGTATTGTAAACGCTCCATGTTTTTCATAATAAAATCAATGTATGATTGTTGCACCGGTTCTCCCATATTGGTTTTTTCCGGGGGTTTCCATACCCAAAATAATAGTGTCAATATTATGATGTGATGTTGTGATTTATTTCTCAGTTTAATATTCCGCTGCATATTGTAAAAGATATTCATGTGTGGTTATCATTAGAGATTTGCATGAACTGTTTAGCCCTAGTTTGAATATTAAACGAAAATTTACACTTAGAGATATCCCACAAATTTTTATTTTCAATTTGAAAATCAAGAAGCATCTAAATATTTAATTATTCATGGAGATTCACATTCTACTCATAGTACTCCAATTATTCATGTGACAAACACTCATAATTCTCCTTTATATGCCTCTACAAGTACCTCTCATCCTTTGCAACATCAATCCAACCCTCAAAGAACTCATTTAACCTTGTAAGATAATAATATTGTCTTTGCATCATTTAATGGCCAATGTAGGAGGTAGGGGTGGACCACCATGATCTGTAGTTAACCTTTGGGTAGCTGCTATGTATGGCTGACCGAATATTCCAAATAATCTCCATGCTTTTCTTGAAACTTATATAAAAATATTGCTTAATTTTGATGGATAAAGGGCTAGTACAAATGAAGAACATAAGGCCACCTTTCAGGACTTTATTGACAGTCTTTATATTGAACATGATTATGTCTTTATGAGAAGGTTTGTCTAGTATTTACAAGGAGAGTTCAATTTTTTTGTAGAGCTCTCCTTGTAGTCTCTATAAACTTTTGGCATGTCCTTGAAACCACATTCATGAGGAAATGGGGTGAGAAAATAAACCATCTCTCCTATTTGACGGAATTTGTTTCCATGAGGAAGAATAATGGAAAACAAGTAGGAGATTTCAATAAAATCTATAATAAAATACCTCAAGATATGAAACCCTCCCATGCAACTATAAAAGTCACTTTGCAAGGGGTTTTCAACCTAATTTTTCCATGATACTTAGGGAGAGAACATCAACAACCCTAATCATCATGCAATATGATGTATTAGATGTTGAGGGAAACATGACAACTTCATGAAAGATGAAATATAATCAAGTTCCAAACAATAAAAGGCTAAAAGAAGAGACTGGCACTCCAGGGATAAAAAGAGATACACAAGATGCTAAGATGAAGGAAATGTCCATAGGAATTAATAGCTTATCAAATAAGCTAACAAGGTTAGAGGTGGAAGTATATAATCCAAATAGAGCTCCTCAAGGTGGAAGACAGAGGAATCCAAATCAGTAGCAGAGACCTTTTAATCCCTGAATTATGAACAGAGAGAGGATAAATAAGGATCAACCTATACAACCCCCTGTAAGAGAAAATAATAACAATAATTTTGCCGATCTTTGACTAGACAAGGAATACATTGAACCACCAGATGAAATGCTATGGTATCAATATGAATATGACATGATCCATCTAAATGAGGAGCACTGTGAGAATTCTTTGAAAAGAATATATTTGAAAAAATGCAAGAACAAAGAAAGGGAGAATGTGGATTGTCATCAACTCGGTATAAGATTTTTGTTGATAATTTATAGGTAGAATTACAAAGAAAATATCACCTCAAACCTAGAAATGCTTCATCAAATCAGAAGCAATGTTCCCCTCCTATATATTCTTATACAAATCATCCAAATGAGAAATCGCTTAAAACCCCAATATCTACCAAAAGTCTTGCTACACCTAAGCATAGATCTTTCAAATATTTGTCTCCAGTTATACCAAAGATAGTTGAAATCCCCTAGCCTAAAAGTTTTGGTCCTGAACAAAAAAAACAAGACAAACTTGTTGTTCCTTTTAAATATTGAACATGAGCTAGTAAAGGTAAAAATTTGTATACCCCTGTCTGAATTACCAGAAAACCCTGCATATCAAAAGAAAATTGAGGACATGATAATGGAGAAGCATCAACCATAAAACATAACACACTCGACCTCTTAGATGATAACCCCACACTTATATTGGTCCCACAAGTAGAAGAAAGAGACGATAATACTAATCCATTCTATGTGACTCTCAGTGTGCATGGAAAACTACTCCATAATTACATGCTAGACTCGGAAGCACCACACAACCTAATGCAAAAATTTATTATGGAGCAATTGGACTTAGAAATGAACAAAACATACCATGAAATGTATAGTTTTGATTCAAGGAAGGTGAAATGCTTGGGTATGATAAAGGATTTGGTGGTCACACTAGCTCATTTTCTTGGAATATCAAGCAATACTGAGAGGGGGGGGGGGTGAATCAATATTAATAAATCTATTTAAATTTAAATCACTTAAAACAAAATCAACATTAAAAAAAGAACACACAATATTATCATGGAATCCCAATAGGGAAAAACAACAACACTTTCTATTACCGCAAAATTGTATTTAAAAATGGTTTCTTCTTGCAACTACATACAAGGATGCTACTACACCCTATTTACCAACAACTACTAGAAGGATTCTATGACCCCCTATTTTATCAGCTACTACTGAAAGGATGCTACAACACCCTATTTACCAGCTACCACTAGAAGGAGGCTAGAACCCCCTTGCATTCCTGTTGTCTTCCCTAGCACCTCCCAAGAACCCTAATATGTTAATTAGATATCTGACTTTTGTACACCTAAGGATATTCCAATTGAAAGTACATAGACATGTATTTGAAAGTTTTAAGCATTGTTTATATACCCTTAAACGTATCTCTTCATCTAACACTCATGCATATTCATCATGACTCTTCACAAACAAAAACCAATTTGAAATTACATCTCTGTTTATCATTTCTAACTCCATTTAAATTTATCAGTCATGACCTCTCATAGTTACCTTTTCACAACGTCCTTTCCACATTTTTCTTTCTGCAAAGTGTCTTTCCATAATTGACCTTTCGTAATGATCTTTTCACAAAGTGGTGTCCATAACACTTCTTCCTGCAACTACCTTTTCGCATCAATTAATCTTTCCATAATTAACCTTCCACAATGATCCTTCCGCAATTGAATGTTCCACAATTGGCAAGAACACCTTCCTTCCGTAATTGTAGGTTCTAGATTACAAGTTTGCTTTTCGACTTTTCTTGAAACTTCTTTCACAAAACATCTTCCGCAATTATGGATTGCGGATTGCAGGTTTCAAATTTTCTCAAAACTGCTTCTGCAAGTTATCTTCCACAATTTTAACAAGTTTTCACCTTGGCATTGTAGAAGTTATTATAGACCATTGATATTTTTCTCTCTTATGATCTGGGTCGTCCAAATATTTACTTCATATAAACTTAGCATTATAATTCCTCTGACTTCCGCTTGGTCAACTATGTTATTTTGGCTTCTGCAAATATATTTGGACTATTTAATCAAAATTAGTTTGTTATTACTTTGTCATTACTAAACACCTTTGGCATCAATGACAACCATATTCAACATTCTCCCCCTTTGGCATTGATGGAAACAATTTCTTAATTTTCCAATTTTCTCCTCCTCTGACATTAATGACAAATGCTTCCTTCTGATAGCTCCCCTTGTAAACACATCTCCCCCTGATATGATTCCTTTTCTCCTTTTCATTCAATGTAAGGAGATAAATCCCAGCTTCTATTTAAGATGCTCAAATGCTTATTTAGGTAGTGGCTTAGTGAAAATGTCTGCAATTTGTTCCTTCATATCAATATACACCAATTTGACCACTTTTTGTGAAACTTTATCTCTTAAAAAATGATTTTTGATTGGTATATGTTTTGTCTTAGAGTGCATAAGTTTTTTGGATATGTTTATAGCACTTGTATTT
>LPNX011125473.1:0-36844 GCA_001517045.1 Pseudotsuga menziesii | reverse complement strand
GAGGAGAGATTTCTGCACTTACATCTGCCATGGAAGGAACTAAATCCTTTAGCCATGCACAGAATGGCTCTGCCCTTACATCTGACCTGCTCGTCAGAATGGTGGTAGCCATTACATATGTCCTACTCGACATAATGTCCAGCACTCACATCTGACATGGAAGGAACTAAATCCTTTAGCCATGAACAGAATGGCACAGCCCTTACATCTGACCTGCTCGTCAGAATGGATCAATCCCATCCAATGATGGAAGACTCTCAACCACAATGAAGAGAGATTTCTGCACTTACATCTGACATGGAAGGAACTAAATCCTTTAGCCATGAACAGAATGGCACAGCCCTTACATCTGACCTACTCGTCAGAATGGCTCAATCCCATCCAATGATGGAAGAATCTCAACCACAATGAAGAGAGATTTCTGCACTTACATCTGACATGGAAGGAACTAAATCCTTTAGCCATGAAAGAATGGCTCAGCCCTTACATCTAACCTCCTCGTCAGAATGGCTTTGGGACACATCACTGTCTCTGGGAGGAAGCCTCGATCTGGAGAACACCAAGTCTCTCTCTGAAGTACTCGAACTTCAGCCTCACTAATGGCTTCGTCAATACATCAGCTATCTGTTCCTCCGTCGCAACATACAGGAGCTTCACTGCTCCTCTCTGCACCATATCCCTGATATAGTGATACTTGATCTCGATATGCTTCGACTTGTCATGGAACACTGGATTCTCTGACAACTTCACGTAACTCTGGTTGTCACAATGTATACAAGTAGCATCCAACTGGAGATCAAATATATCAGACAGTAGCTTCCGCAGCCATATTTCCTCACAACTAGCTGAACAAGCTGCGACATACTCTGCTTCAGCTGTACTCAGTGCCACACAGGATTTCTTCCTGCTAAACCAAGAGATCACACCTGATCCCATACTGAAGCAACATCCCAAAGTATTCTTCCTATCGATGGCACTGCCTGCCCAATCTGAATCAACATAACCCTCCAGGTTAATCTTCTGATTCACATCATACTTGAGCCCATAATCAATTGTACCCCTACATGCTTTGCAACCATCAGGTGAACATGTCTCAATGTGTTCACAGCAAAGCAAATATCTGGCCTCAGGTACATCAAGGACCCAATCATCTGACAATACATCGTAGCATCAACCGACTCTGATGAAGCATCACTCAATAGCTTCATGTTTGATGCCATAGGTGTGGTCATGCAGTCCATCATCCTGAACCTCTTCAAGATATTTACTGCATACTTCCCTCGTCCAAGGAAGATTCCATATGTACTCTGCCACACCTCCATATCTAGAACAATAGTGCATCGACACATAACAGGAACATCACTGGTCTTCCACCTTCAACCTTGGATCATAGGTTGGAATCCACTTTACTCTCAGTAAAGCCTAGAATCATCAGTAATCTGCCCATCCTGTCGTACCTTGTCGAACCTCAGGATCTTCTGCAATCACTCCCTCTGAAGTAGAGCATCATACTCCCTCTGTCTTTCGTACTCTATGCACTGAAAACATTCTGTACCGGAGTGACAAGTAGCTTCCTATGCTACTAATATTCTATGTGACCATCTAGTGTATAGACTTCCTTGACATCATTCTTCTTGAACTGGTCTTCCCTTTCTTCTTGGTGGCTGGAAGGTTCTGCATCAATGTTTTCATTGCACTTGTCATATTATTCTTCATTTTGAAATGTTGTCACTTGTTCTTTGGAACAAGTTTCGTCCTTCTTTGCTTGCAGGCGATTATGTATGCGATCTTTCATACAAGTCAAATGCATTTGTATGGTTAGAACATTTCATATGGAATATTCATACTAGCAAATACTTATGCATAAATATATGATCATGTAACTACTTTAGCCAATACAACATTCATCCATATCTCAGTGAAACTTTCTAGATGCCTTCCATCTCTACCAGGACAACATTTAGATTGTGCACTAATCCAATATGTCAGCAAAGAGGTTTCATTCTAGATAAGTAGCAATGGAGAATTTGTATAGCACCATGAGCTACTTACCCATATGCATATTAGTAGTATACTGTCATTAATGCAAACATACTATCATGCATAATACAATAACTAAATATAAACAAATGCATAACAAAACAATATCATGAAATGACAATTGAATACTTATCTTTATTTGTTTTGTGGGCATACTCCTTCTTGAGTCTTCAGCTTCATCGTCTTCTTCATTCATGATAGCATCATTTCTTATCCAAATGCTGAGGTGGATAAGAAGTTCTTCAAGAGTTGAGTTCTTCATATTCCTCATTGCTTGAGGGATCTTCTTTGGATGGAGAGAGCTTGATATTCAGTTGCTCCCACCTTCTCTTCTTGAGCTTCTTCTTCTAGAGTCTACTAAAATGTAATCACTTCCTTTCGGAACACGTTCCTTGAATGAATGAATTCCACGATCCTGGGAAGCCATTCAAGGTGGCCATCACCACTTCTACATTCTTCACCGCTTCAAGTTGTTCTTGATTTGAAAGACTCTTATGACTGCATGGTCTCTGCATTCTGGATCTTCACATTCTTCAACTAGTTTCTTTAGGTCATATTCTCATTTTGTTCTTCCCTTCAAATAGCTTGAAATTCTGGAAGACCTTCAACAGCATTGCTTGCAATAGGTAGTTCTCTGTAATGCACATGTGCAAGCCTTCTATGCCAAAGCTCATTTGGCTCTACTATGTCATGGATCAAGGCTTGTTCTGGATGCCCCTTCAATTTGTACAAGTCTCCTTCTTGTTCTCCAATCACTACCGCATAATCGATAGTCTTTCCTTTTGGCCACATGATGATTTGACCATCTATGAATGCAACCTGTATTCCAGAGTCTAGCTTGTATGAAGATTGCTCACTACCTTTTATTGGATATTGGTAGTCATCTACAAGTTTCACCTTGTGAGGTGATTCATGTTCTGATAGTCTTACAAAGGACTTCTTGAATCCCATCATATGTTTGGAAGCCCCACTGTCTATAAGCCAATCATCACTTCCATGAGTAATGTTACCTATGAGAGCTGATATTAGAACATATTCATCCTTGCTTGAAGAATCTTCTCTTTCATATCTGGATCTCTTTCTGGATGGTTCATCATCCTCTGCAGCATGAGCATGATGTCTTCTTTGGCCTCGTCTCCCTCTGAAACTGGAACCTCTATGCTCATGTAGGTGTCCAATCCAGTTTCTTCAGAGAGATCATATACTTCTAGGCTTGGAAGTTGTCAACTTCCCCAATCTTGTCACCAATCTGATGTAATATATCATATTGAAATTAGAAAATCAAATGGAAATAGCAAAGGATTATATCTTACCGATTTGAGGTGTCCGTCCTTGTCCCGGAGTTCGCTGATCTAGGGTTTGTCGCAGAAACCCTAATTTTCAAAACTTGGAATCTTTCAGATCTAATTGGATAAACAGATAGATCTCTTCAAATGGAGCTGTCCAATGTACTCCTTTTCTGAAAACAGTGGAGGGAAGCTCCCGGAACAGGAAGCCCTAATTTTCTGATTTCTTCTGCAGAAATGCCTGTTACTGTTTCTATGATATCTATGAAATTACTAATACTCTGTGTCTGAAATGTATCACTAAGGTAAAATCACATGTCCCTGATCCAACACCACAGGTTTCATCAGAATTGGTTTCACCATTTGGGATTTATGATCCTTTTCCCAAGGTGACCTGTTACTAGACTGTTCAGAACAGCGAAGTTGTACGGCATGAAACGTGTCACTGGTTCATCTTCTGAGTCTGATATTTGGACCAGAGAAATTACAGGCTGTGCCCTTTATAGAACATCTTCAATAATTCCATTTGGACCTCTGTAGCCTAAGATATTGCAGATCTCCCCAGGTGTCCTATTTATGGATGATTTCTGGAAGAGGATGGAACCCTAACTTGGAGAGATCATATCTCCCAAAATATAGTGAATCAGAGGCTTCCCTTTGGACACCATGTTCATCAGTATTTTTTCTTCGGCCTCAGAAATTTTCAGCTTCTGATACTTCGCCAATCTCAGAATATAGTGACTGTACCAAAACGTAGCAGTTTTAGTACTTGGAGATTTACTAGGGTTTGACTTTCCTGGAGATTTACCCAACCAAATTTCTTGATCCAGGTCTCTAAATTTAGGTTTTGATGAGGATAACAATCCTTTGCTGGTCTCACCCAAAAATTCCTCTTCTGAAGAAAGCCCTAATTTCCACATCGAAACTGAAAATGCTTGAAATTGAATTCCGTATCGACAGAACGATGCACCATTTAATGGAGAGTCATCCTAGCATACTTGTGCTGAAAATCTGTGGAGGAAGATCCACAAAATAGGAAGCCCTAGTTCCTGTAGCTGCACAATGTCTTCTTCTCGGGTTAGCTTTGATACCATGTTAGTTTTTCAACATTTAAGCTAGCATTATGTTAAGATCTTTTCATTGAGAGAATAACAAGCACAACAATCACATAAGCACATCACAAGAGACAAGAGACACAAAGATTTTAGGAGGGGAAACCATAAATGGAGAAAACCCCTCAAATTCCTCTAAGATAGTATCACCACAAGATGTGATCCCAAAACAGTGAGATGACCTCCCTTCACAATAGCAGCCTTCTGTCTTCTGTCAAGCACAAGAATTTCCTTCTCCAAAAGTGCGCCACACTTGAGAGAGCAAGAGAGCTAAGTCACAAGTGATAAATAGAGAGACTCTCACTCTCTATTTATATTCTTCCATTAACTTGAAGTGCACTCAACCTTGTAGGCTTAACTTACAATTACTTACTTGAGCCTACACCTTAATTAGTGTATAATAACCCAAGTGCCCCTAAACTGTGGGGACTTACCTAATGACTTGATATGACTTGTTTACATTATTAATCCTCCCGATCGGAACATCGGGGCATGACCACATGACTCAAATGCATAATAGAAACATCCCGGAATAAACATCGGGTTACAATATATGAAATACATAGAAGAATACATTCCGAAGTTACATATACATCAACAGTATTGTCACAGTGTATATCAATGGGGTCCTCAAATTTTACAAGTAAATCTTCCAATGTCTTCTTCATCCAAATGACTTGTGTAGAACACGATGCTACAACAATATACTCGACTTCTGATGTAGATAGTGAAATGGAAGACTGTTTTTTTATTATCCACGAGACAAAGAAATATCCTAAGTAGAATGTTGCTCTGCTAGTGATTTTTCAGTCATCAATACTTCCTGCCCAATCTGCATTAGTGAATTCCCTTAAAGTGAATTTATTTCTCTTTGGATACCATAATCCATAATCCATGGTACCTTTAAGGTATCCAAGAATTCTTTTTACTGCATCCACATGTGTTTCTTTTGAGGATGAATGGAATCTGGAAACCAAACCTACAACTTGCATTACATCTAGTCTTGTAGTTGTTACATATAATAAGCTTCCAATCATTGATCTATACATAGTATGATCTACTTCTAAAGATTCATCATCCTTTCTTAACTTACACCCAATGACCAGAGGAGTACTAACAGGTATGGATTTTTCCATTTTGAAAATTTTCAATGTCTCTTTAATATACTTATTTGAGATATGATATCCCTTTTTCTGATTGAGATGGTTGTAAACCTAGAAAGAATTTTAGTTCTCCTAACATTGACATTTCAAATTTCTTCTTCATTTATGAACCAAATTTTACACTCAGAATTTGTAGATCACTTCCAAATATGATATTGTCTACGTAGACTACAACAACGATCATATTTGTGTTTTCAAACTTTATGTATAGATTATTGTCAGTGGCCCCTCTTCTATATCCTTGTTTCTTTAATTAATTTTCAAGTCTTCATAACCATGCTCTTGGAGCTTGTTTAAGGCCATAGAGCACCTCCTTAAGTTTGCAAACATAATTTCTATTTTCTGATAAGAGAAAACCGTCATGATGCTCAACCTAGACTTCTTCTTCAAGTTCTCCATTAAGAAATGCATACTCTACATCCATTTGCTACACTTTAAAGTTCTTGTAACCTGCAAAAGATAAAGAAATCCTAATGGCTTTAAGTCTTTCCACATGTGCAAAAGTTTCCTCAAAGTACACACCTTCTACTTGAGTATATCCCTTGCATACTAATCTGGCCTTGTTTCTTGTGACATGAACATGCTCATTGAACTTGTTTTTAAAAATCCATTTGGTTCCAATAACATGCATGCCCTTAGTTCTTGGGAAAGGTACCCAACAAAGGATGATTTTAAGGAACCATACTTATTTAAAAGTGTATAAATGTTGGCGAATCTTACCAATTCTTAAAACACAAACTATAAAATGTTTGGCGATGTTATAAAAAAAAAATTAATTTCCAAGGATTTTATATCATTTATATACTAATTTGGCAATTTTTAGGGTGAATTTTTTTTACCCCATCAAAATTGGGCGAAATAGGGCTTCAAAAAATGCAAAATGGTGAATCGATTTTTGGAGAAAAACATGGAAAAATAGCCCATGGGCTAAATTTCACCCCTAAAATTATCCCTGAAGAAGAGGATGTATTTGAAAAAAAAGAAGAAGAAAAAGTTGAGAAAGAAGAATCACATGAAAATGAGAATGAAGACTCTCCAAGATTAGGCACAAAGACACCATCTAGGTGGGTTTAGAAGAATCATCCTGAAAGTAAAATAATTGGTTCTCTTCTTGTGAACTTTCTTCTTTTTCTTTATTATCTATTTCTTCATCATCAGTTTCTTCAATGCCACATTTTCTTGTATTTGTATTTTTCTTGGTTTACTACATCAATAGTTACAGTTGCACTTTCTATGATATTGTGCAACCTTATATTATATCATATGTATGCTTTTTTAGTGGAAGAATATCCAAGAAATATTCCTTCATCTGTTCTAGAGACTAACTTCCCTACATTATCATCATATATTTTTATGTAGCATTTACTTCCAAAAAATCTAAAATATTTAAGTGAAGCTAGTCTTCCAAACCATAGCTCATAAGGACTCTTGTCACTGTTTACTCTGAGTTGTCCTCTATTTTGTACATAAACAATTGTATAAAATTCTTCTCTATAATAGCCATTAGGATTTTTTGCTTCATTAAGAATAGTTTTGGATGCTTCTTGGACTGTCATGTTCTTTATATGAACAAATCCATTTTGCTGAAGAGTTTTTGTTGTTGAAAACAACCTCTTGATTCCATGATTTTCACAGAACTCATTGAATTCATTTGAGGTTAACTGACCACCATTATCTGATCTTAGGAATTTAATATTGAGCTTTGCTTCATTTTCAACAAGTGATTTGAAGTCCTTGAACTTCATAAAGGCTTCCTATTTTTCTTTAATAAATGTCACCCAAGTCATCCTTGTATAATCATCGATTACTAACAAAAAGTAAAGTTCACCTTGAAATCTTTTAGTCCTTTTTGGTACACAAAGATCAATGTGAATTATTTCTAATGCATGAGAGGTTATATGCTCTTTGAAATTGAAGTTTTTTTTTTTTTTTTTGCTTCCCATGAAGGTAATGCCTACAAACATGATTTGGTGGTTTCATGATCTTTGGAAAATTCCTTACATCTCCCTTCTTACTAAATTTTACAACATTATCAAAGTTCAAGTTCCCCATCCTTCTATGGCATAACAAAGTTTCATCAATTTGAATCATATAGCATTGTTATTCATTTTCTAGAATATACACATTGCTTGGAGTTTTCATAGCAATCCCAACAAGTTTTCCTGAATCATTTCTTCTGATTTCACACTTCTTGGAATCAAATATACATATGTGTCCTTGATCACATGTTTGAATCACACTTAAAATATTAGGTTTTAAGTTCTTTACAAGAAACACATTTTCATCTTTCATCTTGTCCTAAGAGCCATTGTACCCTTCCCAATTATTTTGGAGGATATATTATCTCGAAAAGTAACTTTTCCTTTTTTATTTATTTTTAGGCTTATAAATTTATTTGGGTCTCCTGTCATGTGTTTGAGAATCCATTTTCCACATTCCATATATTTTGTTTTTCTATTTCACATAGAGCTATTGAACATTCCACATCATCCTTCTTTTTCCAAACCTTCCTCTCCTCATTGCCTTGATATTTTGTGGTGTCATTCTCCATAGGAATCACTAGTTTACATTTTCTATCAGTGTGTCCTTGATTACCACATTTGTAACATTTTATACTGTAACTCAGTAGCGGAGAAAAATAATTATAATTTCTTCCTTTTGGATTGATTCTAGTAACATTCTTCTTATAGAAAGGAGATTGTGATTTAATTCCTTTCCCAATAGGAATCATTAGTTTACAATTTCTAGCTATATGTCCAAAATTGTTACAGGCATAACAATTTCCCAAAAAGAGTTGTTGTTGTCTACTTGGCACATTATCTATCATGTTTTCATTTTGAGGGAGAGAAAAAATTTTATTGTATTGTTTTACAACTGGTCTCATAAGTGCATCAGGCATAACTTCTTTTATTTATGAAGGATGATTGTTCTGTCTTCTTTCAATTGTCATAATCTAGTCCATTTTTATTACTAGATGATCTTTGACAACTTAGGATGTCATCAAGAGTTTTTGAAGTGTTCTTAAATTTTGACTGAATGGATTCTTCATTTGTCTTCTTTCTATGCAAGATCAATTCAGCTTTGAACTTTTCTAATTCTTGACCTCTTTTCTTGAGTTGTTGTTCTAGATTGTTTTGAACCCTTTTTAAGTCAACAATAATTATTTCTGCATCATTGTTTTTCTCCTCAAATTCTATCATATGAATTTTTTATTTTTTGTACATCCTTTTATACTTCCCTAATTCTTCAAGAGGGCTTACGAGGTATGATTCAAGATCTACCACACCTTCTACTTCTTCTTCAGGGACCTTGTTCTCTACTCCCATGAATAGGACTTCAACATCTTCATTTTCACTAGACTCATTTGAGCAATTATCATCCATGAAATAAAAGGCCTTCTTTTTGTTTTTCTTCTTAAAAATATTTTTGTTCTTCTTTGAATCTTCAAGACACTCATTATCATCTTCTTGTTTGGAATAAGGGAATTTGGAAGCAAAGGGATGAATTTCCCCACAATTAAAACATTTTAAGGGTAATTATCCTTTGTACTTACCAGTACCTCTCTTAAGATTTTAAACAATAAGTGATTCTTCATCATCAGAGTTTTCTGATTGAATTTGTCTTAGATTTCTTAGCTACCTTAGATGCTTTAAAAGATGCTTCCTTCTTTTGAGAATTATCTTGCCCAATTCTCATTTCATAAGCCATGTGGATCCCATACGGTTCTTCCATGGTAATTTTGTCAAGATTTTCTCTATCTTCTAGGGTGGAAATCTTCGGATAGTAAATCGTTGGAATTGATCTCAATACCTTTTCAACTATTTCCTTTTATTCCAATTCGTCCCCATCCCTTGAAATGCATTAATGATTTCATCGATTCTCTCAAAGTATTCTAAAATGCTTTCTTCTTTTTTCATTTTTAGACATCCAAATTGATTTTTAAAAGTCTGGAGTTTAGCATGTTTTGCCTTAATGTCTCTTTCATAGATGGTATGCAATTTGTCCTAGATGTCCTGTGTTGATTTGCAATGCGTCACTTCGGCAAAAAATGTTCTTCCTAATCCAGTGAAAATTGCATTAACAACTTTAGCATTGTACCCAAACTGTTTTATTACTTCAAGATCCGTGGGAGTATATTTTGGATATATATCATGTTTCTACAGACATCCAAACATCTAGTCCAATAGAAATTATATGGCTTCTCATCCTAATGCTCCAGTACACATAATATTCTATGTTTAATATTGGAACCTTGGAGGAATTTTTTACTTGTTGATCCATAGTGAAAAATGTGTGGAAATTGAACCCAAGTGATAGATCAATTGCACTCACAAAATTACTAATCAGACATGCAAATTTACACACAAAGGAGACTGAAATTGGAGCATAACACTAATATATATTGAATAAGTGTACAATAGCCAACCTTGTGAAGTCATAGGCTACTGAAATAAATAATTACATGTGATATTCAAATGCATAAGGATGCCATTCAAAATAGTCAAAAGCAGGCTTACTAAATCTAGTCAGGTCCCCCATAGGTGCATAAAGCAGTTTCCAAATCTACCTAGGAGCTCACGAATTGGCAAAGTCAAGTAAGAAAGATAATAGGTGATGGAAAGACAACTCATACATGCTTTTATTAGGAGAAAATAATGGAGGATGATGAGGGAAAAAAACAAGTCAACTGCACCTAGTCTTACTTTCCCTTTTGCCATAAAACTCAGTAAAGCAAGCAATAAAGCAGAAAAGGCAGACATGCACTAGGGAGGATCTGGAATAAAGTAGATATGGTAAATATGGATTCCAGGAGGTTTCCCAAGCACTCCATGACTTAGTTTTAGCAAGTTTGACTTCTAGGACATGTGGAAGACAACTTGCATAGAGTGGAATATTGGAAACTAGGCAAATAAGACAAAAATAGATTAATTAATGTCTAATGTAGTTAACTATGGGTTTATTATTCTAACAAAATGATCTCTCTTCAAGTGTTTAAACTCTTAGTGAATATCCCACTCTGATACCAATTTTTGGAACATCAAGCAATACTGAGAGGGGGGCATGAATCTATATTAATCAATCTATTTAAATTTTTATCACTTAAAACCAAATCAACAATAAAAATAGAATACACAATATTATCGTGGAATGTCATTAGGGAAAACCGCCAACACTTTCTATTACCACAAAATTGTATTTACAAATGGTTTCTGTTTGCAACTACAGACAAGGATGATACTGCACCCTAATTACCACCAACTACTGGAAGGAGGCTACGACCCCCTGGTTTATCAGCTACTACTGAAAGGATGCTACAACACAATTGCGGGTTGTGGATTAGGGGTTTTCTTTTCGAATTTTCTTAAAACTGATTTCATAATTCATCTTCCACAAAACTTCTTCCACAATTCGTCTTCCACCAAACTTCTTCTACAATTTTGGATTGCAGATTGTGGGTTTTGAATTTTATTGAAACTAATATTGCAAGTTATCTTCCGCAAAAATTCTCTGACAATTTTAACAAGTCTGTACCTTGGAATTGTGGAAACTATTCTATACCATTGATCTTTTTCTCTCTTATGATTTGGGCCTTCCAAATCTTTATTTCATAGAAACTTAGCATTATAATGCTTCTGAATTTCGCTTGGTCGACTGTGTTATTTTGGATTCCACAAATCTCTTTGGACTATTTAATCAACAACCTTTTCTTATTCCTTTTTCATTAATGAACTCCTTTGACATCAGTGACAATCATATTCAATACATTTTCCTATAAAAAGCATCATGATGGATATGCAGTGGAAGATGTGCCAACTAAATATGGGATGCTATTGTTAATATCATGGGTTAAGAAGATGGAAGGTACTATGCAAATGATAAATCATGCAAATATCCCACTATTTGCAAGAAAAGGTAGGAGATTGTACTAAGAGGCTAATTTTGTATATGTAGTAAGTAACCAAAATAGTCCCAAGAATTACCCATTGTATGAAATAGAAGAGTACAAGGTATTTTCATTCTAGAAATTAACGAATATTATGAAGACTCTCTACCTACATAAATCCCTACTCAATATTTGGATATTATCTCACGCCAAGTATGGGATGTGTACTTTGATGGATACTCCTCCAAAGAAGAAGCAGGGGCAAGAATGATTATGTTTTCCTCTACGAGTTAGGATATTTCTCTATCATTCAAGCTATGTTTTGAATCCATAAACAATGTATCTAAATATGAAGCTTTGATAATAGGATTACAGGATTCCAAAATATGGGTATTACTCAACTCATTGCAATTTTTGGCGATTCTAAGTTAGTTGTGCAGCATATTGAAGGCGTCTATCAAACTAAACACCTTATAATATGAGCTTGTAGAAATCAAGTATGGAATTTAGTGTTTATCGGAATATTCCACCTCCTGCGGATAGCAAGGTGTTTTACTGGTTTGAATGGTTTAGATCCAGAACAAATAGATCATAGAGGTTGATAACTCTCCCTAGACATTGTAGATATCTAGAATACAAGGTTTTGATAGTTCACCTGTGTACCTGTAAAAGAGTTCAACATGAAACAGATCAAAGCAACCAGAATATGATCTACTAATCTATACTAGTGACTAAGGAATCTAGCAATATATATGTGAAATCAAACATCAACAATATATATGGGATAGAAAATTAGTTTGCATTAAAAATATGAAGAAGTTTACAACCAATCCTTACTGTTGACATGAATCTCCATGAAACCAGCTCTTCATCCCCAAAAGCTCCGACTCTAGCTCTCTATGCTCTCTCCAAATGATCTTGGACCAAGAATTAGTCCAACAGCATAACAATACCTTCAAATGTTCTCCCCTCAACCATGGATATGAGCTCATATGTATAGGGATAGATGGATAGATATGGCTGAGAAATGAGTGGGTGAGGTGGCCTCTAAGATTCTAGGATGAGGGATATTGAGCTCAACTAACCCACAACGGTAGGGATAAGGGATATCTCGAGGCATATCATCTAGAAGCCTCGAGAAGCTTCTATTTTTCCCTTTTTACCCAGGGTACCGCGCTTCTCCCTCTATGACAGAGCGATTCTGGTAATAACCACCTATGGACCAAGGGTGATAGGTGGTGGCATCGCTTGTGGACAACCGATGAAAAGAGGTGAAAACATGGGCACCGCTCCTGGATAAAGGGGCATGAGCGGTGCTGGGAATTTGTATGATAGACTGATAAAAAACCATTTAGTCTTCACTCCAGAAGCTGGGATTCAGCACAAGTAGGTGTGTCAAAGGTCTTATCACATGATGGTGACAGGATTTTGGTATAACAGGATTCCCCCCAAAGCATGAGTCCTACAGTTATATGATAAATGAGAGCTTTGAGAACAAGTCATTGCCAAGAGATGAAAATGTTGGCTTGATCAAAGCATGCAGTCAAGTAGGCATCTGTAGTACATCGGTATGTTGACTCATAGACGCAAGTAACCAAACTCATAGTTGCAGACCAATACAAGGCAAATCCATGAGTGGAATAAACAAGCATGGCTACTAGAATACAATGTAGATCCATGTGATAGAGGACTAAAACTTGGACATAGCTACTAGACATACAATGTAGATCTATGTCATACAGACATAAATTTGAGCATAGCCATGACCATACAAATGTGGATCCACGCTAGATATACAAAACTCCATCACAACCTGGGGGAAAAGAAACGAGCGCTTTTAAACAAATGCACAGGGTCTTCATCTTGTCTTCCATAAAGCACGATTCTATCCATGTGATTACAATTATCTGAAGTCGAACATGGTAGAAACTAATCGATTACCGGCCAATGATGTGAACCGTTAACAAGTGCAAGGGAGATCACCATTAATGTCAATGATTCCCAAGGTACTCTAGTACAATCTACTAAGTGCGAATAGATGTCCTGATGTCAAACACCCAGTCGATTCTATCGATCAAAGGTCAATGATGTGAACCTATGTCGAGAGCGAGAGAATCTGTCATTAAGGCATACAGATCTCAAGGTACTAAATATTTTTTCTAAGACTATTTCCTGGATGATGAGCTGATGTCGACAAGAATAGTCTCTTCGAAGGAGGGCCATGATGAGTCCCACATTGATGACACAAAACTCGGAACAAAGTTCTGGAATGATGTGAACATGGTAACCATATGACTGACTCAAAGATACTGACACAAAGGCTGTGTATACTGCAGAGGAAAGACTTCTTTAGATCCCCTTTGAACATCAGGCGGCATGACAAAATGACTTGGCAGCATGACTAGGCAGGATAGATACACAATGCCATAGTGGACAATGCATTATTCTTAAAGACTCAAAGGATTGGCATGACTCATGAAAGTGGATCGTCACGGAGATCAGCTGAATACCCAATTGACTAACATGATTGTGCAGACAAGTGCCATGTTCAAAGGTAACGACAAACAACTGCCATTATTTGCAAAATGATTCCCTTTCCCATTTCCCCCATCATGATTGATGAGTGCCTCTTTTCAGTTTTACAAGTTCAAAGAGGGTAACAAACACTCGATATAGCTTGTCAGAAGACAAGTTCAGTCCCATATGTTTTACGAACCTGAGAGAGGATGGGTTTGTTCCCAAAATGGGTCTCTCAATGTTTAATTTAACGAGTCCACTGAAAGAAAACTCGGTACCCTTCATGTTTAGAGAGTCTGAACGAATACAGAAGAAAACTCCATGGGGGTCCTTTTTCGTATGATTTAGTCTCTAAGGCTCCAAAAAGTATAAAACCATACCTTAGAGAACTCTTCCAGTTATGATTGGCTGGAGCATTCCTTTCTCGTAAATAGTACTGTCTGAACCAAGAAAGAGATAACCTACTGTCGGATAGAAAACTCTTCAAATACTTTAACGAGCGTGAAGAAGACAAGATCGCTCAACAATATTTTCATATTTAGGAATCCTGAAAAGGGTTTCAAGAGAACTCCATGAGGTTTCTTTACACAATGTCACCTTTTACGAGCCTGAAAAGATTCAGAAATGGACTCGACTATCTTTTCATGTTTAAGGAGTCTGAAAGAAGATCTGAAAAGAAGACTCCATGACATTTCTTTACATAACGTTGTATTTTACGAGCCTGGAAAGAAACTTGAACTAGACTTGGAACTTTGATACTAGATTTTAACTAGCGTGACAAAGTGTTGTAATAAATGCTCAATGACCTTTTCCATTTTGTGAAAGTATGAAAAATCCATAAACAAACTTTCCAAAGCTTTCACTAAAGTCAACCTACAAATGACTCATAAACAAGTGTTAAATGCATCCAAAATCAACATTACAAGATTACAACAAATAGATTTTGACTAGAACATGATGTAATATCAAAACTATACTAAGTCAGACCCAAAAAAATGTCTATATAAGGCAAGTAAATAGTAAAAAATCAAATATTTCACTATTTACCTCTAGCATAGAGCACTTGGAGCATTTTTAGCCATATCTTCCACAACTGATATCGGGAGTTTCCACCATCCATTTTAAGTCTCGTCAGTTGCAGGTAACAACTAAGACCTTCATCTTCCATTTCATAGCTTTTATTTTGGGATTTGGTGGGGTTTTAGGCTTATTTGGCAAGCCCTAAAATCCTATTTGTGGGCACCGCGGCTACCCCTTACAGGATAGGTGGTACCACCCAAGAACCACACCAATAATATGGTGGACAAGAGGTGCCACCTCCTATCTCCAACGGGGCATAGACGGTGCCTTCCATGGAGAAATTAAACCAATGATATATACAAAATTTACTCATTCTTTCAATTTATGGTGACTCAAGGATGATATTGATGTATACCATTATTGTTTTTGGCAGGTCTAAGGTTCCAAAATATGGTGATATGGAAGGAAAGAACACATGATGACGATGATGTTGCTGCTGAAAGCGATCCAGTTTGTATTGCAGCACTCCGAAACTATGGGATTTTAAATTTCTTCCAGACACCAAGCATGGTGTCCCACGAGAGACTACTGGAACACATACTAAGAGTGTGGAATCCAGAACAGCAGTATTTCGAGGTGGGGGCACATATATTTACAGTGGAGGTAGAGTTCATCTACTTCTTGACTGGCCTATCAAGATGGGGTGCCCCTATCTCACTAATAGGTTCTCGTGGCAAGGACATTAGCACCAAAGAGCTCATAGATCGACAATGTGTACCAGGTACAGGTACATCGGGGAAGAAAATCCCCATCAGGGCAGTGACAGACGGGGCTCTACGGATTGTTCTGTTCACCATGCAGAGGGTGGCAGGGAGCCAGAGTGTACATCAGGTTTCCAGGGCACATATGTTGTATGCCCTAGAGGCTATGGATCCTACAGTGTTCAATTGGGCGAAAGCATTGCTTCCAATCTTCAAGGATCAGCTGACTAAATGTCAGTAGGGAGAGCTGAAGCAGTTTGTATTTGGTTCCATCTTAGCTTGTTTCTTCTTTGAGCGGGTCCCCCATATGAGCCCCCAGGTGACTTTTTGGAGTCTGAGAGCACAGGACCCCCACATGTTGAGGTGGGTCCAGATCTTGGCTTGCACAGGAGAGGGTAGGGGAAAAGTGAAGTTCGGTGATGCATTCTTTAGATGGTTGTAGGATCAGATGCTCATGGTCGAGGATTACGCCTATGCAGGAACAGATTTTACAGGTGATCTTGACCTACTACTCCCGCCTGGAGGGCAGTGGGGAGACATTGGTAAGAAACAAGAAACTCTAAGGATGGAAAATGTTTTTATGTTTTTTATGTTTTATATTTTTTATGATAAGTGACAATACCTATTTGTCTTCATGCAAATGTTGGAGCAGCGAGGCCTAGAGGAGCATCTCCATTAGACAGGCGAGCCGGAGCTCGCTTCGTGCCACAGGGTGATGATATCATTGGGGAGCTGGAGGAGAACCTTGAGAGGTTGACTCTCGACATCCCAGATGCTGACATAGATGATCTCCATGCCATATATTAGAGATCTACGGTGGGAGTACCAGGCAGATTTAGCAGGCTACTACGTACGCTGGCTCGAGTAGTGATGTGCTATCACGAGCAACACTAGTGGATGAGACATGTATATTGAAAGCTGATAGCTTCAGGATTTTGTATGATGATTTTTCCTCAAAGCCTACGTGCTTCAAATGAGGTCTCGGGACCTATTTTTTGTAAAATTTTTGTATATATATATACAGAATTCTACATGATGTTTATATGTTTCAAATGGATGAATGCATTTTCTATGAGTTCTATGTGTCTTTAAATGTTTATTTAAAATGTACCATGTTTGATTAACATCATGAATGGGCAATATGCCAATCTAGGATGTAATTAGCCAATGAATCAGCAACTACATTATGTTCCCTAGGGATGTGCCTGTATGTAATGGTTCCAAATGATCTTTCTAACAAATGTACCCTCTGAAAGAGGCGGAGGAGCACCGGGTTCCTAATGGCGTAGACATGGTTTAAATGACAAATGAGCTGAGAGTCCATCAAAACTACTAGATCATGTACATCCTGGGAGGAAGCTTCAGTCAAAAGACCAATGATTGCTTCATACTCAGCGATGTTATTAGTAGTGGGACCTAAGCAAACTGCTCTTGAACTAACCAAATTTTCAGCTAGGGAATAGAGAACCCAAGCAGTCGAGGCTAGATTCAAGGTGTGGTGGCAAGCACCATCAGCAAAGCTTTAGAAAGCCATCATGCATGACCAAAACATGGTATAAATATATGTGGACACCAAAACTCAAAACCATCTTGAAAATACTGAAAACACACTGAAAGTCAATCAATATACATATATATAAGATACCATTCAAGAAGACCTAGGCATAGTAGCTTTTCAGGTACAACCCCTTGCAAGGTTGCCCCAAAGGGATCCCATCATAATCTACCAACTCATAGGCTCCTTTCTCTAACACCTTGGAAATAACGAAAGGTCCATACCACATAGACTCAAACTTACCCTTTCCTAGCTTGTCATATCTCTAGTCATAAGTCAAAACTAGGTCACCCTCGTTGAAAACATGAGGCTGGATGGATTTATCGTACTGAGCCTTGATGCATTTCTTATGTGCCTCATTAGCCAAGGAAACATCTCTACGAGTATCATCAAGTTTATTCAAGTACACAAATCTTGCTTCCTCTGTGGAAGTGTTTGGGAGAAGTTTGACGACGAGTTGTAAATATGGAATCTAACATTGGATCAGCAAGGCATCTTCAATTCCATAGACAAGCTGGAATGGCGTGAAACCAATAGCTGTTTGAACAGAAGTCTGATAAGCCCAAAGAGTAGAAAAAAGGATGAGATGCCAATTTGATTTATCATCTCTAACCATCCGACAAAGCATAGTTTTCAAAACCTTGTTAATGGCATCTACCTGACCATTAGCTTGTGAATAATATGGCATAGAGTTTTCATTGAAAAAACGTAGCTTGGCACTCAATTCCTCCATCATGTGATTACAAAAATGAGATCCGTGATTAGTGACGATGGACTACGGAACTCCAAATCTAGCTATGATATGATTGAACAAGAAGAAAGCCGTAGTCTTACCATCTTATGCATATGTAGGCATGGCCTCAGCCCATTTTGTAAAATAATCCATGGCTACGATGATGTAACCATGCCCCCCTGGATAAGGTAGGTTTACAATGCATGAATTCAATCCCCCATTTGGAAAAAGGGCCAATGGCAATGATGGGGTGAAGCGGAGCAGGATGGGTGCGCTTTTTGGGATAAAAATGTTGGCATGGTGGGCATTTCTTAACAACCTCATGACAGTCTTTGAAGAAAAAAGGCCAAAAATAGCCAGCGCGAAGGATTTTTTGGGCTATAGTCATCCTAGATAAATGACTGCCACATTCTCCAGAGTGGCAATCATTCATCACGTGTTCAACCTCCTCATGAGTGAGGCATCACCGGAGAACGGAGTCAATCCCATGTCTATACAAGGTATCATGTAAGATAAGATAGTACTTTGCGTGGTGCCCGATGTGACGATGATCATCACGAGATAGATGCGGCTGAAAACACTGGGTTTGGAGATAAATCAACAAATCTCCATACCAAGGATTAGTAGTGCTAAGAAGGAACAAGAATTCATCTAGAAATGAATCGCTGGGCTCAGATTCCGTAGTAGCACAGGGAAGGTCACATATAAGCTCAGCAAAAACCAAGGATTTCTTTGATGTAGCCTTGGCAAACTCAAGATCGAACTACTGAAGGATGACGATCCAACGAGAGTAATTGCCCTTGATACCTGAGGAGTCAGAATGTAGTACATCAGGTTCTGGTTTGACAATATGGTGGTAGTGCGAAGCAAAATGTAGTGACGAAATTTTTGCACAGCAATGACCGTGGCCAAATCTACCTCCTCCACATGTGAATAATGAGTTTTAGAATCAATAAGATTATTACTGGAGTAGTAAATCACATGCTCCTGACCATGGAGATTGTCCTGCACTAAAACCATGGCGATGGTAGTAGCGGAGGCAGCAATATACAAGAGAAAATCCATTGAATAGTCCGGGGGGTGTATCATGGGTGAATGAGTTAGAGTGTGCTTAAGACTATCAAAGGTGCATTGGGCCTAGTCATCCTAGAAGAATGGAGTGATCTTCTTGAGGAGACGCATATAACCATGCGTTTTCTTAGTGAAATTGCACACGAAACGACGGAGAAAGTTTTCCTTCCTCTGCAAACTTTGGAGTTCAAGGATGTTGGTTGGGGCTGGTAGATTAATGATGGCGCTATTCTTCAAAGGATCAATCTGGATGCCATATTTGGATACCACAAAGCCGAGCAGATGTCCCATCTCAACACAAAAAACACATTTATGTGGATTGATCTGTATATTATAATGACGACATCTCAAGAATATGTCTCTAAGGTGACCAGGATGGTCCTCCAATCATTGTGAATGAGCAGGGAGGTCATCAAGGTATGGTTCAGCAATATGTTTAATGTCGTGAAACGCATAGGACATCGCACGCTGGAACATGGCTCCAACGTTTTTCAAGTCGAAAGGTAACTTATTATATGCAAAGGTTTCCCATGGGAAAATGAATGTCGTCTTATGCAAATTGGTAGGCAATATCTCAATCTGATTATAGCTAGAGAAGCCATCCATGAATGAAAAGATGACACTTCCAGCACAGTTGTCGATAATCTGATCAATGTGTGAGGTAGGAAAGTTGTCCTTGGGACAAGCTTTATTCAAATCCCTAAAGTCGATACAGAATCTAATGGTACCCTGCTTTTTATTGACAGGGACAACATTCGATACCCATTCCGTCAGAGGTACAGGATAAATAAAACCAACTTTCAAAAGATTCTCAATCTCAGCTTTAATAGTTGCGGCCTTCCTAGGATGGACTTGCCTAAGTTTCTGCCTGACAGGTTTAGCCGTGGGATAAGTTTTAATCTCATGGACCACAATGGAAGGGTCAATCCCAGTCATCTCTTCATAGGACCAGGAAAAAATATCACAGAATTCCTTAAAAGTGCCTTGTATGCTTCAGATTCATCTGTGGAGTAGTTCTTCCCAACATGAACATGCTCAATAACATCAAGCTTGGCTGATATGTCAATTGGGTTCTTCTAAGTAATGCTGCAAATGTTTCCTTTAGAATATGTATCTTGCAACAATATAGGACTTTGCGGAATGTTGACAATATCAGTAGGAAACAAGGATGTAAAATCATGGCTGCCTGAATTGGTATTGGGGAGGAACATGGATCTATGATAGGGATCCTCCCAAATGGGCTCATTTGTGTTCATGATCTCTATAATGGACTCGTTGAAAGGAAAAGTCTCAGAGAGATAGTCTAGAACCGAAAGAGAAGGTTCTAACCAGTACAGTAAATGGTAAGGATCCGAAGCCACTAAATGAATGTCATTAGTGTAATCATCGGAGAAAATTTGAATGGTGTCATACATAGCTTTGTGCAGACTCAACGAGGTGGAGTCAACAACATTTGTGCCTGGGGGATCAATATCAAATGAGGCGATCATATGGACTATCACAATATCCGTGCTAGGAGGAGTAGAGGGAAAAATCCCCATAAGGGATGAATCCTTCAGCATACCTACCCCAATCGAATTGTAAGGAGGAGGGAACTGACCTAACATGGGGATGTTATTAGCCCTGGAGGTAGTAACTTCTAGCATACCGAAATCGAGCTGGTCGATGGTGACAATTCTCCCGATATGCAGGAATTGGACCGTTCGAAATACTATTGAAGCAACAATGTTCATGACATAGAACCAATTCCTTTCTAAAAGGATTTTATAATCTAGAGGGGCATCTACCACCTCTACTTGGATGGAAACGGTTTTTCCCCCTAGCTCGACCACGAGGGCTGATATAAGGCCATGGGGTTGGAATCCCCATCCATCAAAGGCTTTAAGGGTCGTAGGTGATGTAACAAGCTCGGGAGAGCCAAGAGCTTTCCAACAAGTCAGAGATAACACCAAGGTCAAAGCTCCTTCATCTAGTACCGTTCGAAAGAATTTCTTTCCCACTACTTTCGTAATGATCTAAAAAGCAAGCTTATGCGGTAATCTAGGTTTATAGTTCTCAACATTGAAGTGAATCAAGTTAGTGTTATCTGGGTCTACAACTCCTAATGCAGTCAACAAGTTATTGCGCTATGTAGGGCAACTTTGGAGTACTTCTAGGGTAGACATCACACAAGGTTCCTGAGTGAGGTCTTCAACCACATTATAGAATTGAGAAGCTCGAGCATTGGGATTAAAGACATCCTTCCAAAGAGTACTCTTTGGTGGGCACAAAATCATGTCGAGAGTAGGCTTCTCGATAGATAAGGGAACAATAGACAAGGATTCTGGAGAACTAGTGGGGGGAGCTTTCCCTAAAGAAGATTGATCTTCTTGCTTATCTACGGGTTTATCATAATTCTAGCTTCAAGTTTGCAGATGGATGGTATCTGAGGAAATCATACGAATTTCCTCTGATAAACTAGAGTTACCCTGGTTTGACATGTGGTCTACCAGCTGTTGTTGAGAGGGAAAGGGATCTGTAAGTACTACAAGTGCGGGATTAGACTTCAAAAACTAGGAGATTTTGTCTCGATGGGGACACTCCTTTGAGAAGTGGTCACCACCACATAACAGATAAGGGTATTTAGCCTTCCTTTTCCCTGTGTTGGTGTCATTATGGGTTGATTGTGGGATCTCCTGCTGGTTTCCAGGTTTTTTATTTCAATTTTTACCTTTCTTTTTATTACCTAAGGTTTGAGTACTTTGAATAGAATTGACCTTAGCAGAAACCTTGGGAGTCAAAGGAGTAGCAGGTTGGGTTTGCTTGGTAGGTTTTGATGTGGATGGGGACTGGATTGAACCAATAATCTCGTCAACATGTACTTCTACTAATGGCTTGGCAAGGTCGGTGCTGGGGCGAGGAGCTTGAGGAATTAGGTCATAAAGAGTCCTAGACTGGGAATATACCAAGTCTAGGTATTGAGCTCGACTAATAGCCTGCTCTTTGGTAACAACACCGCCCATAGCCACATCTAAGGCAACAAGAGGAAACAAGGACTTAGTGAACCAATCAGCTAACAACTGATCTAGAATTGGGGCCTTAATAAGTCTTCTCCACCTTCTCCACTCATGAATATGGTTAGAAATGTGGGTGGAGGTGTTCTATCACAGAGAAGTTAAAAGATCAGTGCCCATTTCATAACGAATAGGGAGTTGAAAGTGCATAAGAAATACGGTTGCCAATGATCCAAAATCCACAAACGAGTCTTTTGGGAGTTCAATATACCACTTCACAGCCGTACTAGTCAAATTTCACTGAAAGAGTCGTAACCAAACAGAATCATCCATAAGGGAGTTTGAGGAACACCACAAATGAAAAGTCATAACATGGTTCCGTGGATCTTACCCTGCTTCCCATTGAATTTTGGAATATCTGATGGTAACTTTACCGAAATGGGAGGCCACAAGGGATTGTGTCGAATGGGATCATTAATCAACTTGGACAAATCAGGCAAGTCCAAAGTTGCAAGGAAAGGTACCTGTCTATTGGGTTGCACATACTGGTAATATTGATATGGCATGAAATTACTAGTAGGGCCATAGATGGACTAATAAACAGGTTGCTATGAGGAATAACTACCAGGAAATCCACCCTTAGTGGGTTGATTTCCAGAATTAGGACCGCTAGGACCACTAGGGCCTCTAGGAGGAGGACCACCAGAGCCACCGGGACCCCCAAGACCACCAGGACCACCGGGACCACCAAGACCACCAGACCCTTCGAAACCTCTAGGAGGTGGGAAACCTCCAGATCCACCGGAACCACTAGGTGGAGGGCCAGCAGACCCTCCCAAGCCATAAGGAGGAAAGCCACCGGGTCCCCCAAGACCACTAGGACTGTGAGGACCATGAGGAGGACCGCTAGGCCCTCTAGGACCATTAGCACCTCCAGGGGGAGGACCTCCATAAGGTGGTCCTCCTGCACCTCCCGCAGTATGTATGGGCATCCCTTCCATGGTTGGCATGTAAGACCAGTTGGATTGCCCCCATAGTGTAAAAGTGTTTCTAGGGAATGGAATTCTAGTATGATTAGATGGATGATTACCTACAGGTATTTTATAACCATAACCACTAGAAGACTGAATGGCAACAGGTTGTGCCCCCAAGGGCTGACCTAAACTAGATGGGGGATTTACCACATTAGTGTGGGTGGGAGGGACAAAAACTGTAGATGTTTCTAAGTTAGAGGTATGCTCTTGACTAGGTACAACTCCGGGATCAAATAACGTAGGTCGTGCTGAGGGTCTCCCCCTGGCATTCAAAGGTACTGAAGACACAGGAATTGAAGGTTGGGCCCCAGATGCAAAAGATCTGGGCGGATTTGGATCAAACATAACATAAGAGGTGAGAGGGTTGGAAATTTGACCTGGGCTGTGGGTTTTTAATGGACGATCTATAATCGGTTCAATGGGTCTCATAGAATCAGCTAGTGAATGATATCCCACGGGAAGGAATGTGGAATGAACTAGTGAAGGGCCTAATATGTTGTCAATATACTTTTCTACCTCTTGTGCACAGAGGATAGCAGCACGGTATTTATTGCGTTCTTCTTCACTTTCAGGAGAACTTACATGGGTGCCAAATGAGGCAATGGCCTATCCAATGGGTGTTTCCCAAAAAGGAGCATTAGGACCAAAATTTGGACGGGTATCGTCAACATGATCTTCCATGGGAGGATGGAGCAATGAATCCTCATGGGAAGGATGTTGGACCAAGGGAGGCAAGTGTGAAGAATATGGTACTCCACTTTCCACTACCACATGATCTCCCACTTGGGAGGTGGTAGCAGCTCCTTGGTCGATAGCTTCCATTGGATTTCCTTCTAAAACAGAAGTAAAATCGAGTGGCAAGCCTTGTACTCTCCTAGAATGTCTTAAATAAACCAGTGTGTACAGTTCATATCTAACCTAGGGTCTGAAAATCTAGAAAAAACACACCAAAAGACTTCCCTA
The DNA here is from genome assembly GCA_001517045.1 of Pseudotsuga menziesii. Taxonomy (NCBI): domain Eukaryota; kingdom Viridiplantae; phylum Streptophyta; class Pinopsida; order Pinales; family Pinaceae; genus Pseudotsuga; species Pseudotsuga menziesii. The sequence continues at coordinate 12,712 of LPNX011125473.1, read as the reverse complement.
CTCAAACTATAGGTCAAAACAAGTAGACTAAAAATGACAGGAGGATTTCAAAAGTCAGGTCTCTCACTAGGATTGTCAAGCAGGTGCCACTCGTGATATACCTCGAGGGTACATGCGTAGTAATCTTCCCAAGTGTTGTTTTTGGTGTATGGATCCAAATAAGATGGCCAAAGGGCTTTTCTCTGATAGATAAGGTACCCTAGTGGGGTCTCTCAATATACTCAAGGTACGTGGGAGCTCGAATTGGTAGTAGTGTTTTATAATGCATAACCGTACATAAGGGGCCTTTCGATATACAATCGAGTATGTGAAGTACCTTTCTATATACCTCAAGGGTATGTGAAAGGCCATTCGATATACCGATGGTACATTGAAGAACTGCGCAAGTCCCAGAATGTAATGCTGACAAATAACGACAACTCCTACGCTTTACAATGCCCGAACATGTCTCTAACATATTACTCAAGTTACTATGTAAATTTTAACCTACAACTACCGTTAATTTTAACTTGTACGGTTAGGTGAATGCATGATGTTTTGACAGAAAAGTAAAACCATGCAATATGCATGTGCAAATGTTCACTTTACCATTCAATATTCCTACTTATGGGAGGGAAGAGAGTGTTTTTTCTATTTGTTTCAAAACCAAAAATCATTCCAATAAACAGTCATGAACATCAAATCAAAGACAAACAAATACTTCTACAAATCAAATTCTTTTTTTTGAAAGCAAATGGGAAGGGTGAGAATCTCTTTTCCTAAAATAACAACACCAAGCACACCTATATGCCAATGCACTCTAACTTTTCAAATTTCTTTAAAACATAAGCAAATCTAACTTAAAACTACCATTTTTTTTATTTTGATTGAGATAGTCCTATATGCATGAGAGACAAAAGATCATAAATGTCCTGAAAGCTTATGAAGCCAATCAGAAAACCTGAATCCAATGCTCAAATATGATGTCCTAATCTCAAGCAAAACTTTTCTTTTTTGGAGGGAAGAAAAAGAAGTTTACTATGCAAGAAAGAAACGAAATCTAGAAGCTAATCTAGTGTTCTTCTTTCAGTATATACAATGAAAAGAGAGTTCAATGAGCACCCTAACTTTCAGAAAACAAGAAATCCTTCCTTAAATACAACCAATCAAGCAAGAAACAAATGAACAATAAAAAAGACTAAACAAATTTTTGAAATTCCACTCAAAATCAATCTTAACCATCAAAGCAACAAGCCACACACATCAGATTCAATAACACAAGCCTGATAACAGAACTGAAAGTAATGAAAATCCCAAATTTTTACAAAGAAAAAAGAGGAAAAAGAGTTTTGGACTAATGCCTACCTGGTACCGTGCTTTTTAGGTGTTGTAAGAGTGTTTCAAAAATAGCACTGCTCTTCGCTAACCAGATATAGGTGGTGGCACCGCTTACTGTCCACTGTGTTCAGGTGGTGGCACCACACCTCATACAAAGCATTCCCGCAGTTCCCTGTAGATGGCCAAAACAAGAAAGAGAACAATGGATCAGGTCAAAAAATACTAGATCAAGGTGAATACTGTTGAATTGAATATGGTAACAGAGCATAAAAAACTGAAGTGATTCAGATCTGAACAGATCTAGAAATTTCAAGCCCAAATAATACAAATCGGAAAGTAGATCTGACTGTAAAGAGTTGAAGAAAACGGAGCCTAGATTCAAAAAAGAGTTGTAGACTGAGGACGATCAGAATGACTGAATACAACTACTCCCCAGCAGAGTCGCCAGATTTGTTGATCAAAATATTCCACCTCCTGCGGACAACAAGGTGTTTTGCTAGTCTGAATGGTTCAAATCTAGAACAAATAGATCACAGAGGTTGATAACTCTCCCTAGACGCTGTAGATATCTGTAATACAAGGCTTTGATAGTTCACTTGTGTACTTATAAAATATTTCAACACGAAATAGATCAAAGCAACTAGAATATGATCTACTAATCTATGCTAGTGACTAAGGAATCTAGCAATATATATCTGAAATCAAACATCAACAATATATATGGGACAGAAAATCAGCTTGCATTAAAAATATGAAGAAGTTTACAACCAAGCCTTAGTGTTGACATGCATCTCCATGAAACCAGCTCTTCATCCCCAAAAGCTCCGACTCTAGCTCTCTGTGCTCTCTCCAAATGATCTTGGACCAAGAATCAGTCGAACAGCATAACAATACCTTCAAATGTTCTCCCCTCAACCATGGCTATGAGCTCATACTTATAGGGCTAGATGGATAGAGATGGTTGCGAAATGAGTGAGTGAGGTGGCCTCTAATATCCTAGGATGAGGGATCTCGAGCTCAACTAACCCAAAACAGTAGGGATAAGGAATATCTCAAGGATTATCATCTAGAAGCCTCGAGAAGCTTCTCTTTTTCCCTTTTTACCTAGGGTGCCACGCTTCTCCTTCTATGATAGAGCGGTTCTGGTAATAACCGCCTATGGACCAAGGGTGATAGGCGGTGGCACCACTTGTGGACAACCAATGAAAAGCGGTGTGAACATGGGTAGCGCTCCTGGATAGAGGGGCATGAGCGGTGCTGGGAATTTGTATGACAGAATGATAAAAAACCATTTAGTCTTCACTCCAGAAGCTAGGATTTAGGGCAAGTAGGTATGTCAAAGGTCTTATCACATGATGGTGACAGGATTTTGGTATAACATTTAGTATAAATTTTATTTCAAGCTTTTAACATTACTACTGTCCTGGGGGAAATGAATCAACATGAAGATTCATTGGCTATAGATGCTAGTTCTTTCAAGCCTCCAATAGGGCCTAGACTCAAACATGAAGTGGAGATGATATACAGACCTTCCATCCTAGATAATCAGAAGCGTTGGAAAGTGTACAAGGATGACCAATAGATACATAGTTTCATGGAACTGATAGATGAGTTCTCAAAATCCTACATTGATCAAGATGAAAGTGAATGAGGAATAACTGTGTCAAGAAGATGAAAAATCAATTCTAAAACTTATCAGTCAGATTGCAAGCCACAAGATCCTCCAATTAAAAAAAAATTATATCCCTAAATGCATAGTTCCATTAAAGAGTTTGTATGACAAAAATGGCATCCCTGTCAAGCCCAATGTGCAACCAAAATAAGAGGATGTTGAATATTTCAATACAGGCACACCATAGGATCCAAAGTATATCAAGTTGTCCAAACTTTTTCCTACATAAGTTAAACAAAGGTACTTAAAAATATTCAACAAGTATATAGTTTTTTTGGCCTAGAAATATGAGGATATCAAAACTTATGACACATGTATAAAATAACAAAAGATACTTTTGAAGCCAGGAATGAATCTTTTAAAGAGAAATTGAGACAAGCTAACCCCTTTATGCTACCTATTATTGAGAAATAGGTAAGAAAGTTGCTAGATTCCAAGATCATAATTCCTTTGAGATATTCAAAGTAGGAAACTTAGTACATGTCATAAACAAGAGCGTGAAAATCAGATTGTGTGTTGAGTTCATAAATCTCAACAAGTTCTCCATAGAGGGTAATTACCCCCTACCCAAGATGGACCATATTTTGCAAAAAGTAGTTGGGGATAGAAGTATATCTATGGTGGATGGTTTTCATGTTGTAATCAAGAAGCTATGGATAAGGATTTCAGGGAAAATAAAACATTTACAACCCCTTGGGGTACTTTCAAGTACAGCAAGATGCCATTTGGACTGATGAATGCAGGGGAAGCTTTCCAAATGGAAATGGACATAGCCTTTGTAGGTGAAAGTACAAGTTCATTGTCATATATTTAGATGATGTGGCATTTTTTTCAAATTCTGATGATGAACATCTGTCTCACCTAAAACAAACCTTCAATAAATGAAGGAAATATGGATTGTCCTTGAATCCCAAAAGTCACATTTTTCCTTGCAAGAAGGAAAGTTGTTGGGGCACATTGTTTCCAAGGAGTGAGTTCCAATTGATCAAAAAATGGTGGTTGCAACACAATTGATGGATTTTGCTAGAAATAAAAAAGAGATTCAGTATTTAATGGGAAAGAAAAATTTCATCATGATATTCTTTCTAAACTTGGAAGAGATGATAAAAAAACAATACCAACATGCTTAAAAAAGATGATGATGTCAAATGAACTAATGAATGCATGGAATCTTTTTAGAAGCTTAAGAAATATCTGAAAGAGTCTCTTGTCTTAATTAGCCCTGATTATAATAAACCTTTTCCGATATTTTATTTTTCTTAAATGAGTACTCAGTACAACTACACTTTTTCAGTAAAATAAAGAAGGACCTGTAATGTTTTTCATCAAGGTCTTGAGGGATGTTGAATTAATATGCAATCTAATGGAAAAATAGAACTATACCATGGTCATGGCACTCAAATATTTTAGATGTTACATTTACATTTTTAGGTTCATTCCTATGTGCCTAGTAATATAGTAAAATAAATCCTTAGTGAAAACGACAGTGAAGGAAGAAGAGGGAAGTGGATTGCCAAGATCCAAGAATATGACTTAGAAATCAATCCCACTAAATTGGTGAAGGGACAAGGATTAACACAGTTGCTGGAAATATCAAAGTGTGAAGCAGTAGATTTGAATTTAGTAGCTAAAATGACAGGGGAAGAAAGAGTAATAACTTAAAACAATCCTCAAGGAATATATATAAAGGTGAATCCCAAATTTTCTAAATCCATACTGTATAAGAACATAGTATTCTGTATGTTACATTTGCAATGTCCAAGTGATTTAAATAAATCCCAATCCAGGACTTTGAAGCTCCAAGCCATCAAATTATACTACATCCGAGATGAGTATTTGTATTGGAAATACCCTCTAGGGATACTTTTGAATTATGTAGTGGAGGAAGAAGATGAAGGAATGATATCAAGTTCCAAAAAGGAATAGGTGGAGGTCACCATGCATTGATGTCAGTAACTTAGTAAGGTCATGCATAGAATGCCAATTCTTTGCAGGGAAGCAAAAATTGAAGTCACTTCCCATAAATCCTATTAAGACAGAATCTTCTTTCCCGTAGTGGAGGTTGGAATTCACTGGTGAAATAAATCCCCACTCTAGTGGACAACATAGTTCTATCTCGAATATTGTAGTTTAGTTTACAAAATGGGTAGTGGACAGTCCAAGCATATCAACAAATGATGCACTAACCATCAAGTTTTTGGAAGAAAATATTTTGTCTAGGTTTGGATTCCCGAGGAAGATCGTCAATGATAATACACATGTATTTAAGTTTTTCAAGTTGATAGAAATATGCTAGAAATATAACATTGATATAAGGAACTCCACTCCTTACTCTCCACAAGGAAACAGGTTAGCAGAGTCCTCAAATAAGATTTTTCTCATAATAATTAAGAAGATCTCACAAAATAAGAATGCATGGAGTAAACATATGAGATATGCACGGTGTGTTGATAGGATAAGCACTAAAAGAACTATAGGCACTTCACCTCTCCATCTGGCCTATGGGAAAGACACAATCCTCCTAATTTAGTTAGGAATGTCGGTCATGAAGCTGATTCAAAATGAGATGGAGGAAAAAAAATGAAATGATAAGGAGGATTTATCTATTAGTTGAGCTACAACAAAGTAGGGAGCGGGTAAAACTAAACATGCAAGAGAACCATAACAAAAAGAAGGAAAATTTTGATAAAAGAGCCTCAGAAATAAATTTCTATCCAGGGGATTTGATTTTAAAATGGGATGCCAGAAGGGAAGACAAAGGAAATCATCACAAGTTTGACCATATTTGGATAGGACCATTCTAGATCTCATCTATCGGAGGAAACACAGTATATTTTATTTCTCAACTAGATAGAGAGATTCTCGACAATGATGTGAATGGAAGGTTTCTCAAGAAATTCCTACAATATTGAACGTTCAAGAAATTATATAGCTATGTACAATATTAAAATAGAAGTAATGCCATTTTTTTATTTTAAATTTTGTTTTACAACATGCTCAGTTGTTCGAAATTTTACATTTTTGAAACGTTTTACTTTCAATAAATATGCAAATCTCAAGAAATTGGTTTGAATGTATGAAGATCCATTATACAGACTCCATAACCTGACAAAAAAGGAACTTATCTACACCCCTCATATCTTTAAGGAATGAAGAGTTGCCCCCATTAGAGCCAATGTTAGCATTCCAAATATCCTGGAACCAAAGGGTGTTCAAAGTTTCAAAATGGAAAGAAAAGTAAGATGAAAGTCCATGTAGGGATGGAAAGTGTCTGGAAAAAACAGCTAGGGGCCCAAATCATATGGGAAATAATGGTGAGACTAAGCACAAGAAATATGGGGAAAATACCAAGCGTTAGATAATAGCGATTAAGTGCCAAGATAAAGGAGATCAAAGGATTAAGAAGGAGACCAAGTTCTCGAGCATGCAGGGGATAGAGGAAAAGTGAGTGAATCAACTAAGGCCCATAATATCAATGACTTGGAGAGATAGCATATCAAAAATATACAATAAATATAAATCCACCCCGATGATAAGTTGTCCCAAAACCACAAGGAAACATGGAAAATATTAATTAATAATGAATCCCAAAGATGAGCTTGTAAAATCACTTTAAGCTCGAGAGATTACCACTTGAATGGACCAAAAGGAGGATTATTGCTACTACCATGCAATCCTACAAGGGAACCTCCATATTATAAAGAGGAAGAAGAGTTGGCACCCACCTGTACCAGTTATAAAATGACACATGGAAGGAGGGCCCATATGACGCCAACTCCAAAATCACCCAATAACTTTGCATTTCCTTGCAAAATTCAAAATTTATATATCATAAAAGTGAAAGATATTCAAATAGAGCTCATTTTTCTCTATAGAAAATAAATGAAGGAAACCAATGTAAACACTACAACCAAAGCACCATTGCTAAGTACAGGGGGTTTTCCACTAGTGACTCATTTTCCTACCCAGTAACTTTGTTTTTTTACTTTTACCGTAAGCAATAATTTTCACCTATGGCCTCCTCATCAAAAGTCAAGCCCCAAAAGCCTAAGATCTCCAATGACAAAAAAATATATGACCACAAGGAAAATCTATTTGACACTCTCATGACCTCCTTTGACCTCCATAAAATTATATTGGAATCTAAATCCAATGTTGTTGCAAGACAAGACCCTTTCCGCTTGTGGGAGACCAATTTAGATCGTGTGGTATGTCCTCAAGTAGTACATTTCCATGAATTGATAATTGGGCACTCTACCCATTATTCATCAAATAAGAGAGTTATATTATCCCTATACCAATCCAAACCCCCATGTATCAAATCCATATATGCACTAACCAAGATTTTGTGTTTCCCAAAGCGCTACAAACCTTGGATGATTTATTTATATGCGTGTCATACCAAGACTTGAAGACTTTCGAAGAGAGCCACTTCCTAGCTTGGAACCTAAAAGAAGGTGTTCCAGTTTCGGCCAACCCCCCTCTGTATGTAATTGTCAGTTTCCCAAAAATCTCAAAAAAGGCCATAACTCTGATTCACACCATATTAGGATATGAGGATGATAAAGTCGTATACGAAACCATTCTAAGATTCTTCACTATCCTAACTCCAACAACAATGGTTATGCGCCCAATTTGACCTTTGTAAGCATTTTACTAAATTAATTCATAGTAAGTTAGTACAATTCCCTGCTCTCGTGTGGTTTAGGTATCCATCATGCCTACTTTTCATGTTTTTATATAAAAAAAATTGCATCTTTCAAAGATTTGGATTTGAGTTCCAGAGACCAAGCAAGAAATAAATTACCATTATAGATATGGAGAAACATGGTCCTTAGGAAGCTAGTAACTTTAGAACTTGCAATATTTTACAGACAATTTTATGGTAGAATCATACTCCCTCCTACATGATGTATCCCCACACAAGGTTTTCAATATGTACCAAGAACATTTGTAGTTCAGTCCAAATACTAGAGTTTGTGATTGGTTTTTATACAAAGAATACACCATTTTGAGAGTGTATGGATTTGAGAAAGACCTTATAAGCTACCTATGTTCCTGAACCCAAGGATATTTTCTTTGGAGTATGCTAGACAAATGTTTCTTTCTAACCAAGTGCACTTTGTCAAGTACACACACCATATTACATTCAGATTACCAAAAGGGGTGGGACGATTCTTGATAAATAACAGATGTGCCCTTTATTATGTGGAAGATATGTTGAAACAACTGAAGTTAGAAAAGGAAAAGGGATGGGCCTATGATATGCATCATGTCATCTCCGTGAGAAGAATTTACAATAAGAGCTATTCATGCCTTTCCTAGATTAGGAAAGGATAGCAAATTTGATTACTTGGGAGTAAGTCTAGGAAGCCTTGAGCAATATTCTAGATTAGAACATTGGAGGTTCATATATATGGGCTCAAATATCAATTGAATAATCCCAAGTGGACATGGACATTGACAAATATGAGACAAATCTAGTGAATAATAAGTCTAGGGCTGAAACAAAATCTAAAGAAGAACATAACATTGTTGAACATACATAAATTGAGGAGTTGTCAAGTGAGCTAGAGGAAATAATAGAACACATAGGATAGCAAGAAGTTTCCATCTATCATTATGATGCACTATCCTTCATTGGTGTTCAATACACCTCAAATTCAATAGGGATCCCATTCTACAAGCCCATCCCAAATGAATCCAACACTGCATACCAAATATGTAGGATAAATAAGTGTTGGGATGATATAAAGGAGAAAGACAAACTTATTGATCACCTAGAGGATGAGAAAGATGAGCTAGAAAATAAGGTTCTCAAATCAACAGAATAATTATTGGGGAAAGGCCCCCTAAAAGGAGAAAAGGAAGGGCTATGGTAGAAAATAAAAAAGGAATTCATTCAATATTGGGAGCATTTTGAATTAATACAAGAGGAAATAGATCTAGCCACCACCGCTAATGCTGAAATAAAGAGGAAAAAAACATAGATTGAGTCCAAACCAGAAATAGTAGAAGATGTGATCAAATACTTAAACAGCAAAAATAGAAGACAATTGAAAGACATAGGGGTCACTGATAGAACACACTAAAACAAAGAAGCTCACAAAGTGCCCAGTAAGAAAATCTTGATGACCAGGGACCAAAACAGGATAACACTTTGGTAGTAGAAATTTCATTTTTCAAAGGAGATGGAGACCTATATAATAAATAAGACTATCTTGAAATGTTGAATCAAAAGAATAATGAAGAAAGAAAAATTGAATATTTAGATGGGACCTTAAGTGGGTTTATTGTGGCTGACCAATAGGCTAATGAGTTTGAATTATGGATTAATCTCAAGAATATTTTCAAACACTTGCCACTAATCTCATATGAAAAATTCATAAATGATGACTTGGAAGTTGATTCCATGATAAAGAAAAATATCTGGAAATGTTGAAGCAAAACAATAATGAAGAAAGAAAATTCAAATATTTAGATGGGCACTTAAGTGGGTCTATTTTGGTTGACCAATTGACTAATGAGTTTGAATTTGGATTAATATCAAGAATATTTTCAAACACTTTCGACCAATCTCATATGAAAAATTCATAAATGTTGACATAGATGTTGACTCCATGAAGAAACATAAATATCCCATGGGAAACAAATAACGTCAAATCTCTAGATACTATAGCATTTCTCTACCACCAGTAGGGTGGTCTATTTCAGTAGGTCAATCATTTGGACAACTAGTATAGAAGGCTTCTGGAAAACTACAGAGGAGCCATCTAGGCATCCAGGTGTGCAAATAAATAGGAAGACATCAAGACAACCAGTTGTACATAAAATATGACAATTCCTTGTATATCCACCTCAACAAAAGACTACTAAAAGGGGATCATCTAAGAAGAAATGAAGCAAATAATGTATTCAAGTAGCTATAACAATAGTTTGAACATAGTGAAAGTGGAAAAATAAAAATACACTTGGAAAGAAATTAAAACAAACAGAAGTTGTTAAAGGTGGTTCATTCATATATAATGAGAAATCAAAGAAGAATAAATGGTTGACATATTTTTGAGAGGGTCTCTTAGAGTGCTAATGAGTTGAATTTTGGGATAGATTTTTATACATAGGAAAATTTGAAGAGATTAATATTCTAATGTATACAACAATGTACTATTCTCTGCAATTTTGTATTCCTAATATGAATTCTAGATATATTATATATCCATGTAAATTCTCTTGATATAATGAATGCTCTGAGTAGCAAGCTTTGCACCAAATTCATAGCATTGAATGTATGCTCTTGATATAACTATTTCATGTTATGACCTTTGTTTCCTCAACTATGTTCATGGGTGAGATGGTGATTAATGTTTTATGTTGTTGTCTAAGCACATGAATGTATTGATTGTAATTATTAAACATATATCAAGTATGATTTACACTTTTATGTAAGTATTGAATTCTTCATTCCTTAGTACTTTTCTTCCATCTCGAACTTTTAATATTTGTCCCAAAGGAACCTTACATATTTTGTGTTCCATTTTCTAGATCCACCCTCACCTACATCTAAAATGTTGAATATGAACCTAGAAATTGCTCTAGAATAAAATCCTCATACTTAATCTTGTCCAATAAATCTTCAAATATTTTCCTACTGAAAACCACAAAAATTGTACTGCAAATATTAAGCTCCAGATCTCAAACAAATGAGCCTCATCAGTGCATGCCATGTTCTAAATTCATCCTTAAAGCATCTAAAGGGATAACATATCACATTCTAATAAAGTCAATAAAACTCCACTACCAGAGTCATTGTCGTATTTATGCACTTGGAATTATTAGAAGAATCACCTTACATTCTAATGGGTTATTATATGGTCCCAGAGAGAGCGAGACACGGGCCCAGTAGCATGGAGATTGGGCCTTTGACAACTGAACATAAAAGGGATACAAATGTAATTTGAAAGAAAAACACTATGTGTAGTGGCTTCATTAGAGCTTATTGAAGGAGAGCAATATATGGAACTGGTTAATGATGATGCGCAGAGTTCATTCATCGAAAACATTTTGAATTGGAGGAAAAAATCTTATTTAATCCCATGGTGGATGGAGAGTTGCGTTGGTGGAGCATCTGTTCTTTTGACACGCATTCAAATGAATCCCTGGAAAGATGGAAAAATAGGTTGTATGAATTATCCAGCCGAAGGTGTGCGAGAATGAAAAAGTTAGTACGCTGGATCATGTCTGAGTTACATGATCTTCCATGGTTTGACAGAACAGGATGGGTAGACATCTTCGTAGGGAGTGTTTGAGGCTCAGAGGCTTTAGTCCATGGTTGCAACAGTTAAGGGAACACCTATGCACTAGTGGGTGATGCATCGCGTGGAGTTGAATGACTAGCTACAGGTGGTACAATGCATTTAAGTGAGGTTTAACCCTCATAAGATTTAGAGTTAAGTAATAGGTATAAGGGTATTTACATGGTGCCAAGGAGTTGGTACATCCAAGAAGAGATCTAATAAAAACATGAATTTGGGAGTAGTCGAGTACCCAGTTCTGTGCAACGTTCATATTTACATTGCATGACCTCATGCTGAAAGTGGTGTTGTACCACATGAATAATTTTATTTTAAAGCAAAAGCCTTGGCATCCTGCACAGGGAGGGGTTTGCACATACCTTATGAAATTGGCAAAGTAAAATAAACCTGTGTATTGTTTAAAAGCGAATGGGGATTACATTCCTGAAGAAGACAATCCCTCAAAACTCAAATCAATGAAAATAAGGGGGATGGAATTAAAGGCTATAGGGGCAAAGGTTTCAGTATATTCAATTCATTCTACTATGGCTCTACTTAATTAATTAGGGATAATACATTAGTACGGATACAATTACCTAAGCTATTAGTCTGAGTGACTGATCAGCTTCAACCTGCTTAATACTAGTATCCCATCTCGTATTATATATAATCATAATAAAATAAAGTAAGTAAGCAGTACGTTATCTGTGTTATGTTAATTAGAGATAAAACAATATGGTAAATATGAATACTATGGATATTACTCTTATTTAACCACACAATCTACACGTATCCCCTAATGATGTATGTTTATAGGAGAGATGCATGTTTCAGATAGAACTAAGACCATCGAATTGCTTGTACTAAGAGCTTGAACAGTATGAATACCACAACTATTGAATCATCTAAGCTGCTTTGTATAAGAACAGAGTGTTCTGCTTATGTTCTAATCACGATAGCTCATATGTTCTGAATAAATAGGACCTTTTTACGAGCTTAGTACCATTTATTGACCCTTTCTGAGCCTAATTAAACAAGATTAAATACTAATAGTAAACGTACACGAGTTTAGTCAGTATTAATAAGGTAAGTATTAACATAATGTATGATAAGCTCGGCATATACGAAATAACAGTAAGTGATTTATTACGGATCTGCTTAACCTATATACTTGTATGATCTTAGACTCATAGAACCAAGCCCCTTACTTTATACTACAACTTATATGTATACGTTAATTACTTATATGTTTTAATTCATGAAATCTATAACACTAATGGCTGTAATAAGCACATGGTATGTACCCTTATTTACATAAGACTAATACCAGTCAAAGTAATTATTACACTAGTCGAAGTTAGTAACCAGTAATCACAATACTAGTATATAAAATACCATTGGTGTTAAAGCTTGGTCCCACTTTTTCACCAGT
>LPNX011125453.1:487345-544183 GCA_001517045.1 Pseudotsuga menziesii | reverse complement strand
CTTAGTGTCTTTGGTCTATTCTAGACCTCTAAACCATGGAGTCTCTCCACATGGTTTGTCTTGGCTGCTAGGACTCCCCCGTCTCACTAGCACCTTTTTCATTACTGCTCATTCTGAGCTCTCCAGGACAGTCACATGTCCACATGCATCTCTAGGATGCTCGTATAGTCCTTGCTTCCAGTGATACCTATATCCAAACATTGAATAAATTCACATGTTTAGCTTATCCTCATTAGTTTCTATCTTGTTCTAAATATAGAACATCATAACCCAATCATATACACATGTATATTCATTAAGAAAAATAATCCAATACTTATCTGTATTGTGCGTTTTCCTCGTTCGTCCACAGGATCCTGCTTCGCTTTACAAGCCTTGGGATCGCCTATGGACTCAGGTGTTAGGTTAGCACGCCGGCTGCTCCACAAAATCAAATAATTAATGTCTAGCCAATACATAACCATGTCAACTCGGCTTGGAACTTTTACCGTGACCATTTCCAGGTCTAGGATCTACTACGGATCCTTAGGCATATCACAGCCCATCATACGCTTATGTCAACAATGACACATACACTTATATCAACATGCACTTATACCAACATACACTTATATCAACAATACACTTATATGAACCATTTACCTTTACCTTTAGCTTGTCAACACAAGCAACACAAGCAATACAAGCAAACTCATCAGCGTCATTGCTCTAAAACTGTAATCACATTTCATATCATTCACTATCAACTATTGAGACACCAGGAGTGCGTCCACTCCCCAGAGTGTAATCAATATTGAAAACCCTTTCATGACTCGACATCGGAAAAGTGTGCACTCTCTTCCGGTGTGTGCCATGTAGGCCCTATGCATACTCAAGCAATCGGTCATCATGGAAATAAATCAAAACATGTTCTGCATATGGAATTTAATAATTAAACATGCATATGCATAGCAAGGGTTACATAACACTTATCCATTTGCCGTCGCAGTATGCCTTTGTATCGGTTAGGCACCGTCAAGGAGTTGGGAAAAACTGAATGCTAAGTTGGTGAGCTCGCTGTGGAGCTAGGAACACCTACACCAGAACTAGCCTGACTTCTATAACACCCACACACACACCCAGCACAAGGAATCAGTCTCTTCTCTACTACACAGTCCCTCAGGCCCTGCATTCCCTTCTAGTGCTATCCCGGGGTTGTGGAGAAGAAAGCCAGCCCTCTAGCTCTGTCTGTGTGGTTTCCAATCACCAGGTTTAAGCAAACCAAGGCCCCATCCCTGTTTCCTGTTTACGTTTCATATCCACACATGTCTCACTGACATAATCCAAACCATCTCACTCATGTTATCACCAAACATGCAGTGCAGATGAGACATTTTCAAAATGTCTAATGGAGTTTCACCCGAACCCCATTTCCAAGATAAGGGAAAACTTTCCCATGAAGCTTGGCTCTTGCAGGTCATCACTCATGATCTTTCTGCAGTGTGTACCCCTGACACATTCATCAAATAGCCAAACAGTTAATCATCACCTGATACTACAATCCAATTTGATCGTTCCATAACCAAGCAATGACATCAGCAATTAAATTCAACAAGAATTTTGCAATTCTATCTATTACAGAAATTGACTTGCTCAATTGTGGGTTTCTTGTAAGCAGCACTATTATTCCCATTATAATTTTATGCTTACTATCATAACATGAATACCCACTTACCATGTGTCCCTCCTGACACAATCTCACACAAGCCAACAATGATTAGTAGCCATTAGTACCTCTTGAATCCGAAATCCACAATTCGAATTTTAACAACCCGTACCAACTAATTTTCACAACCATGAGACTTTTTCTCATAAATGGTAGATTTTGGCATTGGTCAGGGTCTTACCTCTCACTTCCATGCTCAAATAATCTACCTGAAACATAAGCTTCAAACATCCAAACACAAGCTTATGCAAGCCAACAATGGCTAGTGGTTGTCAGCAATTTCTCAAATCCGAAATTCACAATTCGAATCCTAACAACCTATTATGCATATCATATGGTAGATTCAGGCATTGGTCAGGATCTCACCTCTCAATGCCGTGCTTGAATAATCTACCTGAAACATAGGCTTCAAACATCCAAACACAAGCTTATGCAAGCCAACAATGGCTAGTGGTTGTCAGCAATTTCTCAAATCCAAAATTCACAATTCGAATCCTAACAACCTATTATGCATATCATATGGTAGATTCAGGCATTGGTCAGGATCTCACCTCTCAATGCCGTGCTTGAATAATCTACCCTTACTTCACAGGCGTATCATTCATACCACCTTGCTCTTCAATAGAGAATTTCTGGCAGCCAATTGCTCATGACTATCCTGCATTCATAACAGCTTTCGAAACAGTTCTAGAATCATCATTAATTCATCATTCCAGATGTTAGTTATTCATACTATCACATGCATTCGTCTCAATGCATTCATGCCATACATCACAACAGTGTACCTACACTTATACAATCAGTCACTCACACCCTTCATATGCATACATCCATTGCATAACTACAAGGTTCACAAAATCTTCTAATGCATGTCCATTCAACGCTACCTTGCATTGATTCAGGAATACTATGCATTCAACCATACCATGGCCTAACCATGACTACCTCATATAGGATGCATTACTATAATCAATATCATTAACATGTATAGGCATGACACCTTTCTACATTCCAATATTCACATGGTATGAGGTCTCTTACCTGGACCCATCCATGGATTTGTCATAAGCAACTCTTACCTGCATGGGTCTTACTTACACCCTTTCCATGACCAATTTGGTTGGTCCTTGCAGGAGGTTGAAGAATTTGCTCACCAAATTTTGTCATGGACTTGTTGCCTTATCCCTTCTCCAGAGGGTTGCTGGTCTCATTCATCAGCATCAGCAACATATTCATCCGGGTCCATGTCATCGTTGGTTTGTCCACTAATGCCAACATCAAAAAAATGATTATCACTAGTGGTTCATTATACATGTATATATATATATTCCAATATTCTTACCAATCATGCAATATCCTATGCATGCAATACATATCCTCATGCATTTCAAGCATAAACTTAGGAAATGTAGTTAAAATAAGCAAGATAGGGTTTTAAGAAAAACTTCCCTTTTCAAGCCTTTCATCCTTCTCATGGAATTCCTTTTCCACACAACAGCTGATTGACTTCACAGTCCTTGCTGCCCCTGGGCATGCAACTATCTAGATTTTTCCATTTGATAGCAGCAGCCATCATTAGCACTTTATTGCTTCATGCTCAGATTCCGGTCACTTATCCTTGTTCCTTGCTGGATAAGTTTTCCAACGCCTATTCACACGCGTCATTCCGATCTCGGATGTGAAAACCACACCACTTCCAAGAATGAAGACTTTCACCAAATCCTTGCATTTTACACACAGCTGCAATGTAGAATTTTCACATTCTTCTAATGATCTCAGAGCCATTTTGGCAGCTGCATTTTTGGCATCCTTCTTGTCCCTTGTGAAAATCCCTCTGATTCGAACTCTTGCCCAAAACACAGGATTTTCCTTCTCACAAGAACGACTGTCTTAAGGGACGACGGGGGTCAAGGGGGCTTGACCCCTTGTGGCTTCGTACAATCTAGCACATTAGCTCGCTGCCATTTTTCTCCTTCTCCGCCCTGAAATTCACTCAAAAACAGCTCAAAATTTCACTGAGAAACAGTCAAAATCTGCTGGGAAAATCCCACCGAAAACACAAATTTTCCCTATGCAGAATCAGCTGTCGGCTGTCGAAACCATCATCTCGTCTTCTGAATCGGCTCCCAAACCGATCTCGCATCCGCAACGTCAGCTCCTTTCCCATTCTTTCCTCCGCCGAATCGGCTCCCTGGAAGCTCTAACCTTCCGCAACGGCGGCTCTCCGGGAGTTTCAACCCTTCCGCAACTGCGGCTCCCCGGAAGCTCCAACCTTCCGCAACGGCGGCTTGCCAGACCTTTACTTCTCCCGATCGGCACTCAAGGAGAACGATTTTCACGTTAGGCGTCGACTGACTCTCAAATCGGACATCGAAAGACTTTCCCATCGGAAGCCTCATTGCTTCTTCACCCGCAACGGCGGACGTCGACTTCACCAACTCTTCCGACTGCCCCAATACTTTAAACAAATTTCCAACCTTTCGGAAGCATCGGTGATCGGACAACTTTTGAATCGGATGCAACATCACTCCGCCGTCCGCAACGGCGGCACTTCCGGGATTCTTCCACTTTGAGAACTCTTCCACAACGGCGGACGAGGAGCTTCACCAATTCGTCCGCAACGGCGGATGAGGAGCTTCACCAATTCGTCCGCAACGGCGAATGCCCACTTTGCCATCTCTTCCAATTTGGCACTTACATTGGACATCAGACAACTCTCGCAACGTCGGATGTTGGACAACTCTCCCTTCCGCTTTCTTCAACACTTAGTCAAATTTTCAAATTTCCCAAAATTTCTTTCTTCGTCGGCAATCGGATGACTCTTGGATCGGACGCAGGATCGCTTCGCCATCCACAACGGCAGACAGGAGACTTTACCAATCCTTCCGCAATGGCGGAAGTTCACTTCCTTCAATGGCCCGACCGTTCCATACTTAGCCGAATTTTAAATCTTTCTACAGCGTCGGCGATTGGACGGATCTCGAGTCGGATGCGAGATTGCTTTGCTGTCCGCAACGGTGGATGGAAATATCGTTGTCTCACCCGCAATGATGGAGGTTAACTCCGTGAACCCTTCCGCAACGGTGGACAGGAACTTCATGAAACCTTCCGCAACGACGGGTAGGAACTTCTCCAGTTCTCCCGATTGTTCACACTTAGCCAAATTTTCTCAAAAATTTTGCTGCTCTGTTGAACAGAGAAGGTAATTCTACCTTTTGTCACTGCACCTTCTTGGCCCATAGAGGCCCATTGCTGCAACTCAGATCTCTGATACCACTCTGTCACGTCCCCATCCCTCAACTAGCGAAGAGGACGCGACGAACGCATCAACACAACTGGGCAAATGGCCCCATGAACATAAACAGGAAATCAAATGCTGAAATTAAAAGCTTACAGGATGCATACTAAGATGCCTAAGCATACGCAAATTCCTGAATCCTCAATCATACAACGGAAACAACACACATACATTTCCAGCATTTGACATCAATATAAATTACAGAGATGAAGTAACCAGCAGTACTTATCTTTTGATGAATAATTCACACGCAACCAGCTACGTCGCTGCAACGTTCCACCCAACCATAGGCCAGCGTGCTCATCAGTCTCTCAGCAATGCTGCCACCCCCGAGCTGGGCATGGTTCCTCCGGAATAAGGGTCAATTGCAGGCTTATACATAGCCAAGGGGCACAAACAGCAAACCAACACAGCTGGGTTTCACAGGCTTTCAACAGACAAGCCAAGCCAGCACAGTCCGAAGACTAACCATTGCACTCAGGAAATCACTTAGCTGTCACAGCTTAAACAGGGAAAATGAATTATGAGTCATTCTTGGCCCTATCGTGGCCAAAATGACTCTCACTCGAATTTACAACAGCCCTAGACGTAACAGTAATGACATTCACAACATGGGGAAAACTACAGCCCTGAATCTATCAGTGAGCACAACTTACAGCCAGGAAAGAATGACCCAAATAGCCTGTGAGACAGCCAAAAACGTGAATGGCCCTTCACAGCCAGTCGTGGATGCAAGAGCACGGCTCTCAGCTCTCCATGTGCGCCCCAAACAGAAGAATACCTATGTGTGGTTAAACAATCCGAACCAACAAGGAAAGGAATAGACAATGGAGGCCCTGTGTGAGGAAAAACGGCTCCGTTTTTGTCCGTGGATGCACACACAGTAGGAAGGACGCGAATTTGCAGTTCGTGGGTGCTCAACAACTCATGGAGAGAGGAAGAAAAATCTGTGTGAGACCAAAAACGCCCCCAAAACCTGTGCGTGAGGAGAAACAAACCAAAATCGTGGTAGAGTGAACTGACCAGGGAAGAGTGCGTGAGGGAGAAGAATGGGCATGTGGGCAAAGGACTGACAGTCCTGCCACACCCACGACCAAAGGCAATAACTTCCTCAACCACCAGCTGAGCATTAAAGAGGTTAACAAGGTTGGATGAGACAGAAGGTGACAAAACAACAAAGGTGGTGAGACAACAAGGTAATAAAACATGGGTTTTTCCCCCATAAACCAAGGTTTGACATCCCCCACCGCTTATCCTTTGGAACCATGCCCTTTTCATTCAACGTTGCACTGCCATAGCTGGTTGTGGTTTATTTTAAATTGATGTGCGGGTTTACATGATGCCGAATTATAATGTGCCTTATGGCACGACATATCACCGACAATTATCCCCATTGCCGAAACATACACAACCAAATCGATGGTGGGGCTTTTTCCTTGAGCTCCTCACCACGATTAATTACAATATATACATCATGCAAACGGGGTCGAAATCGGGGACATTACATTGTGCAGCCCAAATAGTGCTACAACTACAACTATTGAAGATTAGGGTTTCATGCTTGAAAACCTTAAAAGACTAAAAACTAGTAATTTTGGGACTTTCGTTATATCTATATATTGGAGAAGGATAACGAGCCTAGACTTTTACATGCCGAATATAAATTTGTGATGTATGCTATGTAAAGGTTCCAACCTAAGATTCACTATAATCTAGGATATCTGATTCCTCCAAATCAGGGTTCTAGCCTCTCCCGAGATTCAACCTTAAACATGTTACCTAAGGAGAATTGCTATATCTCTGGCTACGAAAGTACAAATGAAATTTCACAAGATGTTCCAGATATGGAATGTACTGTACTTTCTGTGGTAAAATTTTAAGGCCTTGAAGGTGAAACAATGCCACCGTATGTCGCAATCCGTACAAGTTTTCTATGATGAACAGTCTTGAAATAAGTCACCTTCGGAAACTTTGCATAAGTCCCAATTGGTGAAAACAATTTTGCTTTAACCTATGAGGTTGGAAATGGGACAGAAGGGGCTACCTCCATGAGAAATTTCAGACACATAGAGGCATCAATTTCAGAGCTACCAATCAGAAAATTATGTAGAAGAAATTGAAGAAAACTAGGGCATCATATATTTTGCAATTTTGATCATAGTTTTGGGAAAATGAGTATGTTGCTCAGATCGCCTTGAGGAGGCACATATTTCTATCCAATCAGATATGAAATATACTTAATTTGAAAAAAATTAGGTTTCCTCTGTCAAACCCTAGGTCCACCGGAAGCAACATTCCAAAAAATCTTTCAAGCAAGCATAAGATTGAAGTAATCTCATTGGTTAAAGGAGGAGTTGCATATTCTGAAGGAGATCAAGACAAAGCACAATAATAACCATTCCAAACAAAAAAAGATAAGTATTTGAATTTTCTTTTCTGTATATGATGTGTATTATGCATGATAGAATGTTTGCATTAATGGCAATATACTACTAATATGCATGTTATGGGTAAGTAGCCCATGGTGCTATACAACTCTCCATTGCTACTTATCTAGAATGAAACCTCTTTGCTGATATATTGGATTAGTGTACAATCTCAATGATGTTATGGTAGAGATGGAAGGCATTTGAAAAGTTTTTTTGAGATATGGATGAATGTTGTATTGGCTAAAATAGTTGCATGATGCATAAGAATTCATATTTATGCATATGTCCTATGAAATGGTTCTAACCATGCAACCGATGCATTTGAATTGTAGGAAAGGTCATGTACAACTTCCTACAAGAAAAGGAGGATGTGACTTGTTTCAAAGAACAAGTGACGACAATTCAAAATTCACTCCAATAAAACATGAACCTAAAGCTCCCAGGGTCAGAGACACCATGACAGAAGAAATAGCTCCAGAAGAATACAAGAGAGCGGTAGATCCACCTCGAGACATGAAGAAAATTATGGCGAGACTTCCAAACAAAATATATGGTTTTGAGACTTGAAGGGATCTTCGTACTGTCTTCCATATTATGGATCTACAAGAACAAGTATACAAAGTGAGGTTTATGGTTTGTCTTAGAAAGAATAGACTATGGCATGACATACTCTATTGACCAAACACACTTCTCCAGTAGAAGTATATATCGAGCAAAGAACCATCTATACAGGATAGGATTTGTACGAGCTCAGAAAACACCCATAGATAAGCACATCCATGAGCTTGAAAGATCATCTAGAGTGATGAATATCTTAACCTTTGCTACAAGGTTGAATATGGAAACCTATAGAAGATAACAAGCTCACAGATGGGTGCAAGATGAAATTTTCGACAAAGTTCAAGATAAAGGGATCTTGGTATCTAGTAACCTAAGATGGATACATAGTAGCAGAATGCTACCTATCACTCCAGTAAAAAATGTAGGAGTATGATTCTTTGCTTCAAGGGGAGTGACTATAGAAGATCTCTGAGTTGGACATGGTACGGCAAGATGGACAACTTTCATATGGACTAAGGCTTTACCAATGTTAGATGGAAAACTACATTATCAAAAGCTAACACACATTAACTTTTACTCACCGTGCAATTTTTTAAGAACAAAAGCCAACTCCAGTTAGATTTTCATCATGGTGCATTGTGATTGATGACAATGTGGCTGTGCTAGATGAAAAAATACACTATGAAAACTTACATACATTAGATTTCACTCACCGTGTCATGATTTAAAGATGAAAGCTAACTTCATCTAGATTTCCAACACAACTCAATATGATTGATGACAATGTGATTGTGTTACATTGAAAACTACCTTATGAAAGCTAACACACATTGGCTTTCACTCATCGTGCTATGTTGTTAAAATGAAAGCTAACTCCAGCTAGATTTCCATCATGGTGTAATGAGTTAACAAACATAATATTTCCTTTATAGTGCCATGTTGTTAGAAGGAAATCCAACTCTAGTTAGATTTCCACCATGATGTAATGTATTTGATGACAATGTGGCTGTGCTAGATGGAAAACTACCTTATGAAAGCTTAACAGACATTAGCTTTACTCACCGTGCAATGTTTTAAGAATGAAAGCCGACTCCAGCGAGATTTCCATCATGATTCATTGTGATTGATGAAAATGTGGTTGTGCTAGATGGAAAAATACATTATGAAAGATTACACACATTAAATTTCACTCACCGTGCAATGATTTAAGGATGAAAGCTAACTTCAGCTAGATTCCCAACATGGTGCAATGTGCTTGATGACAATGTGGTTGTGTTACATGGAAAATTACCTTATGAAAGGTAACACACATTAACTTTCACTCATCGTTCCATGTTGTTAAAAGGAAAGCTAACTCCAGCTAAATTTCTATCATGGTGTAATGAGCTAACACACATAAGCTTTCCCTTATAGTGCCATGTTGTTAGAAGAAAAACTAACTCCAGCTAAATTTCCATCATGGTGTAATGTATTTGATAACAATGTGGTTGTGTTAAATGGAAAGCTACCTTATGAAATCTAACAAACATTAGCTTTACTGATCGTGCAATTTTTTAAGAACGAAAGCTAACTCTAGCTAGATTTCCATTATGGTGTATTGTGATTGATGACAATGTGGTTGTGCTAGATGAAAAACTACATTATGAAAACTAACACATTAAATTTCACTCATCATGCAATGATTTAATGACGAAAGCTAAATCCAGCTATATTTCCATCATGGTGCAATGCGATCAATGATGATGTGGTTGTGTTAGATGGAAAACTACCTTATGAAAGCTAACATACATTATCTTTCACTCATCGTGCCATGTTGTTAGAAGGAAAAATAACTCTAGCTAGATTGCATCATGGTGTAATGTATTTGATGACAATGTGACTGTGTTAGATGAAAAACTACTTTACAAAATCTAACACACATTAGCTATTGCTCACCGTGCAACGTTTTAAGAATGAAAGCTAACTCTAGCTAGATTTCCAACATGGTTCATTTTGATTGATGGCAATGTGTTTGTGCTAAATGGAAAAATACATTATGAAAGCTAACACACATTAGATTTCACTCACCGTGCAATGATTTAAGGTTGAAATATAACTCTAGCTAGATTTCCATCATGGTGCAATGTGACAATGTGGATGTGTTAGACGGAAAACTACTTTATTAAAGCTATAACACACATTAGCTTTCACTCATCATGGCATGCTGTTAAAAAGAAAGCTAACTCCAACTAGATTTTCATAATGGTGTAATGAGCTAACACACATAAGCTTTCATTCATAGTGTCATGTTAGAATGAAAGCTAACTCCAGCTAGATTTCCATCATGGTGTAATGTATTTGATGATAATGTGGTAGTGTTAGATAAAAATCGGCCTTATGAAAGTTAACACACATTAGCTTTTACTTACCGTGCAATGTTTTAAAAATGAAAGCTAACTCCAGCTAGATTTCCATCATGGTGCATTACGATTGATGACAATGTCATTGTGCTAGATGGAAAACTACACTATAAAAGCTTACACACATTATATTTCACCATTGTGCAACAATTTAAGGATGAAAGCTAACTTCTGCTAGATCTCCAACACAACGCAATGTAATTTATGACAATGTGGTTGTTTACAAGAAAAACTACTTTATGAAAGCTAACACACATTATCTTTCACTCATCGTGCCATGTTGTTAAAAGGAAAGCTAACTCCAACTAGATTTCCATCATGGTGTAATATGCTAACACACATAAGCTTTCCCTTGTATTTCCATGTTGTTAAAAGGAAAACTAACTTCAGCTAGATTTTAATCAAGGTGTAATGTATTTGATGACAATGTCGTTGTGTTAGATGGAAAACTACATTATGAAGGCTAATGTACATTAGCTTTACTCACTGTGCAATGTTTTAAGAACGAAAGCTAACTTCGGATAGATTTTCATCATGGTGAATTGTGATTGATGACAATGCATTTGTGTTAGATGAAAAAATACACTATGAAAGCTTACACATTAGATTTCACTCACCGTGTAACGCTTTAAGGATCCAACATGGTGCAATGTGTTTGTGTTACATGAAAAACTACGTTGTGAAAGCTAAGACACATTAGCTTTCACTCATCGTGCCATGTTGTTAAAATGAAATCTAACTCTAGCTATATTTTCATCATGGTGCAATGAGCAAACACACATAAGCTTTCCCTTATAGTGCCATGTTGTTAGAATGAAAGCTAACTCTAGCTATAATACCATCATGGTATAATGTATTTGATGACAATGTGGCTGTGTTAGATGAAAAATTACCTTATGAAAGCTAAGAGACATTAGCTTTGCTGGCCATGCAATGTTTTAAGAATGAAATCTAACTCTAGCTAGATTTCCATCATGATGCATTGTGATTGATAACAATGTGGTTGTGCTAAATAAAAAAACTACATTATGAAATTTAACACACATTAGATTTCACTCATTTTGCAACGATTTATGATTGAAAGCTAGCTCCAGCTAGATTTCCATCACGGTGCAATTTGACAGTGTAGTTGCGTTAGATGGGAAACCACCTTATGAAAGCTAACACACATTATCATTTACTCATCGTGCCATATTGTTAAAAAGAAATCTAACTTCAGCTAGATTTCCATAATGGTGTAATGATCTAGCACACATAAGCTTTCACTCATAGTGCCATGTTAGAAGGAAAACTAACACCAGCTAGATTTCTATCATGGTGTAATGTATTTTATGACAATGTGGCCATGTTAGATGAAAAATTACCTTTTGAAAGCTAACACACATTAGCTTTTACTCACTATGCAATGTTTTAAGAATGAAATCTAACTACAGCTAGATTACCATCATGGTGCATTGTGATTGATGACAATGTGGCTATGCTAGATGTAAAACTACACTACGACAGCTTACACACATTAGATTTCACTCACATTGCAACAGTTTAAGGATGAAAGCTAAGTTCATCTATATTTCAAACACAATGCAAAATGATTGATGAAAATGTGGTTGTGTTACATGGAAAAACTACATTATGAAAGCTAACACACATTAGTTTCACTTATCATACCATGTAGTTAAAAGGAAAGCTAACTCTAGCTAGATTTTCATCATGATGTAATGAGCTAACACACACAAGATTTCACTTATCGTGCATATTGTTAGAAGGAAAGATAACTCCATCTAGATTTGTATCATAGTGTAATGTTTTTTATGACAATGTGGCTATGTTAAATGAAAAACTACCTTACAAAAGCTCACACACATTAGCTATTACTCACCGTGTAACATTTTAAGAACAAACGCTAACTCTAGCTATATTTTCAACATGGTGCATTTTGATTGATGACAATGTGGTTGTGCTAAATGAAAAATTACACTATGAAAACTAACACACATTAGATTTCATTCACCATGCAATGATTTAAAGTTGAAAGATAACTCCAGCTAGATTTCCATCACAGTGCAACGTGACAATGTGGTTTTGATAGATTGAAAACTACCCTATGAAAGCTTACACACATTAGCTTTCACTCATCGTGTAATGATTTAAAGATGAAATCTAACTCCAGCTAGATTTCCAACACGGTGCGATGTGCTTGATGACAATGTGGTTGTGTTACATGAAAAACTACTTTATGCAAGCTAACACACATTATATTTCACTCATTGTGCCATGTTGTTAAAAGGAAAGTGAACTCCAACCAGATTTCCATCATGGTGTAATGTATTTGATAACAATGTGGTTGTGTTAGATGGAAAACTACCTTATGAAAGATAACATACATTAGCTTTAGTCACTGTGCAATGTATTAAGAACGAAAGCTAACTCTAACAAGATTTTCATCATGGTGCATTGTGATTGATGACAATATGGTTGTGCTAGATGGCGAAACTACATTATGAATGCTGACACACATTAAATTTCACTCACCGTGCAATGATTTAAGGACGAAAGGTAACTCCAACTAGATTTCCATCATGATACAATGTGATCAATGACAATGTCGTTGTGTTAGATCAAAAACTACCTTATGAAAGCTAACACACATTATTTTTCACTCATCTTGCCATGTAGTTAGAATAAAAACTAAGTCCAGCTAGATTTTCATCATGGTGTAATGAGCTAACACACATAAGCTTTCACTCATCGTGCCATGTTTTTATAAGGAAATCTAAATCTAACTAGATTTTCATCATGGTGTAATGCATTTGATGAGAATGTGGCTATGTTAGATGAAAAACTACCTTGCGAAAGCTAACACACATTAGCTATTACTCACCGTGCAATGTTTTAAGAACAAAAGCTAACTCTAGCTATATTTTCAACATGGTGCATTTTGATTGATGACAATGTGGTTGTGCTAAATGAAAAACTACATTATGAAAGCTAACACACATTAGATTTCACTCAATGTGCAATGATTTAAGGTTGAAAGCTAGCTCTAGCTAGATTTCAATCACGATCCAATGTGACAATGTGGTTGTTTGAAATGGAAAACTCCCTTATGAAAAATAACACACATTATCTTTCACTCATTATTCGATGTTGTTAAAAAGAAAGCTAAATACAACTAGATTTTCATAATGGTGTAATGAGCTAACACACATAAGCTTTCACTCATAGTTCCATGTTGTTAGAAGAAAAGCGAACACTAACTAGATTTGCATCATGGCGTATTGTGATTGATGACAATGTGGTTGTGCTAGATGAAAAAATGCACTATGAAAGCTTACACACATTATATTTCTTTCACTGTGCAATGATTTAAAGATGAAATATAACTCAAGCTAAATTTTCAACATGATGCAATGTGCTTGATGACAATGTGGTTGTGTTACATGGAAAACTACCTTATGAAAACTAACACACATTAGCTTTCACTCGTCGTGCCATGTTGTTAAAAGGAAATCTAACTCCAACTATATTTCCATCATGGTGTTATGGGCTAACACACATAATCTTTCCCTTATAGTGTCCTGTTGTTAGAATGAAAGCTTACTCCAGCCAGATTTTCATCATGGTGTAATGTATTTGATAACAATGTGGGTGTGTTAGATGGAAAACTACGTTATGAAGGATAACATACATTAGCTTTACTCACTGTGCAATGTTTTAAGAACGAAAGCTAACTCTAACTATATTTCTATCATGGTGCATTGTGATTGATGACAATGTGGTTGTGGTGGATGAAAAAACTACATTATGAAAGCTAACACATATTAGATTTCACTCACCGTGCAATGATTTAAGGATGAAAGCTAAATCCAACTAGATTTCTATCGCGGTGCAACGTGATCGATGACAATTTGGTTGTGTTAGATGGAAAACTACCTTATAAAAGATAACTCAAATTAGTTTTCACTCATAGTGCCATGCTGTCAGAAGAAAAACTTACTCCAACTAGATTTGCATCATGGTGTAATGTATTTGATGACAATGTGACTATGTTAGATGAAAAACTACCTTACGAAATCTAACACACATTAGCTACTACTCATCGTGCAACATTTTAAGAACAAAATCTAACTCGAGCTATATTTTCAACATGGGACGTTTTGATTGATGACAACGTGGTTGTGCTAAATGAAAAAATACATTATGAAAACTAACACACATTAGTTTCACTCACCGTGCAACGATTTAAGGTTGAAAGTTAACTCCATCTAGATTTCTATCACGGTGCAATTTGACAATGTGGTTGTGTTAGATAGAAAACTACCTTATGAAAGCTAACATGTATTAGATTCCACTCATCGTGCCATGTCATTAAAAATAAATCTAAATCCAGCTATATTTCCATCTTGGTGTAATGAGCTAACACATATTAGCTTTCACTCATTGTACAATGCTTTAAGAATGAAAGCTAACACGTTGTTAAAATGAAAACTAATTATAGCTAGATTTTCATCACCGTGTTATGTATTTGATGACAATGTGGCTGTTTTAGATAGAAAGCTACCTTACAAAAATTAACACACATTAAATTTCACTCAACATGCAATGTTTTAAGAACGAAAGCTAACTATAGTTAGCTTTCCATCATGGTACAATGAAATAACACACATTAACTTTCACTCATCATGCCATGTTGTTAGAAAGAAATCTAACTCCAACTAGATTTCCATCATGGTGTAATGTATTTGAGGACAATATGATGAAAGACTAACTTATGACAACTAACACACATTAGCTTTTACTCACTGTGCAATGTCTTAAAAATGAAAGCTAACTTCAACTAGATTTTCATCATGGTGAGTTGTGATTGATGACATTGTGATTGTGCTAGATGTAAAAAAATACATTATGAAAGATAACACACACTAGATTTCACTCATCGTGCAATGATTTAAGGATGAAAGCTAACTCCAATTAGATCTTCATTGCGGTACAATGTGATTGATG
Source organism: Pseudotsuga menziesii (assembly GCA_001517045.1). Classification (NCBI taxonomy): domain Eukaryota; kingdom Viridiplantae; phylum Streptophyta; class Pinopsida; order Pinales; family Pinaceae; genus Pseudotsuga; species Pseudotsuga menziesii. The sequence goes on along the minus strand of LPNX011125453.1, from coordinate 528,787 downwards.
ACAATGTGGTTGTGGTAGATGAAAAACTACATTTTGAAAGCTAACACACATTTGATTTCTCTCATCGTGCCATTTTGTTAAAAGGAAAGCTAACTCTAGCTAGATTTCCATCATGGTGTTATATATTTGATGACAATGTGGTTGTTTTAGATAGAAAGCTACCTTATGAAAACTAACACACATTAACTTTCACTCACCGTGCAATGTTTTAAGACCGAAATCCAACTCCAGCTAGATTTCCATCGTGGTGCAATGTGATTGATGACAATGTGGTTGTGTTAGATTTAAAACTGCATTATGAAAACTAACACACATTACCTTTCACTCATGGTGCAATGTTTTAAGAACTAAACCTAACTATAACTAGATTTTCATCATGGTGCAATGTAATTGATGACAATGTGGTTGTGTCAGATGAAAAACTACCTTATGAAAAGTAACACACTTTAGTTTTCACTAACCGTGCAATATTTTAAGAACAAAAATGAACTCTAGCTAGATTTCCATCGTGGTGCAATCTGATTGATGACAATGTAGTTGTGTTAAATGGAAAACTTCCTTATGAAAGCCATTGCACGTTAGGTTCCACTCACGATGCCCTGTTGTTAGAAGAAAACTAACTCCACTATATTTTCATTATGGTGTAATGTATTTGATGTCAATGTGGTTGTGTTATATGGAAAACTACCTTATGAAATTTAACACATTAGATTTTAGTCACTATGCAATGTTTTATGAATGAAAGCTAACTCCACCTAGATTTCTATCATGGTGTAATGCGATTGATGACAATGTGGTTCTGTTATATGGAAAACTATATTATGAAAACTAATACACATTAAATTTCATTCATTGTACAACGTTTTAAGAAATAAAACTAACTCTATATAGATTTCCAACACATTCATACACATACATCAATAATATAAGTTCCATGTCCAAATTCAAATAGAAATTTGGTGGTTTTATCTGAGTTGATATCTGTCGTTCTATAATAATTCTTGGAACTTTTATTGTTATCTTTTCATATATATTTTATGTAATTTATATGTAAATTCCCTTTTGCTAGCGCACATAAGATGTAGGAGAACAATGTTACGTGGCATACAAAAGGGCTACCCTATTATTTTGAATTATTGGAACTATATTACTTTTTTTTAACATACACTTCATATGGTTTAACCTTAATTACAAACTACAATTCAAATGTGTTACATAATTTGGGAGGAGTTACAATGGAAAATATAATTTTGACAAGAGGGGACTATGTTGACCTCCTAATTAATGGTCAAGTTATTGGACTAGGAAGGGTTGAATCTACAGAGACTACAACTCATTATGGTGGAGAAAGGGTTGATGTAGGATATGTTATGGTTTTGATCATTGATGTCATTGAACCAAATTTGATTGTGGAAGATGTTGATGAAGGGGACTTACATCCATGGAAGATCATAGATTTGAGGCATAAAAAAGGTAAATTAAAATATTGAAGCACATGTTAAGTGTTTTTGATAGTACATTGCTTGTTTTTTTTTAGAAAATACTAATATTTGCTTAATTTTCTATATAGGTGCAAATGTCTCTTCTGCATTTTCTATTGGACACAAGGTAGATCTTTTTCAATGTGGAGTGAAGGTGGGTGAATGCTCCATATTCAATACAAAGATTGGTCATGAGGTGCATGAAAGGATGGTAAATAAAGGTGTTAAAACATGATGCTCTTTTTCCACATCCAACAAGATTTGAGAATACACTAGGGGGTGCATTGAGATCTTATGATATTTGGCCAGAATCATATTTGGAACCTCATTGTCATGATCATCCAGTAAATACTCCCCAAGATAGGCTTACATTCACATGTAAAAAGGTTTCTCTTACACATGAATGCACAAGAACAAGCACATGCATTGCCAAAGGGATCATAGTTAATGTCAGTGAGGATGACATGTTTGGTGGTGAAATGTTAAGTGAAAAGGAATTCAGTGTTTTTTTGGAAGACATAGATATAAATTATGAAAGATGTAGGATTGGGGATAATTCTATACATTTTTTGGTTATATGGCCAATAAATATGTTGGTGGACAATGAAGGTGATATTTTAAGGGTGAATGAAAATTTCAAGGAGGCACCCAAGGAAAGGACATCAGGTTTAATGGAGATATTATTTGTAAGAAAGCATGGTACATGATACATAATATTCCTCAAAGCACCTTCTATACTTACCTACATAATTTCCAACAAGGACATGTCAAAGGAATTCATGGAACACCAACAAATGCAAAGCACGTGCACATACTGTGGCAACCATAGAAATATTACACAAAATTGTAATCGATAATTTATATTTTTCACTGAACCAAACACGACAAGTTGAAGAAGATGGAACGCTTGCTCCTTTAAGATTGCTTCCATCAACGTACACCCAAAGTTCTTTGTTAAAAGAGATCAATGAGGCTCTTCAAGATCTCAATTTTCCATCAATATCACAACCAACAATGAGCAAGATTTGGAATACTCATTTTCCATATGTGGAATTCTCAAAGAACACTAACTTCAGTAAATGTAGTGAATGTATTGTGTTGAAAGCACAGATGAAGACAATGACTACAAAAGAGCTGGAAGAAAAGGCACGAACTAGACTAAAGAAACATAACAAGATTGTTATGTGTGGAAGATATTGCTACTATGCCCACAAAATTATGTCAGAGCAGTATCCAAAGGAATAATTGAGCATTATCCATGATAAAATGGATAAAAAAAAGATTTCAATCCCAATATTACGTGTCAAAACAAAATTTGTTGCAGGAACAAACTTGGCTTTGTCCTTGACATGTATGCTAACGCATGGGAATAACAGAGGAGGTTTTGGTCATTTCTCCCTACCATTTGTACACATGGGATCACACTTTACCATTACATCTCTTACAAAGCTCTTGAGGGACCTTGAAGACCCACACCTTGATATGTATGTGATTTGCTTTATGAGAGTGGAAGTTCAAGAAACCCACTTTCAAATGCATTACTTCAAAACTATATTTACTCAAAATGTAGAGTGTACAAGGATGCTTTCCTATCTTTAAATGGAAGCTCAAAAAATCAAAATCTTGATTTTAAACCTCTTCCTCCACATTTGTTGTTACAGTTGGAAAATGCAGCTATTGATAATAAGAATCATTATGTTTTCATGTTTTTATCACTATTAACTGCGTTCGGTGTCTTCATCACTATTGAGGTTGGGTTCTTGCTTGTGGGGCACACCCATGAAGACACAGATGGAACCTACGGAAGAATGTCTTCAAAATTGAAAAGTAAAATATATATATTCTTTACCTGAGGTGATGGATACATATCGCACAATAGAAGAAAAATGAGTGTTTCCACCTAAACTCATTAACAAAGTGTATGACTTCAAAAGTTTTCTTATTGGGTACATCAAGGAGGGGAAAAATGCACTAGTTGGACATCTTAATGTCCAGTACTTCCAATTTGTTGTACTCAATGATGTTCCAATTATGAGGTATAAAGAATCCATCAGAGACATTGAGTGGTCAGAACCAATTGAGTTGTGGAGTATAGATGATGAAGGTCATCCTATATTTCCCACAAGGAATCCATCTTTCTTACGTCCCAAAGACAATGATGTTTATTTAAAAGAACTAAAGGAAGGAACAACATCATACATAAAAATGTGGAAAGAGACTATTGGAAATGATAATTCACCAATTGTTATAGAGGAATGGAATAAAAAACTAGATTATTCGAAAAGAGTTCTTGATGCATTAGATGGAATCTACAATGACCATACACCCTTGGATGAAAGTGATTCTTCTTTTGATGATTTTCTGCCCAAGACGAGGAAAAATGTTAATGCTAATGGTAATGCACTCCATGCATTATCAAGTATTATGGATGGGGATTTTGATAATGTGATAGATGAACTAGTATATGTTAGACCCAAGTGCAACAAGCCAAAGCCAACATTCAATCCTAGAATTGATGTTGAGAAAGGAAAGATGTTTCTTGTTATATCAGGAAATGAGGATGAAGGAGATATGATTTGGATGGAAAAATCCACCTCAGATATATTCCAGGATGATGAAAGCGAGACCCTTCATGTAAAGATTGATTGGTGGCAGCCTAGCTCAGGGAAATACAAGGGAAAAGTTTCATAACAATATTGGGTACCAAATCTTGATGACACAGAACTTAGATCTATTCCAATTGATACCATAGTTTGGGTATGGATTCCAAAGAAAGAATATTCTAGGAAGACCAAGATAAATAAATGTGGTGTACAAGCTATACTTGATTTGCTTGAGCGGATATAAAGAGATTAGGTGGATATGATACATGAATGTAATTTTGCTTTTTGAATGGCTTACATGAAGAAACATTTTCCAATGTTTGTAATATAATAAATACTCTTTAAGCTACCTTTTGAGTAATTTTATATTATTTATTGCATATATGAAAATTTCACTTCAAGTTCAATGTTAATTCATATGATGATACTTTATGAGAATTAGATAAAACCATTCAAATTTTAACTTTTCAATTTGTCTTTTAGATCAACACAACATCTCACTATATCAAATGTGCATAATTATATTCATTAATGCATGTACAAAACCCTTACCTTATTTATTATTAGTTTTTCTCACTCTCTTCAATACCACTTTGAGATTTTCATTTTGTTCCCTGATGATTGGTGGAGTGTCCACTAGAAACATAGGGACGTTTCAATACACACAATTTAATTCCACAAACTCTCTTTGTCATAATGATTAACTGTGGAAATCTTCATCCTGAAGCTGTACTTGATCTGCTTGAGAAAATATAAGGAGATTAGGTGGAGATGATTCATGAATGTGATTTTGATTTTTGAAGGACTAATTAATATACATGAAGAAAAAGTTGTCAATATTTGTAGTATATCAAATATTCTCTTCAAGCTACCTTTGGAATTTTATATTATTTGCTACATATATGAAAATTTTGGTTCAAATTCAATGTTAATTTCTGTGATGATACTTTATGCAAATGCACATTAAAACATCTTATACACTTTCTTTGTGAATAAATGTAGGGCACTTGCAATAAGGTTTGAAGTGAGGTTTCCTTATTATTTATTATTATAGTTGATATAAATTTAATTGTACTACTATGTTGCATTCAAATTCATAATTATATTTTCTCGTGAAAACTTTAAAGTGGTGCCAACTTTGTACTAGTATATTAAATTATACTCAATAAATACAATACTAACATTTTGAGGGTGAAGGTTTTATCAGTTTGTCATCATTGTGATTGATTTTCTGGATTAAACTGTTTCAACGTTTTTCAGACCAACGTTTTGAGTGGACACTCCACCCATGATTGTTACAAGAACCATAAAAAACTCATTGTGGACTGAAAATATTTCACATAACTTAATCCATAAAATCATTCATTAAGTAGTAACATCATGTTATCTTTAATTCATCTTAGACATTATCATCAAATACATTGCATCATAAAGACAATTTAATCCATGTGAGATTTAATGCTCATCGTAATGTACTGCATGTAATATAAGTATTATGGATGGATATTTTGATAATGTGATGGATGAACTGGTATATGTTGGACCCACGTGCAACAAGCTAAAGCCAATATGCAATCCTATGATTGAAGTTCATAAATGAAAGATGTTGCTAGTTAGATCATGAACAAAGGATGAAGGAGAGATGATTTGGATGGAAAAAACCACCTCATATATCTTCTAGAATGATGAAAGTGAGACTCTTCATGTAAAGGTTGATTGATGGAATCCTAGTTCAGGGAAATACAAGGGAAAATTTTAGAACAATATTGGGTACCAAACCTTGATGGCACATGACATGGATCTATTCCATTTAATACCATAGTTTGGGCATGGATGCAAAAGAAAGAATATTGCAGGAAGACCACGATAAATAAATGTGGTGTACAAGTTGTAATTGATTTGCTTCACTAAATATAAGGAGATTAGATGGATATGATATATGAATGCAATTTTCTCTTTGAACAAGTTATTAATATACATGAAGAAACACTTTTCAATGTTTGTTGTATATAGAATATTCTCTTCAAGCCTTTTTTGAGGAATTTTATATTATTTACTAATATGAAAATTTTGGTTCAACTTCTATGTTAATTCATGTGATGGTACTTTATGTGAATTAGATAACACCATTCAATTTTTAACTTTTCAATTTGTTTTTTACATAAACTCAACATGTCACTATATCAAATGTGCATAATCATATTCAATAATGAATCTAAAAACATCTTCTAGACTTCCTATGTGAATAAATGTAAGGCACTTGCAATAAGGTTTGAAGTGACTTTCCCCTATTACATGTTTTTATATTTGTTATAAATTTAATTGTTATATTCTATTGCATTCTAATTAATATTATATCTTGTTATATTGACTTTAAAGTGGTGCGAACTTTGTATTAGTGCAATATCTTATACTCAACAAAGACAAAGTAGTAACATTTCCAGAGTGAGGGCTTTCACAGTTTGTCATCATTGTGAATGATTTTCTGGATTAATTTGTCAATGAGTTTTTCAAACCAATATTTCAAGTGGGCACTCCACGCATGATCGTTGGGGGAACAATGTAAAATTCAGTATGGTTTGAAAAGCTTTCACATAGCTTAATCCCAAAAATCAATAGCCAAGTATTAACATTTAATGTCAATACTACAAAAGTTAATAATAGTTAGAACAGAATATTAATATGTTGTTAAATAACTTTATATTATGTAAGAAATTTCTTACACAGATTATTAATTATTCACTAGTAAAATATTGGTGACTTTTTTTAATACATAAATATAAATATTAATGATAATCAAAGTATATCATTAAATACATTTATAGGTAAAATTTCTCACACAATTCTGTTATTCATAAAATCAACATTTATTAACTTAGTTTTTAATACACTACCACCACCAACAACAATAATAAAAAATTATATCGCTATTCTAATTCATAATTTATTTTAATCATTACTAAGATAAAACCTATTTTACTCTAAGTCATAAAATATTTTTTCTTGTACACTATAGTGGTGCCAACTTCCAAAAATAAAACATCATACTCAAAAAGGCTTAGACTTACTATGGTAACTCAAGCTAGACACATTAGTTAACATAATTTCAATTAAATGAAATTCCAAGATAATAATAGCAACAAACATTGATTATTAATGTCATTAAATAACTTTAATAATAATATGTAAAAAAATCTTCTACCATCTATTTTTCATGATATAATCATTGATCAACTTAAATTTTATTAGAAAATATAAATAATAGTAATATGAATAAATTATATTTCTATTTTAATGTATAATTGATTTTGATCATTAAAATAATAAACTTAGCATAGTAACAATTAATATATAATAGTTTTTCTTGTCACTTGTAAAATGTGGCCAACATTCTAATATATTACAACATGATACTCAACACATACAATATTACTTGCTATGTTGAGAATTAAAATTATTATAGTAACAAAAACATTTGTATTATGTCATTAAATAGTTTTTAAATGGATCATTCTAAAATTGTGCCAACCTTATACTAGTATAGGAACTCAACACCAACAATGTACTAGTTACCATATCAAATTATAATTCAATTGCTTAATCATAGTAACATATACAATATTAATGTCATTACATAAACTTAATCAACTTACCATTTAATACAAACTATAGATAATATTAATAGAAATTATGTAATGAATCAAATTCTAAGACTTTCATCATTTTGATTTGTCATAGAGGATTAGAAAGGTGTAATCTAGGTCTTAACACAATCCCTCTTCCCTCATGTTGTAAAGGGTGCTAGCTCAATGGAAGAGAACGTGCATTACACACAAGATGATGGTGGTTTGATTCCTCCATGCCCTAACATAAATTAATAGATGATATAAAATATTAATGATAATTCAAATATTCTAAGATATCTATATTTTCAATATAAATATGCTCTTTTCAATTAAACACATTGTTGAAATACTTCATAAATAAATAATGAACACTTGTAATAATTAGTTCAGTTGGTTTTCCCCCTTTTCTCTTGTATATGAAACCCTTTCCTCTTGTATATGAAAAAAATGAAACTGTACTGCTCTAATGCTAATCTAGTTCATAATTGATTTTGATTGTTAAAATAATTAATATTAATAAATAAAGGAGGCTTTACTAACATCAATCTCATTAAATAAATTTATAGGTAAGAAATTTCTCATGTTAATCTATTATTCATAAAGTAAACATTCATCAAATTAGTTTTTTATACATTACCGCTACCAACAACAACAATAATAAATTATGTTGCCATTTTAATTCATAATTTATTTTAATCATTACAAGGGTAAAACTTGGGCTTTAAAGTCATAAAATATTTTCTCGTTTTGAGTATAAGTGGTGCCAACTTCCAAAAATAAAACAACATACTGAGCAAAGACAAAAATAATTACTATGGAAATATTTATAATTGTTGTAGTAACAAATACAATGTTGGTATTATGTCATAAAATAACTTAATCAACTTAATATTAAATACAAACTATAAATAGTATTAATAGAAATTATGTAAGGATTCAAATACTATGACTTTCCTCATTTTGAAAGAACTCAATCTAGCAGAAGTTCTAAATTCTAGATCCACTAAATAATTACAAATTTAATGAAATATGTGTTAATAGAGAAGTTCTGCATCTATAAAGTTTTGGCTCAAATAATATATGACATGCTCATGGAGCTCCTCATCCTTCTGAACCAAAACCATACCAACCGTCTCCATGGATGCAGCCACATAAATGAAGAAATCATGGCTTTAGTCGGGTGGACTAAGCATGGGGGCCATTGATTAAGTCTCACTTAAGAGAATCAAAGGACTCCTGGGCTTGCTCATCCCAGTAAAGAGGAGTGTCCTTCTTCAAAAGACGCATAAAGCCTTTAGTCAAAGTGGAAAAATTAACCATGAATCTCTGCAAGAAGTTTGCCATGCCTTGAAAACACTGAAGATGTCTAATATTACATGAGGGAGACAATTGGAGTATTGCCTCAACCTTTAAGGGATCGACTCTTATACCCTCCCTGGATACGATGAATCCTAGCAAGTGACCAACAATCATGCAAAAGATGCACTTATGAGGATTTAAACGAACCTAGTAATGACCACATCTTTCGAATACTAATATCAAATGATATGGATGACACACTCTCAAATGAGAGTGAGCAGCGAGATCATCCAAATATACTTCAATAATTATTTTGAGATCGTGAAAAATTAAGGTCATGGCCCACTGAAACGTAGCTTCGATGTTTTTAAGGCCGAAAGGCATCTTCCGATATGCAAAAGTACCCCAAGGACAAATAAATGCGGTGTTATGTTGATCCTTCGGCTTAATCTGAATCTGATTATATCTAGAAAAACTATCCATAAAGGAAAATACCTCACTCCTGGCACACTCATCCAAAATCTAATCAATAAATGGTGTGGGGAAATTATCCTTAGGACATGCGCGATTTAGGTCATGGAAATCAATGCATATACGGATCACTCCCTATTTCTTATCCACCGGAATGGTATTTGAAACCCACTCCATCAAGGGAACGGGATAGATAAAACCAGCTTTCAATAGTTTCTTTACCTCAGCCGTAATGGAGGGTGCTTTTCTAGGATTCATTGCAGGAAAATGTTGTCGAACCGGCTTCACATCCAGATAGTTTTGATCTCATGTTTGACAATACGAGGTTCGATACCTGGAATCTCATTGTATGACCAAGCAAATATGTCACAAAAATCTTTAAATAGCTCAGGATACTTGTTGATCTCATCAGGGGAACAATCCACCCCAATGTAGACATTCTCAACCTTGACAAGATCGCTAGAAATATTGATAGGAATAGTTGGTGGTACATTATCTATGTTTCCATCAGCCATCGGACCAGGAGAGCTTAATGGAACCAAGGGGCTACCAATCTTCTCACTAAGAATATCCCTAAAGTCATCACACTCCATACGATCAATATTAGGAAGAAAATATGATCAATGATGCAATTCCTCCAAAGTTTGCTTAACTCCCGACATGGCCTCAAGGATAGCTTCATCCGATGGAAAAACATCATCAAGGCAATCATGTGAGTGAGATGACTCTACTTCCCATGTCGATAGCACGTACGAGTCCTCCTCCTCTGTCCATGAAGAGGAAGGACTAGGATCTGCAACCTTATCAAGATTCGCTTGATAAGCCACCATCCTTACAGGAAACTGCACGTCAGACTTAGTGGGCACACTCGAAGTACTCAGTGAAGGAAGAATCCAAGGATATTCCATATGGGTAGTGTGAAAAGATACTGAATTCAGTGAGGATGAAGCCCCACCAAAAATAGACCCAATCATAAATATGGGCACAGAACAATTAAAGGTTCCCATAAGAGAAGGATACATACCTATGCCCACACTCCCAGTTGTCGGCTAAGAATGATCGATAATCGGGATAGAAGCTCCCGATGATGCATTGACACTCATATTTTGGAATGACATTTGAACAATCATAATAGTATTCCCATTAAATGGAAAGCATATCACTCGAAAGAGGGAAGAATCAACAGCTTGCATACTATACATACAATTTTGACCCAACAAAATATTGTATTCAAGGGGCACATCAACCACCTTGACCTCGATCGCGACGGTCTTCCCTCCCAATTGGACCTTTAAGGAAGGAAGAATTTCATGCGGCTAAAATGATCTACCATCAAAATCTATCAACATAGTAGCGGATTGAGACAACTCAAGAGAACCCAAGCCCTTCCAACAAGACAAAGACATCATGGAAGCCGCAGTGCCTTCATCAATGACAGTACGCTTGACGGTGTTCATTAGAGGAATTTTGGGGTCTAAAATGGGCCTCCTAAGGAAAATAATAAAATAATAGCTAAAATAATAAAATAATAGTTAAAATAATAAAATAATATTGATTAATTTTGGAGGAAGAAAGAAAAAAACTACTTTTTGTGTTCGTATTTTCGACATATCTCCCTGTGTTTTTACTCAAATTTCGATCGGGAGAGCTCGTTGGATGTGGAATTTGATTCCGCATCCAACGAGTACCCACACTGCATACTTTTGATGGACCCTGCTACCCCAAAAACAAGAAATACCTGAAAAAACATGATGATGATGTCATCATCACGTTTTTTCAGGTATTTCTTGTTTTTGGGGTAGCGGGGTCCATCAAAAGCATCATCATCACATTTTTTCAGGTATTTCTTATTTTTGGGGTAGCGAGGTCCATCAAAATTATGCAGTGTGGGTACTCATTGGATGTGGAATCAAATTCCGCATCCAACGAGCTCTCCCGATCGAAATTTGAGTAAAAACACAATGAGATATGTTGAAAATACGAAGAAAAAAAAAGTTTTTTTTTTTAATGACAAATATGTCAATTCAACCATTATGGTTGACTTATTTTATTGAAATTCTATTGGTTCTTGAATTCCAACTCACAAAAACTTATTTTGGCACGTTTTCTTATTAGGCCCATTTTAGACCCCAAATTTCCTCTAATGGTTAAGACACTCTACATGAATCAAAAGAGACACATAGTAAGGAAAGTGAGGTTGTACTCCCATGGTTTCAAATTTGATCATAGTAGAAGAGTTATCATCACTGACCCCAAGAGAAAATAACAAAGCTTTCCTCTGTGGAGGACAACTCTGAAGCACTTCTAATGCGGACATCACACAAGGAGTCTGGTCCAAATCCTCGACAACTAAATAGTTATGGGTGGCTCGAGCATTAGGATTGTGCCCTAAATGATTTAAGAATCCCTTAGGAATGCGAGGTGGAGCTTCTGGTTTATCCATAGGATTTTTTATTCACAAAGGGATCTTGGGTGGGAAGGTTCTTTCCCAAGATCTGGTTGTGATTAACCATAGTGTTTTGTACGAGTCACAACCTTAGCAGCACTCATCATGTTGATGCATCCATGAACACTAGTAGCCTCCAGCGGGTTTTTATTTCCACCTGATGCACAACAAGGATCAATGGTCCTTGAGTTCATATTTTGATTTTTGGGTAAAGGATTAGTTAACACGGCTGGTCCCTATGCTATGAACCTCGAGGCATCTTCCATATGAGGGCACAAGTGAGTGAGATGGTCCTCCATACACAATTTGCAAGGAAACTTCACCGTACATTTAGATTGCTTGTCCCCCCCAGCATTAGTGTTCTTGTCATTATTATTAGCATTTATGTTCTTGTTCCTATTACCACTTAAGTTGTACTTAGTATTTTTTTATCAAGTGAGCCTGGTGAACTTGACAGGATTAACTTGTTCGGACTTCAGAAGACCTTTGGATGTACTTCCGGGAAGTGCTTGTTGTACTATATCACATGTTCATACCCCATGGGGGAATTGTAATAAATGTTCTAGCATGATAGTGTCTGTAAAAGATTCGGTCTCTTAGAATTTATTTGTCAATCCGATCAGCCCAGGGTGTTTTTTCCCTTGGTTAATATTGGTTGTTGAATAAATGACTAATAATTTCTGAGTTTTTCACTCCATACCTCCAAAGTTGGGGTGGTCGGCTTGGCATTTAGGCCTATTGAGGTTATTAGAGTCTATGTGTCAATGTATAAGCATGCTAGACATCATGGTCGAGTCATATGAACATGTCTAAGTCCCCCTAGGTTTTTTCAATTTTTTAGTTTTTTGAGTGTTTTTTATTAAAAATTTTTTTTTTCCAAAACGTAGGCTATTTTTTAATAGTTTAATTGGAAAATTTGATTTTGTAATAAAAGTGGGACAAATAATCAGTTTCAGTCATGTAGGTGCTCATTTTCAAACTGAGAGCACCATGTAAACCCATGGACCCACTATTTCCTAATTTTGAGTGATTTTCCATCACTCAAGTCAAAAAGCCCCAAAAATCAAATATTGATTGTTTTAATTAATAAATTGATGAATAATGTAGCAAATCCAAAATCATAAATCAGTGGATTCTCAGCCAATTTGATTGAAATCAGTTAGATCTTAAGCAAATTGACTGGATCTGACAAATCCTTACTGAAGGAGGTGATCAAAATCAGATCCAGAATTGATCTTCAACTGTCTTCATGGGGAATTGTGCCCTCTCTCTCTCCTCCACACATGTGGACTCTCCTGGATGCTCTGTGGACTGATGTGTCGATTTATGGGTTGATGTGTCAGCTCAATCAAGCCCCCAGTTGACAAGTATGCTCAGTTCAGCTTCATATTTGCATTGATTGACTCTCCATCAGCTGATTTGATCTGATTCCTTGGGAATTGCGCCCCCCTAGGCTGGATGTCCTGTTTTTTGTATATATCCTAGCTGAGGCTCCCTCTTCCAAGCTAGATAGAGCTGGATTGAAGGGTCTGCTATTGTAATTGTGTATTGATCATCATTTATGAAAAAAGAATCTTTGGAGGCTATACCATGTAGTGCATGTGTTTGTGTGGATTCTCAGTGTTATGCTGCTGATGTGGTAACTACAATTTCTTTCCAAATTCTGTGCCGCTTTTGTGTTCTGGCTTCAAGGATTTGGTTGAATCAAGTAAGGGTGTAAACTAGGAAAGTTAGATTGCTTGATCTTGTTTATCCATATGATGTATTCTCAATAATTTTAGTTACATGCTTAAATAATATTATTTTTGCATGATCTTTCATTTTTGTTGCTTTATACATCTATATCCAGATCTCACGAGGTGTTGTGTAGGCTTGTGTTATCTAGTTGCAGGTTACTGATTGGATGAAGGTGTGGATCAAGATTGATGCCATTCCTTATCCAATAATCTCAAGAATTTGTCCCTCGGCGCTCCACAAAAGGGCCTCCTTTCAGCTTGCTCCATTCAAGCAACGAGCCGACCTTCTCTCCTCTTCTTCTCATTTCTTAAAAAAATCAATCTTTTGGTTACCTGTCTCTCCCTCTTATGATCAGATCTAGTTCTAGGAATTGAATATACATTATTAGATCTATTTCATAATATTATTTCTGCTTAGATCTATAGTTTCATAAATACTATCATTTCATAAAGATAGATCTAGGTGTAGGAATTGCCCTTTTTGCAAGTAGCTTAATCATAGATCTAAAACTTGCTCATAAGGTAGTTTTCTTTGCTGTACGTTAAAATTTCATATTCTGCAATAAAATTTCACATCTTATTGGATTCCCAAAATGCAATCCAAGATCCCAAGGAAAGCCTGCTTTCCTTGGTTCCCTTTTACCTTTTTTAACAAGTTTTAACTTAGTTTTTTTTTGTTAAAAGTAAGCTAACCCAAAGGTACTTTCATAGTGATTTTGGGAATATTTTAGTCTAATATGCTTGATTTTTTTTAGTATTTTTGACAGAAAATAAAGGAAGCTGTTGTTCGAAAGTGGCCTTAGGAGCGTTCAAATCCCCCCAGGGGTCTCCCATTTGACTAAAACCTTTAATTTTCGCACTTTGTAAGCTCTTGATTTCACTCTGTATAAGAATAAAGAACAATTATATCAGTTTTGTGATATTGTAACTGCTTTTAATAAAAATAATTTTTGAATAGGCTCTTTCGAGCCCATTCCCCATCCCCCCTGGGGGGATTTGCGTTGGTGTCTTTTTTTGTTTTTTTTTGTTCATCCCTTTTAAAAATAGCGTAGGTCTAATATGCAGGGTATTATAATTTAATTCATTATTAATTTCATATTCCATATTTGATATTTCAAAGTAATCTTAATACTTACCCCACGACTTCCCGATTGACCCGAAAGGAAAAAGAGATTCGTGGTAGGACTAATTAGAAAACTAGAATTGTGTATTTGTTTTATTTTCTATCATTTTTTTTTCATCTATTATAAAATTAACCCCTCCTTGATTCCCCGATTGAGATCCACTTGGATCGAAAGAGGTTCCTGGAGGGTTTTCTTTTTTTTAACAAGAACACCCATCTTTAAAATTTACTAAAATTGACAAGACTCCGGTGTGTATGCTCTGCACTTGGCTGTGGTTCATCTGATCAGTCAAGCTGTATGAAAATCATTTGAGTGACTAGTATAATTAGGACTCACTCTCCCAAATTGACAAACCATCAGGTGAAAATCCAACACCTAGATCAGACCATCATGGTGGCAAAATACCCAAAGGAAGCGGGAACTTCTGAAAAGTGACCTCGGAGCACCGATCTCTATCACACCATAATGCGTGCATTATGAAAAATAGCCCCAAAGACTCCATTCATCCCACATATTCTTTGTGGGTAGCCGTGAAGTTTTAGTTTTGGACATACTCCAAGTACTCTCGGGTATATCTGGAGTCCACCCCTTCGCCTAATTTTAATCAACTCACACCTCAAATTTAACTTAAAACGCACCAAGAGGCAATCACAAAACATTCACTCCAAGCACATGCAAGTACATTGATCTTATTTTTTGACTCCATTCTAAGTCACTGGTTATTCTTGGCTTCGTTAGGAGTTGATCCTAAACGGAGGAGTCAAGAACAAGGTGACAACCTTGACTCGAGACTTGCCCCCAAGGACACACTGAGTGGCTTGAAGATTTCTGCCACGTGAGCCAGGTGTGTGAAAGGCGGCAACATTTTTTGGCGCTGTTGCTGGGGATAAATATTTTTATTCCTAAGTATGACTTATCTTAACTTTTTTCTAAACAACTAAAAAGATAAAAACTTTTGATTGATTTATTCTTTAAAAAACATAAAAATTAAAACTCGATCCATCTGGCGACTCCACTGTCTAACATCCCTTCAAGAATTTCTGCTTGAAGAAACTGCCAACAGTTATTAAATCCTCTCTGTGATCCTGAAAGGTTTATTAGGGAAATATTGAATAGGTAGACTTCTCGTAGAAACCTTGAAAATTTAGGAGACCAATCCCTCTCAGATATCCATCACATATTTGTAGAGAGTCATACCTTCCAATCTCAAGAAATGATGGAATTTTACAAACCCCTTGACTTTTCTCATATAGCAGGTGCTCCTCATGACATTCTGAATGATGCTATCAAGAAGCTCCCCATATTCGAGGGAAATAATGCCATCACTACCAATACTCACCTCCGAAAGTTTGATAAGCACTTGGTCAGTTACTGCAATAATGTTGCCTCTAACCATGAAGATGTCAAAATGAATCTCTTTGCTTTATCTTTAGAGGATGATGCTGTGGAATGGTACGCCGACCTTTCTGATGATTCATATAAAACTCTTAATGAATTCCTGGAAGGTTTTAAGAAGAAATGGGGGGAAAAGAAAGAACCAAGACATCTGCTTGCTGCCCTTAATAACATAAAGAAGATGGAAAATGAAACCATTGATGAATTTAATACTAAGTTTATGCATGTGGTTGCGGACCTCCGTAGAGAAATCAAGCCAAGGGATGCCTCCATCCTCATATCTTACATCGAAGCTTTCACTGGTGATTTGAGGTACCAGTTAAGGGACAAAGAACCGACCGATCTAAAAACTGCTCAGGATTTGGCCGAGAAAATAGAAAATAATATGCAGTCTTCAGGCAAATCCAACATTCCAGGTTACACTAGGGGAAACACTTAATACAACAAAGAGAAGGGAAAAGACATTGAATTAGAGGAAAAGGCAACCTCTAAAGACCCAATGGAAAAGGTAACTAACCTGATAGAAAAAATGGTTACTAATCAGAACCAACTCATGGCAAATCAATCTATACAATTGAATAATATTCAGAATAGAATAATCACAATGGAAATAAATAATGGACCTAGGAACTTTTAGCCTAAATAGAATCAGGTGTATCAGAAGAAGGCTCCTCAACAAGAACCTAGGATTCCAAACCAGTTAGATTCAACTAACCTGGTAGAAGAAGTCATTCCATGGTGTAGACCTTGTGATCAATTCCACCAGGAAAGCACTTGCTATATAGCAAACCAAGTTATAGAACATGGAATGGTTGAGGTCAGTAATCAGGAAACAACATCAGGAGAGTCTAATCATGTGTACATGGTAGGCCGAACCTATCCTTTATCAAACCAGCATTGGTAGCAGGCCATGGATTACGGTTACGAGAAGGATCTCCTTTCCAACTTTTATGGTGTAATGCCTTCTCTGGAAGCAATTAAGGAAATGAAGGAGGCTAGGTTCAAGGGAGCAGTATATCAAAGAAGAGAGAAGCCATCACCGTCTAAACAGTACAAGCCAAAGGTAACTGCTCCTCCCCTCCTAGATCCTCCTATTGTTCCTGAATCAAATATTGATATGGGAGAATGGATAAGTAGTGCTAAGATTCATGTTTATGCAACTGATGTCCTTAAAATTCCTGGTCAAAAAGAAAATTCATTGAAATCCTTAGAGGATAGTCAAAGTAAAGCTCATAATATTATCAAAGAGGATCCTCTTCCTAATAACAATGCTATATTTGAAGCTGAACATATTGAACCTATAGACATGCCTATAGTCCTCAACAGTGTTGATCCGAGAAGAGAAGACCACCCTCCTTTTTATGTCTCCCTCTTAGTTGATAAACTTCTCCTTCATAACTGCATGTTAGATTCAGGTGCTTCATCAAATGTCATGACAAGAAAAGTAATGGAGAAGCTAAATCTAAGGGTCACTCGACCTTACCACAATGTTTGTGCCATGGATGCAAGAGAAGTTGAAGTGGTAGGGATAATCTTAAATTTACAGGTTAAGTTGGCTAAGTACCCTGATATCGACATGTCGATGGATGTGGTGGTGATAGATGTTCCAGATAATTGGGGTATGTTGCTATCCAGAAAATGGGATGCAACTCTTGGTGGGCACATTCAAATGGATTGGACATATGCTACTATACCTGCATCAGAGAACACTAGGGTGATTCTCCATAGAGAAAAGATGGGGAAAAGACATGTAGAAAACCCTAAGAAACCCGGAAATGAATTTGTTCATTTCACTGATAACTTTGGAAACTATGCTATTTTGTCAAATTTCATGGCCCCTATTAAGGAAAACATTAAAATTGAAAAGATCGATGAAGTTTGGAAAATGTACTTTGACGAGGCTTATTCCAAAACTAGAAAAGGTGTGGGCATCGTGATCATCTCTCCTTCAGACAAAATCTACAACTTTGTGTTTAGGTTAGAGTTTGAAGCATCAAACAATGTAGCCGAGTATGAGGCATTGCTCCTAGGGTTAGAAACCGCTAAAGATATGGGGATAAATATGTTGAACATAAAGGGTGATTCAGATCTAGTTGTCCTCCAGATTAAGAATCAGTATCAATGCAAAAATGATAGACTAAGAAAGTATAGAAATGCCACATGGGACACTATGGAATGGTTCGATGCACTTAACATTCAAAAGGTCCATAGGGAAATGAATGGGTTAGCAGATAAATTGGCAGTAGCAGCATCCACCCTCCAGCCATCGGATGAAATGATTAATGGGAATGGAAAGATGGAAATTAATTTCAGACCTTCAATACCAGATAATATAGACCATTGGTAGGTGTTCAAAGATGATGAGCAACTCTTGAGATTCATCCACAATCTACAAGAGTTTGAAGGTTGCAAGATCAGTTATCAACAAGAAGGTAAAGAGTATCAGGAGTGCGAGGATAATGAAAGGAATCACATCCCGAGTAGCCTTATAGATTTCAAGAATATTTTTGATCAACAGGATCATCATAAAAAACAAAAAGAAGAAATAAAAATTGGGAATTATATGGAAATAAACATAGGAACTAACAAGGATCCCAAGTTAATAAAAATAGGAAAGTGTACTTCGGAAAAGGAAAGGAACAATTTGATCAACTTAATCAAAGAGTATAGAGATGTGTTGGCCTTTAGTTGTGATGAGCTTAAAGCCTATGGGGAGGATGTGTTTCAACAAACGATTCCCCTCACAGAAGAAGCTAAGGAGGTCAAACCTTTCTAACAAAAACTTAGGTGAATAAATCCTAAGTTGGCCCCCATTGTGCAGAAGGAACTTCAGAAGATGTTAGCGATAGGGATTATAGCACCTACAAGACATTCATCTTGGTGCACCAACTTAGTTGTTGTCAGAAAAAAGAATGGTTCAATTAGAATATGTATAGATTTTAAAAATCTGAATACATCATGCCTCAAAGATAATTACCCATTACCCGACATGGAAACATTGCTTCAAAGAGTAACATGATCAGGAATGATGTCCATGTTGGATGGCTTTTCCGGTTATAACCAGGTGTTGGTAAATAAGGAGGATCAACATAAGACTAAATTCACCACACCTTGGGGTACCTATAAATTTCTAAGAATGCCTTTTGGCTTATTGAATGCTGACCTTCCAAAGAGCCATGGATTTTTCCTTCAAAGAAATTATAAGCAAAATAATTGAAATATATCAAGATGACTTAACTGTTTTTTCAAAGGAAATATATGACCACATAAGTCATCTTAGGCAGGTTTTTATAAGATGTCGGAAACATGGTATTTCCTTGAAACCCACCAAGTCAATCTTTGGAGTTGATGAAGGCAAGTTGTTGGGGCACATCATTTCTAAGGATGGTGTCAAGGTTGATCCTGAGAGAGTTGAAGCCATTAAGAAAGTCCCCTTTCCTTAGAATCTAAAAGCTCTCCAGTCCTTTAATGGTCAAATCAATTTCATAAGAAGATTCATCCCGAATTTAGCAGAATTAATGAAACCTCTACAAAAGTTATTAAAGAAAGATGCTAAGTTTGAGTGGACGGATGAAGGGAAAGTTGCATTCGAGTCTATAAAAAATGCCATATCCATGTCCCCAGTGTTGATTAGTCCAGATTATTCCAAAGAATTCCAGATATTTTCCTTTGCCTCAAAAGACACCATTTTCGGTGTTTTGCTTCAAAAGAATAAGGAGGGACAAGAGCAACCTATAGCCTTTATGAGTAGAGCCTTACAAAATTCAGAGTTGAAGTATACCACGATGGAGAAACAGGCCTATGCTCTTGTCAAGTCCCTTAAACATTTCATAACTTATATAGGTTACTCCAAAATCATTGGATATGTACCCCATGTAGTTGTCAAGGATATCATATCTCAACAGGATTGTCTAGTAATCAGGGGTAAGTGGGTTTCAAAGATTCAAGAATATGATTTGGAGATAAAACCTAGTAAATTAATTAAGGGACAGGGTCTTGCAAAGATGTTGACCTAGGGAAATGAAAAGGCCTTAGGAGTAATCTGCCAGAGCAGCAATTCCGAGCAAAGTGTATTAGACGAGCTTCAGAGATTAGAGCAGCACCCTTGGTACACCGACATCATATTTTTCCTCCGCAACTTTACATTCCCCGATCACTTACTTGGCCATAAAAGAAGAGCATTAAGGTTGAAAGCAACTAAGTATTGTTTGACAAAAGATGGTTTGGGTTGGAGAAACCCCGATGGTTTAATACTTAGATGTGTCAATGAACCTGAGGCCAAGAAAATCATGGTTGAGTTCCATTCAGGATTTTGTGGTGGAAATTTTGCACCAAAAACAACCGCCCACAAAATCCTTAGAGAAGGCTACTATTGGCCAAACCTATTTTTAGATGTGCACAAGGCTGTCATAGTTTGTCCCCAGTGTCAGTTATTCACCGGAAAGAAACAAATGAAATCCTTGCCTCTAAATCCAATAGTAGTCCAAGCCCCTTTCCAGCAGTGGGGGCTTGAATTCATCGGTAAGTTTAAAGAAAACTCGAGCAATGGTTATTCTTGGATTATTACCGCCACTAATTATTTTACCAAGTGGGTAGAGGCGATACCCACCAAGAAGGAAACCAATGCTATAGTCATGGATTTCTTAGAAGATAAGATTATCATAAGATTCAGTGTGCCAGCTAGAATCATCATGGATAGTGCCCCATGCTTTGTTTCTTCCGAGATGTCATCTTTTTGTTTCAAGTATGGAATTATCCTATCCCACTCATCCAATTACTATCCCTAAGGAAATGGTCTAGCGGAATCAAGTAACAAGAACTTAATGACCATAATCAAAAAAATTGTGGGTGACAATAAGAAGGCTTGGGATAGCAAGATCAAATTAGCATTATGGGATGACATAATCACCAAGAAAATTTCAACCAGGAGAAGCCCTTTCGAACTAGTCTATGGCCTTGATGTCACCTTACCATTCCATCTAAAGCTTCCAGTTTATTAGCTTCTCCAGACCTTCAGCTCAGATCAAGAGGCCATCCAGAATAGAAAAAACTAGTTGATCGAGCTAGATGAGAGCAGAAGAAACTCTCTTGACCATAGTATCAGAAATTCAGACAAGGTCAAGAGAGCCTTTGATAAGTCTACCCATCCAGGGTCCTTCCAAGTAGGTGACACTGTTTTACGTTGGGACAAACGACGGGAAAACCTGGGAAACATGGAAAGCTCGAGAGCTTGTGGTTGGGACCGTACATCATCGATGAAATAGAAGGAACGAACTCCTTCTATATAAATGACCTAGAAGGAGAAATATTGAGCCTGCTAGTGAATGGTTTCCTCCTCAAGTTGTTTTTCGCCAAGACAGTTTGATGCCTTTATTGGCATCGGTGGTTTCAGGGCCAATTTCTAAACCTTGCCCTGCATGTATTTCTAAATTGTATATATCATATTGCTGTATTATAGTTATTTTGTACCATGTTGGAAAAAAAATTCTTTGTATATTAGTTTTGTAAAATATTCCTTTTTGCACATCATAGACTAATTATGTACATTAGTTTGCTTTTTAGTTAATTTTTTCTTATGTATACATGTTACTGACAAACTCTAATTGCTATGCAGGACCCAGAGATTCCAGAGTTCTCACATCCTCTCCTTTGAACAGAAAATCAATCAGATAATGTGTCCCTAGATGGAGCTAGAATGTTACCACTTAAGTTGTACTTAGTGGTTTTTTATCAAGTGAGCCTGGTGAACCGGACAAGGTTAACTTGTTCGGACTTCAGAAGACCTTTGGAAGTACTTCTCGGAAGTGCTTGTTGTACTATATCATATGTTCATACCCCATGGGGGAATTGTAATAAATGTTCTAGCATGATAGTGTCTGTAAAAGAACCAGTCTCTTACACTTTATTTGTTAATACGATTAGCCCAGGGTGTTTTTTCCCTTAGTTATTATTGGTTGTTGAATAAACGATTGATAATTTCTGAGTTTTTCACTCCATACCTCCAAAGTTGGGGTGGTTGGCTTGGAATTTAGGCTTATTGAGGTTATTAGAGTCTATGTGTCAATGTATAAGCATGCTAGACATCATGGTCGAGTCATATGAACATGTCTAAGTCCCCCTAGGTTTTTTCAATTTTTCAGTGTTTTTAATTAAAATTTTAATTTTTCCAAAATGTAGGCTATTTTTTAATAGTTTAATTGGAAAATTTGATTTTGTAATAAAAGTGGGCCAAATAATCAGTTTCAGTCATGTAGGTGCTCATTTTCAAGCTAAGAGCACCATGTAAACCCATGGACCCACTATTTCCTAATTTTGAGTGATTTTCCATCACTCAGGTTAGAAAGCCCCAAAAATCAATTATTGATTATTTTAATTAATAAATTGATGAATAATGGAGCAAATCCAAAATCATAAATCATTGGATTCTCAGCCGATTTGATTGAAATCAGTCAGATTTGAAGCAGATTGACTGGATCTAACAAATCCTTACTGAAGGAGGTGATCAAAATCAGATCCAGAGTTGATATTCAGCTATCTTCATGGGGAATTGCACCCTCTCTCTCTCCTCCACACATGTGGACTCTCCTGGATGCTCTTTGGACTGATGTGTAGGTTTATGGGTTGATTTGTTAGCTCAATCAAGCCCCCGGTTGACAAGTAGGCTCAGTTCAGCTTCAGATATGCATTGATTGACTCTCCGTCAGCTGATTTGATCTGATTCCTTGGAAATTGCACCCCCCCTGGGCTGGATGTCCTATTTTTTGTATATATCATAACTGAGGCTCCCTCTTCCAAGCTATCTAGAGATGGATTGAAGGGCCTACTATTGTAATTGTGTATTGATCATCATTTGTGAATAAATAAGCTTTGGAGGCTATACCGTGTAGTGCATGTGTTTGTGTGTATTCTCAGTGTTATGCTGCTGATGTGGTAACTGCAATTTCTTTTCAAATTCTATGCCGCTTTTGTGTTGTGGCTTCAAGGATTCAGTTGAATCAAGTAAGGGTATAAACTAGGCAAGTTAGATTGCTTGACCTTGTTTATCCATATGATGTATGCTCAAGAATTTTAGTTACATGCTTAAATAAGATTATTTTTGCATGATCTTTCATTTTTGTTGCTGTATACATCTATATCTAGATCTCATGAGGTGTTGTGCAGGCTTGTGTTATCTAGTTGCAAGTTCCTGATTGGATGAAGATGTGGATCAAGATTGATTCCATTCCTTATCCAATAATATCAAGAGTCTGTCCTTCAACGCTCCACAAAAGGGCCTCCTTTCAGCTTGCTCCATTCAAGCAACGAGCCGACCTTCTCTCCTCTTCTTCTCATTTCTTAAAAAATTCAATCTTTCGGTTACCTGTCTCTCCCTCTTATGATCAGATATAGTTCTAGAAATTGAATATACATTATTAGATCTATTTCATAAGAGTCTTGCTGCTTAGATCTGTAGTTTCATAAAGAATATCATTTCATAAAGATAGATCTAGGTGTAGGAATTGCCCTTTTTGCAAGTAGCTTAATCATAGATCTAAAACTTGCTCATAAGGTAGTTTCCTTCGCTGTATGTTAAAATTTCATATTCCGCAATAAAATTGCACATGTTATTGGCTTCCCAAAAGGCAAGCCAATATCCCAAGGAAATCTTACTTTCCTTGGTTCCTTTTTACCTTTTTTAACTAGTTTTAACTTAGTTTTTTTTGGTTAAAAGTAAGCTGAACCAAAGGTACTTTCAGAGTGATTATGGGAATATTTTAGTCTAATATTATTGATTTTTATTTATCATTTTTTACAGAAAATAAAGGAATCTTCTGTTCGAAAGTGGCCTTAGGAGCGTTCAAATCCCCCCAGGGGTCTCCCATTTGACTAAAACCTTTAATTTTCGCACTTTGTAAGCTCTTAATTTCACTTCTTATAAGGATGAAGAAGCATTATATAATTTATATGATATTTTAACCACTGTCAATAAAAATAATTTTTGAATAGGCTCTTTCGAGCCCATTCCCCATCCCCCTTGGGGGGATTTGCGTCGATGTCTCTTTTTTTGCTTTTTGTTCATCCCTTTTCAAACTAGCATAGCTCTAATATTCAGGGTAGTATACTTTAATTCATTATCAATTTCATATTCCATATTTGATATTTCAAAGTAATCTTAATACTTACCCCACGACTTCCCGATTGACCCGAAAGGGGAAAGAGATTCGTGGTAGGACTAATTAGAAAACTAGAATTGTTTATCTGTTTTATTTTCTATCATTTGTTTTTTCAGCTATTATAAAATTAACCCCTCATTTATTCCTTGATTGAGATCCACTTGGATCGAAAGAGGTTCCTTGAGGGTTTTCTTTTTTTTAACAAGAACACCCATCTTTAAAATTTACTAAAATTGACAAGACTCTGGTGTGTATGCTCTACACTTGGATACGGTTCATCTTATCAATCAAGCTGTATCAAAAGAACTTGAGTGACTAGTATAATTAGGACTCACTCTCCCAAATTGGCAAACCATCAGGTGAAAATCCAACACCTAGATTAGACCATCACGATGGCAAAATACCCAAAGGAAGCAGGAACTTCTGAAAAGTGACCTCAAGGCGCCAATCTCTATCACACCCTAATGGGTGCGTTATGAACAATAGCCCCAGAGACTCCATTCATCCCACATTTTCCTTTCGGGTAGCCGTGAAGGTTTAGTTTTGGACATACTCCAAGTACTCTCAGGTATATCTGGTGTCCACTGCTTCACCTAATTTTAATCAACTCACACCTCAAATTTAACTTAAAACGGACCAAGAGGCAATCGCAAAACATTCACTCCAAGCACATGCAAGTACATTGATCTTATTTTTTGACTCCATTCTAAGGCACTGGTTATTTTCTTGCTTTATATATATATATATTGTGTCTCAGCATTGTGCTTTCATGTGTTCATTTTTTGTATCTTGTCATCTTTGATTGTCTATAGTTAAATTTCAAACTCCTAAGTAACTCATTCAGTTTAACATCACCATACTAAGTAATTATCCTTCGTAACTTAATAGGGTCTACCCCCCTTGGATTCGTTAGGAGTTGAGCCTAAACGGAGGAGTCAAGAACAAGGTGACAGCCTTGACTCGAGACTTTCCCACAAGGACACACCGAGTGGCTTGAATATTTCTGCCACGTGACCCAGGTGTGTGAAAGGTGGCAACAGTTCCCACCCTTACAATTATTTTTTCCTTTTTTCTTATTCCTTCCAAGCTGCTGGTTGCCTTTCGAGTTCTACGTTTGCACGGAAAGTACATTCGCCGATTGGGTAGGTTGAGACGAAGACGTAGCTTGTCCCAACGCAGACTGGTTAACTAACAATTGGCTCACTTGTTTCACAACCAAGTCCATAGGTTTGGTACATGTATATCCCACAATACCATTGACATGTGGCCTAGGCTTGACCTTTGGGTCGAAATTGGACCTAGGAGCATTGGGTATAATCTCATACAAAAGTCTGGATTGAGCATAGATCAAATCCAACTCTTGTGCCATAAAAATAGCATGTTCCTCGTTTTGAACTCCGAATGTTGAAACATACTTCTCTATGTAAGTTAATAAATATTTGAGGAACCACTCAAGAAGAAACTCTAGTGGTATAAAAGCTTTGATTAACCATTTCCATCTACGCCACTCTTGAATATGATCCAAAATAAGTGTGGCTTTATCTTGCTGGAAGGTTGACACGAGTTTGGTACCGACGTCGTAATGTACATGTAGCTAGAAATTATTAAGGAAAGTCAACGCAAGATCATCAAATGTAACATAAGCCCCCCCGGTAACTCTATATACCATTTCACTGTAGGACCCATGAGGGTGCTTAGAATTAGCCTCAAATGAATGGAATCGTCATGTAAGGAATTGGAAAAGCACCAAAGTTGGAAAGTGGTGACATGCTCACTATCATCTTCACCATAATTACCTTTGAACTTGGGAATGTCTGAAGGAAGCTTGTTAGGGACATCTGGGCATGCTAGGTTATGAAACAGAGGATCGTTCATCGATCTCAACAAGTCATGTAAGTTCAAAGTTGCAAGGAAAGGGAGCCTAGGTTGAGTATGTCGATTCCACGCTCCCTGGTAGTTTTGATTCGTGTAAGGTTGATAGCTATAAATACCATGGCCTTGGCCATAATAAGCTCCTCCCATTTGACCCATGTAGGGTTGCATGGAAGCATTATGATGTGGGGTGCCTTGATTATGCAGCGCTACAAATCTATAATTGGAAGACTAAGCTAGTTGTTGATACTTGTACCCATACGGTTGATAAATTTTTCCATAGTGAGGTCCATACAAATGTACATGAGAAGATCCATAAGGTGTTCCATGGGATTTACCATAAGAATGTCCATATTTAAGGGTATGGGAAGCTCCAGAAGCTAGAACATGAGACGATCCAGAAACAGGTACATGACCTGCTGACACAACAGGAGGTACTTGAATATTAGATACTACCGTGCAAGCAGTCTCAAAATGAACATGGCTAGTAGAAACATTTCGTCCTGAAGGCCCACGTGAACTAGGGGGAGGATAAGTCGTTAAAAATGAATTCAAAGGAATAGGGTTTGAAAACGAAGGGAAATGTGAAGGAATGTAAGTGGTGTTCCCATGTTCACTTGTCTTAGTTCCAATATTCGCATAGGATTACTAACACTAGGTCTAGGATGAACATGTGAGGTTGCCTCCACCACACAGATGGAGGGTAAAATGTGACTAGTGCCCCCAAATCTCTCCACATGGAAAGGGATGGGAGTGCCCCTAGGCGTAGTGCTAAGACCAACTTCTAAATCAACAAGATGTTTCAAATTGGGTGCAGGGATATCAGACATGTCATATCTAACATGATTAGTGCTTACGGGTTCATGGTGAGTCTCATCGCCCGAAAACCAATACCGATGACCTGTGAATGAGGGATCATAGCTAGATCATGAAGGATGTTCATGTGAAGCATCATATGTGCTAATAGAATCTTCCTCCCTAGCCTCATGAGGTGGAGAAGAAATCTCTAGAATCTCATCCTCATGATCTCCCATGGTGTGTGAATCAAAGTGAGAAGTAATCCGCCCGGATTGCCTGGTTCTCTCTCCCAAAGGAGGAGGAGACATGGGAGGAAGAAGTATTGCTATACTATGAGAATGGAGGGGTGCCACGCCCAAATCCACAATGACTCAAAAAATAAAAATACTCGATATAATTATACAAACCCTAGGAAAACTAACGTGAACAGAGCATACACCTATAAAATGTAATGCCAAATCGCAAGTAAACAAGGGTAGGATATGCGAGCTCTCGAATGAAGCAGGTATGTCTCTCCTAGGAGAGGCTTGAGACTCCCATACACAACAAGTGGAGGTTTGTAACCAATTATAGTGGCCCTCAGCTTCAATGCATATAGCGATTGTGCTTCTCGACCCCTACCTGGCCAGGACACCTGTAGAATAACCTCTACAAATACCCCCTCGATAAGGCAACTAAGGTCACCTTGATATAATCAATGCTCAAGCAGACAGTCATAGGTGGGATTGACCATATGGGCAGGGTAGAAAATACCAAAACTCTTAGAAGATCCCCTAGATACAAATAAAATCCTAGAAATATCTTCGGTGCTACTCAGTTACAACTAGGGGTTATGCCAATCATAACCGCTCACACTGCCTCGTGCTTAACTCCCTTGTAAGAGGAGGATCTTGAGAAACACTAATTATATAAAGGATTTCACACTCTCATTTGGATAGACACCTAATTTTTTTGTTTAGTGGTCTTGGAGAATTGACTCACAACGAACTATTCCAAGACCCTAAAACCTAGTCTTGTTGGTGCACCGTAAAAAAGAAAAGAGTGTAATTCATTTTATTATGCATTGATTTTAATTGGATTTATTACTCAAATGGTAAATGGATTTGAAACTAATGATGTTATGACACAACAAGAAGTAAAATGCACACCTAACAATCAATGTAAATGCACCGTGTCGAATGAAAAACAGGGTATGCTACTACGTGAAGTGCAAAATTTTTCCTTCAAATGTATATGCAATCATTTCCTATATGAAAATATGACTAATATTCACCGAAGAAAAACTAATTCAAGTACCATGCTAAATTCAAAATGCAAACAATGCATAACAATGCAAAAAAGCAAAATGTTTTTGTATTTTTGAATTAAATGAGATAAAAAGCAAAAGTATGAATCTACAACCCTCAAACTCTGCAAGAACTTATAGATAGTAGGCAATCAAATCACCAAGGTAAAAGAGGCCTATTGCACTAAACCCGAAACAAAAAATAGAAAATGAAATGACAAGAACCTTTTTCAAAAATCAAATAAAAAAGTGTCTCTGGTCAGAAACAGAAGGGAGATATAGACTCCAAAAGCATCAAAGAAGACTATGCAATCACCCAAAATCACCCAGCAACACTTAATCTTCCAAAAAAGAAAAAAATCAGGGTATACGCGATTGTTCTTAGTAAACCTGCGTACATACGCAATTTTTCCAGGAAAAATCGTGTGTATACGTGACTGTGAAAGAAAAAAACCGCATATAGGAAGAAAAAGATAGAAAAATAAGGTAAATGGACAAACTGAGAAAAAAATCTACTTCTCTAGGATACTACTAGGTAATCATGCCCCAATAATCGACATAGAAACAGAAAAATCAGAGCAAGAAAAGCACATTGAATGCCGAAAACCCCCAAATAAAAACAACTAGGAACCTCCCCAGTATGGTCACCAATTGTGTTACGAAGAAAACTTCCTATGGCTTGGGGTGTACCAGAATAGACAGAGAAACCATAGAAATAAATCCCTTCCCCATATGCAAGAGAAATACAACATCTAACACTAAAATATCTCAAAACATACCTTATTCTGGACGGTTGTAGTAGATCCCCGTTAGGCTTTTTCCAATCCCGCTTGCGTTAGAAATTTACTCTCAATAATAGTAAACAAGGCAAGCATGCTATAAAATATAGTGTTATGCCTACTCTAGCATATATAATCAATGATACATAAGCAATGAAACATGTCCATGGATTCAATATTCATTTAAATGTACATCATTGGACAAGAAAATAAATTTCTTTTAAGTAAATCAGAGATTACATAAGTGACAACCTCTGTCGGCAGGTCTGCGAATTGGAGAAACTGAGTCCTCCACCTGGGCCTCCACCACCTCAATCCTCCATCTCTTGATAGCAATCTCACAATAAAAATAAATCTTGGGAAGAACACAAAGTGCTCCAAGGAACAAAGGGATGCAGACTCAAGTATAAGCAAGCTACAACAACAATGGACTATAGTTTTCTTTCTCTTCAATTCCTCCTCTTCAATGTATCCAAAGGGTTCCTTATATAGTGCTTTAATGGGGTAATGTAAGGTCAAATACAAGCAATCTCAAGGAATATGGAAGGCCAAGAGACAAGTGACTCATATCCACATCAAGGAAAACTCCAAAAACATTTGGCCTTTTGCACACATCCCGATGTACATGGGTTTAGGGGTAATATCCGCGTATATACGTGAGAAAGGGATTAAAAGTCATGTGCAACCAATAATGAGTGTTTTTAGGGATGATCTTGGAAACATCAAAGGTACAAAAATAGTCCATGGGGTCCAAAGAGTATGCAGAGGGACAAGGAAGGCCATAAAAGTGTGATCAACCATGTGTGGTAAAATCAGCTATAACAACCTATCAAAAATAAATCATCTACATATATTAGTAATATCATAATCCCATCATCTTTAACTTTATAGTAGAGGTTGGAAACTTATTTATTCTTTTTAAATCCCAAAATCATCAAGAAAGCATCAATTCTTCCATACCATGCTATGGAGGCTTGATTCATCCCATGCAATTCCTTATTAAGTACACATACATGAGTTTTCTGGTTACTTGTCTTAAAACCTTGCGGTTGTTCAATTTATACTTCTTCTTCTATTACTCCATTTAGGAAAGTTGTTTTTACATCCATCTGATGCAAATTACACTTCATCTTAGATGCCAAGACAAAGATTAATTGAAGTGCACCTTTATATTGGTGCAAAGGTATCCTCATTGTCGATTCCTTCTTTTTTAGAGAACCCATGGATTACGAATCTTTCCTTGTACTTCTCTATACTATCGTCCGCTGAATGCTTTAGTTTGTAGACTCATTTCGAGGATACTATTGGCTTGTTATTTTGTCTTGGTACTACTTCCCATACATCATTATTTGTAATGGATTGGTATTCCTTGTTAGAACAGTAATCCACCACTTAGTACCTTAGTCTAAATCCTTAGCCAATTTTATTTGCATTTATGTAGTAATATGTTATAGTTTGGACTTAGGGAAGTTACTCCAGCATAATAACCAGTTAATTTGATGGTTTCACACCTACAAGAGCACTCCAACTCATTCAAACTCCACATGTGTTCCCTCATTTATGACAGGTTCACTCCCATTCCTTGAATTGAGGAATTATGGTTGACTAGGGGTGTTAGGGGTGGTTTTAGCCCAAATTTTGGATTGTTGGAGCATTTAATTCCCACCTTAAGCCTCCCACTCACCTTATCTTTCACACCCATGCATGACAAGGAGTCATGATTTCTCCATTACACTTCAACCACATTGACACCACCATTCGTGACCATTTGGGCTGAGTTGCAATGAGTTTGGCCCACCTACGGGGGATTGAGGCCAATTTGGCCATTTTAAAATGTACACTCAAATTTGGCTTCCTAATCCTCTCAAATTGAACCATATGTAATATAAACATGTTCTAAACATATTTTCATGTTAGACAATCACATAATATCCATTTTATGCTCACACTGTGTATGTAAAATTGTTCCTCTTTCATGCTTTTTTGCTAGTTTTTGCAAGTAATTCAATTTGTGAGTTTTCTCTTAGGATCCTAGATATTGCTTTAGATAAAAATTATCACATGGTATCAGAGATGAGTGGAGTTTCAGATCAATCTTAAGTGTTTAATTTGCATTTTTTAGAGAAATTCAAGATAAAATTGAGTGTTTTTGCAGGACTTTCAACAAAATTCTCACCATTAGCGCAAGCAAAAATGGAAGCAAACCATTTATTGCTTAACCCCTTCAATTTATTCGAATTGAAGGAAGAAATGGTCATCAAATTGATATGTAAGGGTCTATAATAGGGTTACCATGGGTACACAAGTGGATCCAAACTCTATAATAGAGAAGTCTAAGTACTTCCACAGACTTGATGAAGCCTATGGATTGCTATGCCTGAGTATTTCAAGAGAGATATTATTTCATATAGACAAATTGAAAACCCCAAATGAAGTTTGGATTAAACTAGAATCACTCTTTGGGAAAACTAGTGAATTGAGAGGACATCAGCTTGAAAACAAGCTCATAAGACTGAGCCCAACACATTCTGAAACCATCCAGGATTTCTTCACGAAGTTCAAGTCTCTAGTACTTCAACTGAAGCAATAAGGAATTTAGAAGAAAGGGGATCAACTAATACTGTCCATCCTTTCAAACTTTGGCCCAGAATTTTTAGTGTTTGTAAGCACCTTTCATTCCAACAAATTGACACTTCAAAATTGGCAAATTCCAACACTAGCCAACTTCATGGAATCCCTCACCCAGGGGCAGGGCAAGCTAGTTCAAATGGGAACCATCAAAGATAACGAATATCAAGATTTGGCCATGGGTGTTTTGAATTCTTGCAATGGAAAGTAGAAGGAAAATAATTCGAAGCAGTTAGAGAAGTGGAAACCTAGTAAACCCAAAACCAGTGATGGGGGTTTGAATCCTCCTAAGGTGAAGGACAATAAAAGGAAGGAGAAAACAAAATGCACATATTTCCATAAGGGATGTCATCTAGAGAGCTACTGCATGAATAAAACCATTGATCAGATGGCACAATTGTTGGAGAAAAATAACATCCCTGTCCCAGATGGCGCAAGGAAGAAAGATGACACCTCAAATTCAAACAACAAGGAGAAATTCCATGCATTGGTAGAAGGTACTTCTAATTTCTCAACCTTCATCATTGATTCAGGGGAATCTAGAAATATGGTTTCCACCAGATAGCTCTTCTCCTTTACGCATTAGAATGGTGGCCCAACTATTCAAATGGGAGATGAATTTGAAATCCAGACCAAAGGAGTTGGTAGGATAGACTTGGAGCATGGATATTTCAGTGATGTGCTCTATGTACCAGATTTGGTAGAGAATTTGTTGTCAGTATATCAAATGACCTAGATAGGATAATCCAAGAGTACTAACATTTACTCCTGACTTGGTAGAGATTAAATAAATCTCCTCAAACCAAGTTGTGGCAATTGGGTATGCAGACCACTAAGAAAGGATGTACAAGTTCTCAAATTTTCTTCCTAGTTCCACTGACCAAGCTCTCCTCTCTCATTCCAATGACACCTCCAAGATATGGCATGAAATATTTCAACAAATTAAATACAAGTATATTCAAGCACTGAACAAGGATGATATGGTGGAATGGCTTCCTTCAATCAAATCTTCTAATGGAGCTTGCATTGGTTGTGTAATCCGAAAGCATCCAAATCACAGCTATGAGAAGGGGAAGGCAAGGAGAGCTATACAAACTCTTGGATTGGTACATTCAGACCTAACTAGTCCTCTTCCCTCTCCTTCCTATGGTGGATCAAGGTATGTACTCACCTTCATTGATGACTACTCGAGATTCTGCTAGGTATACTTCCTAAAATTGAAATCTAAAGTATTTGAGCAATTGAAGATTTGGAAGGCCTTAGTGGAGAATCAAAGTGGGCATAGGATAAAAATACTTATGAATGACAATGGGAAATAATATGTCAATACAAATATACAGCATATTTTTGAGGAATGTGACATTCAAATGCAACATTCAACCCCCTACACACCACAACCAAATGGTGTGGCAGAGAGGAAAAATAGATCTCTCAAAGAGATGGCCACATGCATGATTGAGGCAAGGGATATAAGTCCTGAGATATGGGATGAGTCTATAAATTATGCTCCATATATTGAGAGCATTGAATTCCACAAATCAATCAAAGGAAAAACTCCCTACGAGGCATGGTTTGGCCATAAACCAAATGTCCCACATTTCATAATTTTTGGATCAAGAGCATGGGCTTGAATTCCATCAGAAAATAGGAAGGATTTATAGCTATAGAGCAAGGAGTGTATCATGGTTGGTTATCGTGAGGACACAAAGGTTATTATTCTATTTGACACATCCACACTAAAGACTTTCACTGAGAGGAGTGTGCAATTCGAAGAGGAACCAATACCAGATTTTGAGCTTGCACTGGGGGAATGCTCTCCTCCCCAACAAAATGATGAAGTAAGTAATGATTCAAGATTTTTTTTTCTAATAATTCTGATAATAATATGGCTGAATATGACATTTCTGCAGATTACTCACCTTTAAGGCCCAATTGGGCTGAAAAAATCATATAAGCTACATGGGAATTGGCAGGGAATCCCTTAGAGCCCAGGAATACAAGATCTCAAATTGACAATGCTTCCTATGCAAGTGAAAGTGATCTTGCAGAGCACTGCTATACGATGATTGGATATGATCCACAGTCATATCAGTAATATTTTCATCATATAAGGTGGCAATAAGTGATGCAAGATGAATTCAATTCTCTCAAAGAGAATGAAACATGGGAATTGGTTCCCCTTTCTCCCAAGAGGAAGCTTGTGCAATGAAATTGGGTATTTTGAACCAAAATTTCTGTAGATGGTTTAGGTGTTAAGTGAAATTACATATGTTTTTCTAAGGGCTACTCTTTATTCCAAGATGTGGACTAAACTGAAACCTTTGCACCGATTGCAAAGATCGATTCAATAAGACTGGTTCTAGCAACTGCAACTAGTAAAGGTTGGAAAGTGCACCATATGGATGTCAAGCATGCATTCTTACATGGTGAAATATAGGAGGATATATACATTCAGAAACATAAATTTTTATAAGAGTATCCTTTACTTGTTTACAAGTTGAATAAATCACTTTATGGACTCAGGCAAGCCCCCAGGGCTTGGTATTCAAAAATGGATAGTTTCTTTCTTTCAATTCGTTTCATTCAATGAAAATTTGATAAAAATGTGTATTTGCAGAAAAATGATGTTGTATTGCAGGTTATTATACTATATTTAGGTGACCTCTTAATTAAATGGAGCTGCAACAACCAGATTGGATCAATCAAGGCATCCCTACACAGTGAGTTTGCAATGACAGATCTAGGATTGCTAAAACAATTTCTAGGATTGGAAATTGAGAAATATGAAAGAAGAATCATGTTGATTAAACCTAATTATGCCTCATAACTTCTAATAAATTTCAATATGTATTATTTTAAGGAATCCAATTTCCCTTTTTGTGCTGGCATAAAACTAGGTGAATTTGGTGATTCTCCTTTGGTAGACTGTACACTATACATGCAACTAGTTGGTAGTTTGTTGTACATTACACATAGAAGACCTAATTTGTATTATGATGTAAGTGTTGTAGAAATTTTTATTCACCAGCCACATGATCTCCATTGTAAGGAATCCAAAAATATACTCCAATATGTCCAAGGAACAAAGAGTTTTGGGGTACACTATGCAACTAGTTCTTCACTTGAAGTAGTTGGATTTTATGATTCGGATTGGGATGGAGATCCCACTGATAGAAAGTACAATTCAAGTTTTGTTTTCATGATTTATGAAGGTCCTATTTTCTGGTCTAGTAAGAAATAACACACAATTTCTCTTTCTTCAGCAGAGGCTGAATACAGGGCAATAGTGAATGCAGCCACACAGTGTGCTTGGTTGCAAGGAATTCTTCAAGAATTTGGTGTTGCAATTGATTCTCCTACTAAAATTTGGGTGGAAAATAAAAGTTCCATAAATATATATATTTATCTAGTTTATAGGTAGATAAAAAATCACATAGATATCCATATGCACTACATCTGGGGCTTAGTGCATGACATAGTGATTTCCTTGCAGTATTTCCCATCCACCGAGCAAACTACCGACATATTCACCAAGATTTTTACTGATAAGACCTTCACTCAATTGAGATATTTTCTTGGAGTGAGTGATGGATGGTGATTTATGATATGTTTTGCAAGTTTCAGCCCCATTTCCATTCTTGAGGGGAGGTTTTGTCCCTTGAGGTTTTCCTTCTTTTCCTCATTTTACATGAGCAAATAAAATGTATGTTTGTATTGAGGTGACTTGAGTCTTTGTTTCCAAGGCCTCCCATACTATTTTCATGAGTTGTACTAAGTTACAATTAAGGGGGGTTGTTAGGATATTAATCCACCACTTATTACCTTAGCCTAAAGCCTTAGCCAATTTTATTTGCATTTATGCACTAATATGCTATAGTTTGGACTTAGGGAAGTTAATCCAGCTTAATAGCGAGTTAATTTTATGCTTTCACACCTACATGAGAGCTCCAACTTAGTAAAAATCCACATGTGTTCCCTCATTTCTGACAGGTTCTCTCCCATTCCTTGAATTGAGTAATTTTGGTTGACTAGGAGCGCTAGGGGTCGTTTTAGCCCAAATTTTGGACTGTTTGAGCATTTAATTCCCACATTTAGCCTCCCACTCACCTTATTTTGCACACACACACATGTGAAAGAGTAATTATTTCTCCAAAATAGTTCAGCCACGTCCACACCAGTATTTGTGACCATTTGGGCCAATTTGGAGTGATTTTGTCCCACTTAGGGGGGATTGAGGCCAATTTGGCCATTTTCACATGTACACAAAGATTTGGATTCCTAAGACTCTCAAATTGAACCAGATATAATATAAACCTATTTTTAACATATTCACATGTTATAAAATCAAATAATATCCACTTGTTGTTCACACTATGTATGTAAAATTGTTCCTCTTTCATGCTTTTTTGTTGGTTCTTGCAAGTAATTCCTTTTTTGAGTTTTCTCTTAGGCTCCTAGATCTTGTTGTAGA
This sequence comes from Pseudotsuga menziesii, assembly GCA_001517045.1. Lineage (NCBI taxonomy): Eukaryota > Viridiplantae > Streptophyta > Pinopsida > Pinales > Pinaceae > Pseudotsuga > Pseudotsuga menziesii. The sequence continues at coordinate 492,620 of LPNX011125453.1, read as the reverse complement.
TAAAAATTCTCACATTCCTTGACCATGGTATCTACCCATTCCTTATTCTTTATTTCTTCCTCAAAGTATGTAGGTTCTTTGTCAACAAGGTTGCACGTCAAAGCCACATAATTGGGGTATGGATTTGTCTTCTCTCTTTATTTGATGGTTCCTTTTGGGACACCAAGTTTTTATGATTATTCAATTAATTTTTGTGACTAAGAAACCCTTATTTTTCCTAAGATAATCTCACTAGGAAATTCTTCAGGTCTCTAAGGTTCTTTCATATCATGTTACTCATGTATATGTTCTTCCTCATTTCTGACTGGTTTGGAAACTTCTGCAGCTCTAGGATTTTCATGCTCCTCTTTGAATTCCTTTTATTTCCTTGATTTTATGAAATATGTATCTTCATAAAAGTAACATCTCTACTTATATCAATTTGATGGTATCATGGGATATATATTTGGTACGCTTTTGATTTCTCACTATATCGTACAAACAATCCCTTCTTTCCTGAAGGATCCAACTTTGATTATTTTTGTTTGGGAATGTGTATGTATACTAGACAACCAAATATTTTTAGGTGACTCACTTCAGGATTTTCTTTGGTAAACACCTCTTTTGTAGTTTTATTCCCAAGGGAATCATGGGAGATTCTATTCTCCACATATACTGTTGTTCTAGTTGCTTCGTCCCACAGATACATAGGTATATCTTGATCATGGATCATGTCTTTTACAACTTCCATGATAGATCTATTATTCCTTTCTGCCAATTTTGTTGTAGATTATAGGGAATGGTGAGATTCCTCTTAATCCCAGCTTCTTTGCAGTACTTGTTGATGCTGATGTATTTGTAACTTCAGAATGTATTCACCTATATATTTTATGTATTGTACCTTGATTTTTATTCTAGGAAGTATCTGTAATGTAATTGAGTCATGTCATACCCCGATGTTCCTATCAGGAGAACCAATAATGTAAACAAGTCATGTAAATTCATAGAGTGTAACCCTCCTTATTGATCAAGGGTTAAAGTCCCCGCAGTTGTGGAGCCTTAGGGTTATTAGACTCTCCTAGAGAAGTCGGACCTAGTGAGTTATCGTCAAGTCGGGAATTAGTATAAATAGAGAGTGAGCCTCTCTATTTATCACACATTCACTCACACTTAGATGTAGCACATAACTGAGAGAGAAGAAGTTGCTGGTACAAGAGGGAGAGAGACTACTGCTGTAAGGAGATCATCTTACTATTTTTTGGTTTTACTTTTGGTGTTGATTCTATCTCTACAGAAGTTGCGGGGTTTTCTCCTTTATGGTTTCCTCGAGGAAAATATTTCTGTCTATTGTCTACTGTATTTGATTGATGTGCTTGTTATTCTCTCAGTTAAAGATCCTAAGATAATTCTAGCTTGAATGATAAAAATCTAACAGTTGAAATCACTTGATGTGAATTCTACTCCATTATCTAATATTAAGGTCTTGATCCTCTTTTCAGTGACGTTTTCTACAAGAGCCTTGAAATCCTTGAAATTCTCAAACACTACATCCTTATTCTTCAAGAAATAGATCCAATTTTTGCGTGAGTAGTCATCAATGAAGGAATCATAGTAAAAATATCCTCTTAATGAAGTAGTTTTCATTGGTCCACAAGCCTCTGAGTGAACAATGTCGAGAATCCATTTTTATTTATCATTACTACTTGGATAATGGATCTTGGTATTCTTTCCTTATGCACACCCTTTTTACACTCCTTCATGGTTTATCTAAATCTCTGGAAATCATGTCACCACCTTTCTCACAATTGGTAATGCTTTGCAATGTACATGAGAAAATATCATGTGCCATAACTCACATGGGATTATTGTGCTAATAATCAAGGTTTAGTCTACATTTATCATTATTCTAAAGATTCCAATCACTACTGCATCATCTATAGTTTTTCCTTTTGTCCACATAAGGACTTCACCATCTACAAAAGCAAATCTAAATCCTTTATTTTCTAATGTTTAGATAGAAACGAGATTCTTCTTTAGTCGTGGGACATACATGACATCCTTGATCTTCATGGAATTTCCTGAGTCCATCTTATAAGAGGCTTCTCCCATCCCTTTGATGGGATATTGGTAATCATCTACAAGCATTACTTTGTGTGGATAATCCTTTTGTTCAAGACAAGAGAGTGAATCCTTGTAACATTTGATGTACATGGAGGCACCACTATCTACTAGCCAAGTATCATTACCAGGTGAGACTGAACCTATGAGTGCTGAGATTAAAACATATTCTTCACAGGAATCTCCATATTCTTTATTTATTTGTTCTTCTACTTGATCATTGTCTTCATATGTATTGGCATATATTTTTTTGTTCTTCTTTTTGAGTTGATATTCCGTCATGGGAAAGTTTATGGAGATGTGTCCCATCTTATGACAAGTAAGGCATTCATAACCTGAGAAGTCTTTCTTCAACTTATTATTCTTATTAAACCCTTGCAATTTCCTGGGAGGATGATCATAACTCTTCATCTTGTTATTTCCTTTGGTATGTGTTACCACCTCAGTTGTACTTAGTGGTTTTTTACCAAGTGAGCCTGGTGAACTGTACAAGGATAGCTTGTTTGGACTTCAGAAGACCTCCAGTCTTACTTCCGGGAAGCTTTGTTGTACTATATCACATGTTCATACCCCTTGGGGGAGTTGTAATAAATGTTCTAGCATGATAATGTCTGTAAAAGACTCGGTCTATTAGACTTTATTTGTCAATCTGATCAGCCCAGGGTGTTTTTTCCCTTGGTTATTATTGGTTGTTGAATAAACGACTGATAATTTCTGAGTTTTTCACTCCATACCTCCAAAGTTGGGGTGGTCGGCTTGGCATTTAGGCCTATTGAGGTTATTAGAGTCTATTTTTCAATGTATAAACATGCTAGGCATCATGATTGAGTCATATGAACATGTCTAAGTCCCCCTAGGTTTTCTCAATTTTTCATTTTTTTTTCAGTGTTTTTTATTAAAATTTAAATTTTCCAAAACTTAGGCTATTTTTAATAGTTTAATTGGAAAATTTGAATTTGTAATAAAAGTGAGCCAAATAATTGGTTTCAGTCATGCAGGTGCTCATTTTCAAGCTAAGAGCACCATGTAAACCCATGGACCCACTATTTCCTAGTTTTGAGTGATTTTCCATCACTCAGGTCAGAAAGCCCCAAAAATCAATTATTGATTATTTTAATTAATAAATTAATGAATAATGGAGCAAATCCAAAATCCTAGGTTAGTGTATTCTCAATCGATTTGATTGAAATCAGTCAGATCTGAACCAAATTGACTGGATCTAACAAATCCTTGACCGAAGGAGGTGATCTGGAAATATCTATAGTTGATCTTCAATAGTCTTTATGAGGAATTGCGCCCTCTCTCTCTCCTCCACATGTGTGGGCTCTCCTGGGAGCTCTATGGACTGATGTGTCAGCTCAATCAAGCCCCCGGTTGACAAGTAGGCTTAGTTCAGCTTTAGATCTGCATTGATTGACTCTCCATCAGCTGATTTGATCTATCTCCTTGGGATTTGCACCCCCCTAGGCTGGATCTCCTGGTTTTTGTATAAATCAAAGCACAAGCAGCCTCTTCCAAGCTAGTTAGAACTGGGATTGAGGTGTTGTTTCTCTTAACTATATTGTTTATTATTATGGAATAAAGAAGCTTTGGAGGAAATATCTATGGTGTAATGCTCTTCATGTGTGGATGGTGATTGTCAAATGCTTATGAGGTATAATCTATGTTATTTATCATTGCTTTGGCTGGTTAATTGTTGGCCTTGAAGGAGAGAGCTCCCTCCTGTTAGGGTAAGAGTTTATTCTAGTTTGATTTATGCTATTACTGTTGCTTGTTTCAGATATATTGGAGTTGTATGTATTTTAAGTTTAATTGCATGCTTTCCAATTATCTCTTCCAGCAACACCTATGTTTTAACCATTTGTTTGTGTAAGGATTTCTAAGTTGCAGGTGATCTCGCTTGTAGAAGAGGTTGAGCTAGTTTTCATATTCCTCATCTTCAAGATCTTCTGAATGACATAGTCCCTCGGTGTTCCACCAAGCAGAATCCAAAGCCCAACATTCCCCGACTTCAAACACTCTTTCTCTCTCTTCCTCCTTCAAAATCTTAATTTCTCTTCAAATTGGTTACTTTTAAAGAGTCTTATTTATTAGATATGTCTCATTAAGAAAATCACATATAGATCTATTTAGTAATATCCTTTCTTATGTTTAGATCTCAGTTCCATTTTTCATATAAAGTTATATTTTAAGAGATCTAGCTGAAATTATCCTCTTTTTTGCAAGCATTTTAAAGAAAATTTGTAGCTTGATTTTAAGGTACTTTCCTTTGCTGTACTTGAAAGTTTCATATTATACAATAAAATTGCACATATTATTTTCTACCCAAATAGAAAGCCAAGATCCCAAGGAAATCTTTCTTTCCTTGGTTCCTTTTTGCAAAACTAGATTACCCCAACTTAACAAAAATTTACTTAGTTTTTTTTTCGGTAACTAGTGTAGTGACCCAAAACACTTTCAAAGTGTGTTTGGGCACATTTGATTTTGATTTATCGCTGTTTTTTTAGCAGTTATAACAAAAGGAGAAGGAGACTCTTCCCAATTTCTGACTCTTGGATGAACCAGAGCTTTCCGGAAGCTTCCCCCACCGCTGTGTTTTGATTCTAGCTTGTTACAAGCTTGTTGTAAGCCTTTGGATCCCAGATAAAAAGGACCAAAGTGCATCAATTTTAATTTTCTGATATTGTAAATTTCTTCTAATAAAAATAAAATTTCCTTTCGAATAGGCTCCTTCGAGCCTATTCACCATCCCCCCTGGGGGGATTTGTGTCCGTGTTTCTTTTTTTCTTTTCTTTCCTTTTTTTTGCAAACTAGCGTATTTCTAATCTGCAGGGTAGTATACTTTGATTTATTATCAATTTCATATTCCATATTTGATTTTTCAAAGTAATCTTAATACTTACCCCATGACTTCCCGATTGACCCGAAAGGGGAAAGAGATGCGTGGTAGTACTAATTAGAAAATCGGAATTGTGTATCTGTGTTTTCCTTTTCATCATTTGTTTCATCAGCTATTATAAAATTAACCCCTCTTTGATTCCCCATTTGAGATCCACTTGGATCGAAAGAGGTTCCTGGAGGGTTTTATTTTTTAACAAGAACACCCATCTCAAAATTTACTAAAATTGACAAGACTCCAGTGTGTATGCTCTGCACTTGGCTGCGGTTCATCTGATCA
>LPNX011125453.1:390800-487123 GCA_001517045.1 Pseudotsuga menziesii | reverse complement strand
GTTAAATTTCAAACTCCTAAGTAATTCATTCAGTTTAACATCACCATACTAAGTAATTAGCCTTAGTAACTTAATAGGGTCTACCCCCCTTGGATTCGTCAGGAGTTGAACCTAAGCGGAGGAGTCAAGATCAAGGTGACATCCTTGACTCGAGACTTGCCCCCAAGGACACACCGAGTGGCTTGAATATTTTTGCCACGTGACCCAGGTGTGTGAAAGGCGGCAACACTTTTTTGGCATCGTTGCCGGGGATAAATCTTTTTATTTCCAGAGTACGACTTTTGTTTTCTTCCTTTTTGTGTTTTTTTTGTTTGATGAATGCTTAGAGTAGATCTTTAATTTTCATCTGGCGACTCCACTGACTTTTTCCAGTTTTTATTTTTTACAAAGAAAAGCAAAAAATATTTTTTTGTGAAAAGATTTTTAAATGCTTATTTTTCTTTTTCACATGGCGACTCCATTGAAGGGATAAAACCATGTTATCTCATAAACTTGTGAAGTTTTGTTGTGTGTAGATGAGCCCATGTGACATGTTAAAGCCTTTAAAGCTCATCACTTGAAAACTCCACCTTTTCAGTACAAGGTTTAATGGTTATATCAAATGCATACTATTAATTTTTGATATGGATGAATTAAAGGAGAAATATGGTTCCTAGATAACTGGAATTTTTTAGCCTATCGATTTCTCAAACATCCCAGGTTTTTCTAACTCTTGTAATGGTGTGGGGGATGCATATAAATGGATTCCAGTTTTTCATGGAAATTATGGTGATTCGGCCATCTGGCATGTCAAATCTTTCCTTCAGTTGATGGCTGAATTCAATATTCTTCATGAAGACAATATGATGGAAATGTTTGCTGGTACTTTTTGGGGTGAGGCATGTTGTTGGTTCTATTAGGGCCTTCCTAATAAATGAAAAACTTCTTTTCCAAGCTTCCTTTGGATGTTTTTAGAGTAGTGGCATGATGGTAGGGGTAGTATGAATGGTTTGAAAAAGTTCCTTGAAAAGATCTGTACCTTGTACCTATCTGGGATAGAGTATCACATGGAAACATATGATGGACCTTTTTCCATGATACAAAGTATTGAAGACTTGGAATCACTTCTTGAACATTTAAGTGAAGAAGAGATCCATGATACTCCCATCAAAGAGTTTCCTCATAGTTATTCAAGAAAAGAAGTAATTAAGCAGCTTATTAAAGAATATGAGGTATCTTCCAATACACAACAAGATTCCGAGGAAAGGAAAATCCAGGATGATCCTATTGAAGAGCTTCAGGAGGAGCCCATGATGAAACACAATGTTGAAGACTCTCCTCATGTCACCATAGCTGAAAACATTGAAGATTTGAGGTATTCTCAAGTGTGTTGCAATGCTAATATCTTTTTAGAAATCCCTCTAGAGAAATCCACTAAGCAACACATACCAAGTGATCCTACTAAATATGTCCAAAAAGTTTCCTTAATTGAAGATAATATTGAAGATCCTCTTCATGATATCATAATATAAGCCTATAAAGAAACTTATGATAAGATCAGTATGGTGTGTGGTGACACTAGACCTTGTTCTCCACATGTTGATGAAGGTTTGGAAAGTTTATTTCCTTGTAACATTTCTTCTGAAGAAGATTGTTATGAATACAAGGATGACATGGATGGGAGTGATGACTATTGGAATTTCATAGATAATCCAACTTGTGAAAATATTATTAAGAATTCCATCCATGGTATGTCCAACAAGGGGAGTGTCTATTCAAAAAATTGTGGAAGTCCAATCTACGATACGTCCATAGAGGGGAGCATGGATCTGGATACCTAGGAAATATTAGTATGGAAGAGGAGCATTCAAAACCTTCACATGGTCATTCAAAGTCATATCATGTAGAGCCGCACAAAGGTATCAGTAATGAAGAAATTGAGAAGAAGTGTTGTGAAAATTCAGATGTGATGCAGTTAGTGGAATATCAGTCTCAGCCATCTTTTTCACATATAGAGGATCCTTATGATTTGGAGCTACTTGGGGCTTGTGCAATGAGTTATCATTTGATAAGACCTAGTGATCAGTATGATGATGTAGTCAGTTTGCCTCATCGTGTTGATTGGTATATCAGTCCTATCCAATCATGGATAGAAGCAGCATGCGTGAGCACATACCATTTTGGGAAGCAATTTGGTGAAGTATTATATTCTTATGATCTCCCATCCATCCCGCCCATTCCAGGTCATCACGCAGTTTTGCATGTTCTAAATAAAGTATCCTTGCTTTGGCTGGTAACCAAAGACAAGGACATTTTTTTTATGTTAATAAAATGCTTAGGTGGTTACATTGGATTTCTGATTACACTTAACCCTTTTTATATCATGCTTAGAGTAGGAAAATAAGCTCCTTGAAAGAGATCATTTACTTTCTGCATTTCTATTTTATACTTGGCTATAATAAAACTTTGCTTCTTTTAGTTAGTTACATGTATTTTGTTTAAATAAATCAGCTTAGTTGTTCATTTGGTTTTTATATAAAGCTTGTGCTATTGAGGTTCTCTTGTCAAGTTCAGATGTTTTTATAGGGTATATAAACCAGAGATTCTGATGTTCTTGTATCCTCACCTTGCCTTAAAGACCAAATCGAGCACATCTCCCACAGTTGGAGCCAGAATGTTACCACCTAAGTTGTACTTAGTGCTTTTTTATCAAGTGAGCCTGGTGAACCGGAAAAGGATAACTTGTTCGAACTTCAGAAGACCTTCAGTCTTACTTCTGGGAAGCTTTGTTGTACTATATCACATGTTCATACCCCTTGGGGGAGTTGTAATAAATGTTCTAGCATGATAATGTCTATAAAAGACTCGGTCTCTTAGACTTTATTTGTCAATTTGATCAACTCGGGGTGTTTTTTCCCTTGGTTATTATTGGTTGTTGAATAAACAACTAATAATTTCTGAGTTTTTCACTCCATACCTCCAAAGTTGGGGTGGTCGGCTTAGCATTTAGGCCTATTGAGGTTATTAGAGTCTATGTGTCAATGTATAAACATGCTAGGCATCATGGTCGAGTCATATGAACATGTCTAAGTCCCCCTAGGTTTTTTCAATTTTTCATTTTTTTTCAGTGTTTTTTATTAAAATTTAATTTTTCCAAAACTTAGGCTATTTTTAAATAGTTTAATTGGAAAAATTGATTTTGTAATAAAAGTGGGCCAAATAATTAGTTTCAGTCATGTAGGTGCTCATTTTCAAGATAAGAGAACCATGTAAACCCATGGACCCACTATTTCCTAGTTTTGAGTGATTTTCCATCACTAAGGTCAGAAATCCCCAAAAATCAATTATTGATTATTTTAATTAGTAAATTGATGAATAATGGATCAAATCCAAAATTCTAGGTCAGTGGATTCTCAACCGATTTGATTGAAATCAGTCAGATCTGAACTAGATTGACTGGATCTGATAAATCCTTGACTGAAGGAGGTGATCTGGAAAGATCCAGAGTTGATCTTCAGCAGTATTTATGAGGAATTGCACTCTCTCTCTCCTCCACATGTGTGGGCTCTCTTGGGAGCTCTATGGACTGATGTGTCAGTTTGTGGGTTGATGTATCAGCTCAATCAAGCCCCCGGTTGACAAGTAAGCTCATTTCAGCTTCATATCTGCATTGATTGACTCTCCATCAGCTGATTTGATCTGTCTCCTTGGGATTTGTGCCCCCCTTGGGCTGGATCTCCTATTTTTTGTATAAATCAAAGCACAAGTAGCCTCTTCCAAGCTAGTTAGAAATAGGATTAAGGTGCTATTGCTCTTGTACTGTATTGTTTATTATTCTGGAATAAAGAATCTTTGGAGGCAATATCTATGGTGTAATGCTCTTCATGTGTGGATGGTGATTGTCAAATGCTTATGAGGTATAATCTGTGTTATTTATCATTGCTTTGGCTGGTTAATTGTTGGCCTTGAAGGAGAGAGCTCCCTCCTATTAGGGTAAGAGTTTATTCTAGTTTTATTTATGCCCTTACTGCTGCTTGTTTCATATCTATTGGAGTTGTATTTATTTTAAGTTTAATTGCATGCTTTCCAATTATCTCTTCCAGCAGCACCTATGTTTTAACCATCTGTTTGTGCAATGATTTCTAAGTTGCAGGTGATCTCGCTTGTAGAAGAGGTTGATATGGTTTGCATCTTCCTCATCTTCATGATCTTCTGAATGACATAGTCCCTCGGTGTTCCACCAATGCAGAATCCAAAGCCCAACATTCCCAGGATTCAAACACTCTTTCTCTCTCTTCCTCCTTCAAAATATTAATTTCTCTTCAAATTGGTTACTTTTAAAGAGTCTTATTCCTTAGATCTGTCTCATTAAGAAAATTACATATAGATATAGTTAGTAATATCCTTTATTAAGTTTATATCTCAGTACCATTTTGCATATAAAGTTATATTTTAAGAGATCTAGCTGAAATTATCCTCTTTTTTGCAAGCATTTTAAAGAAAATTTGTAGCTTGCTTTTAAGGTAGTTTCCTTTTCTGTACTTTAAAGTTTCATATTCTGCAATAAAAGTGCACATATTATTGGCTGCCAAAACATCAATCCAATATCTTAAGTAAAGCTTGCTTTTCTTGGTTCCTTTTTGCAAAACTAGATTACCCCAACTTAACAAAATTTTACTTAGTTTTTTTCGGTAACTAGTGTAGTGACCCAAAACACTTTCAAAGTGTGTTTGGGCACATTTTATTTTGATTGCTCGCTGTTTTTTTAGCAGGTCTAACAAAATGAGAAGGATATTCTGCCCAATTTCTGGCTCTTGGACGAACCAGAGCTTCCCAGAAGCTTCCCCCATCACCGTGTTTTGATTCTAGCTTGTTACAAGCTTGTTGTAAGCCTTTGGATCCCAGATAACAAGGACCAAAGTGCATCAATTTTAATTTGTTGATATTTTAAATTTATGCTAATATAAATAAAAGGTCATTTAGAATAGGCTCTTTCGAGCATATTCACCAACCCCCCTAGGGGGATTTGTGTCTGTGTTTCCTTTTTGCTTTTCTTCCCGTTTTTTTTGCAAACTAGCGTAGTTATAATACGCAGGGTAGTATAATTTTATTTATTATCAATTTCATATTCCATATTTGATATTTCAAAGTAATCTTAATACTTACCCAACGAATTTGTTATACACCCGAATGGCACCTCTCTGTCCGAGTGCCGACATCCCTCATGTTGGCACACAAAAGGACACTTATGGATAGAGGTTTGCCCAAAACACTATAGTTTGGCTTGTCTTGAAATACATGCTTCCTCCATCCAGCTAGTTACTTTTCCATTTTTTCCATGTTGAGATGTATTCGCGACTCTCTTTATAGACAACTCGCGCATCATTCGTGAGTCTCCTTTGTAGCAAGTTGCGCATCCATGTATTCATGGGGTTGCACTTATACATAGTCACGAATCATTCGTGGGTTGCTCTACTATAGACCCGCGAATGTGTATCTTCACATTTAAACATAAAAACACGCGCTAATGAGAGATTAGTTAATCCATTTAACTTAATTTCCTTAACTGCTACAACTTCCCTGACCTTCGAGAACTACCTTATTTCACACATATAAATACAGGCCTTGGGGAGGGTGTTGGTTACTTACACTTGGAGAGAAAAGTTATGCTGGTGGAGTTTATACATAAATCTTTGGAGTAGTGGAACTCAGAATCCTTTGGTTGTAGAGGAGTCCTTGTCTCAGGCATTGGGTTGTATCTGAACTCTTTCCATTATTGATAATAGAGAGATTACTTATTCCATATGTGTTTCATGTGTATTGGTTTGATGAATGTTTATGCTTGAGCATATTATATGTGATTTATCTAACCTGCTTATACATATATGAATCATCTTGTATCTGGAAAAGTGTTTCTTGACAGGTGAAAGAGGAGCAATCTTGAAGACTTCGGAAGTGGAACAGAGAGGAAGAAGATTAGCAAGGATCAACCTTCGTTTAACAAGTAAGTCCTTTTGATCTTCCTATTTCTTATTCTGTACTTTAGAAGTCAATTGTCTGCAAGTAATTGAGTATGTTGGTAACCCCAGACCTTAGGTTATTAGGTGTATAATCCTGTACAATAGAACTGGTGACTCCACTGGGGAGCCTGGACTGCTGTAGGTTGTTTTCTGTCCTCCTGACCAGTTTTTCTTGTGAGTCTGTTTGTGATTTTTATCCTGGTTCTTATTTGCTTCAGCATTTGAAAGTCTAGGGTTTTTTCTTGATTTTTTGAGAAAATTTTTATACCCATTCATGGGTTGTATTTCTAGACAGTCGCGAATACTGGTCTGCATTCGCAAGTTGTAATACTAGACATGCGCGAGTCATTCACGAGTTTCTCTTAGTGACAGTCGCGAATACTCCTGGAAGTGGGGATTTTTAAGATAAGTTTTCCTTGTTCTTTTCTTTGTTTGGTCCCTGTTTCTGAGTGGTCTTTCTTTGAGAATGCTGTGTAGTGGGTCTGAATACTGTTGGTGATCACATTTCTTTTCTTTTTCAGAAGCTCTTGAGTCTTTTTGCTTGGTTTGTTTACTGCTTGCAAACTGAAGTGTTTTGGCCTATTTTGGGTTGTGGGTTAAAGTGTCTTGGTCCAGATCAGTGATCAGGGTCTTGGGCTCTGTTTTTCCAGTCTGTCTTCTGACAGTGGCTGGTTGTCACTTGCCTTTGTAAGTCTGCAGTGATTCTTTGTCATTGTTAGCACCCAATATAGGGTTCCTAGCCTTCCTTTATTGGTTGTCTGTTGGTTCTATCAGCCTGTTTGCTTTAGTTTGTTACTTTTATATAGTTTATAAGCGTCAAGTTTTCTCAAGCATAGTGCATTGTAGATGCATAGTAGAATTTTGATTATTTTTAAAAGTGAAAAGAAAACATATTTAAAGCTTTTGCATTGTGATTTTTGCATAAGTAGTGTTTATTTCAATTTAAAAATATTATATCAAAAACTACAAAAAACATAGGCTTAGTTTCTTTCATCGTTGCTTTCAATTCATCAATACATATTTGCAAAAATTAAAAATAAGTTTGTTTTTATAATGGAAATTTTGCTTTGAACACACCTTTACTTTCATTTATTTCTTGTTTGAGTCAAAACATCATAAAGTATACCACTCCATTTCCTCTTGAGTAAAGAACAGCCCTTTAAAATAAACACATAAATTAAAATTTACTAGTAAGTTTTGTTTTTTAGGGGCCTTTCACCTACTAGCTTAGGCTAGACTTGTGGGCTAGGAAGTGTAAACTTCCCACAAGTTATAAACTCAGACGTAGTGGACTTTTTGTTAGGGAAATCCTTGAATCTATCACTGTATCTGGGAATCTCCTCTCAAATGGGAGTTAAGCACTAGGCCGCGTGGAGGCTTGGACAGAGGAGATAACCCTCCAAATCCTTGTCAAAACGTAACCCAGGACTTTTACGCATCTGGGGATTCTGTCCTAGACAGAGTTTCGGGCTCAGCTACCCTACCCATACGTATGAGTTCGAATGACGACTGTCCCCCCAGACTGTTGGTATTGCCAAGGTAGCCTTTAGTCTCTTGTATTTTTAGGGTTCATACCTAGGTAAACCAGAAGGCTATTTCTGGTTCACCTTGAACGGGATTGGAAGGTAACCCTTGTTGAAAGTGTAGGAGGGCGGTGGATGATTCCTCCGCTTGTGCCTAAGAACCACTTCAAGGACGCTAAGTAATTGTTCATCAGCTTTCTTCGGGAAAGTATATCTTTTACCCTGGTTTGATTGCTTGAGACTTTAGGAATTTTTAGTGTATGCTCTGTGGTTTTGCCTATGTTTAGTTGGCCTTAGGGTGTGATTTGTTAAATTTTTAATTATGGAGAACCAATCTGTTAGAAGGTCAAGAAGGTTGAGAAACCTTCCTCCTATCACTGCATTGGAGCCTCCACCTTTACCTCAAAGGTGGAGATTAGACACTGAGGGTTCATTTGAACTTGTAGGAATAAGTGAAGTGCTTGGTGAACCTGAACTCATTGCTAACCACTTTAATCTTGATAAAGTCGATATAGAAGAATTGCAGACTGACGAGTTTGCAAGAAATTTTAACTCCCCCTTGACTGATTTAAACGATCCTATGATCATCCAGGTTAGACCATTTGATTCACTAGTGCTAGGTGTTCCTATGGGTAGAGTCATGTCTTTTGCAGAAGAAAGTTCTTTTGTGTTTACCTCAACCCTTCCAGTTGAAGGGGTATTACCTCCCCCGGTAAGTGCCCCTAGATCTAGTTTTCCTTCTACACCTTTGACTCCAGCGAGCCGGGTGGTTCAACCATCAGTTCACTCAAACCTAGGAGGTACTTCTGGTGACACGGTTGCTGGGATCCCCAGTATACCTACCATTCCTTCTTCCTTTCCTTACACTACTCAGAGTGGTCCGGTAGGATCCTCGGCTTATGTCCAAGGATTTCCTTGGAATGGGGGGCACATTCCCCCATCTAGTCCATACGTAGGTCCATCTCCTTCATATGTAGGAGTGTAGTTTGGGAGAAACACCTCTTACGGGTAGAGATTCCAAACCCCTATTTCGGTCCCATACACGAGCTCTCCCTTTTCGTTGTTTAGCGGAGGGATACCTGCTCCAGTTTTTCAGACCCCTGCTTCTATGGGGACATCCCGAACCACTTACACTGCACCTCCCACACAAAATCCTATGGTTTACGGATGGAATCCGTTTCAAAGCAACCTTCCCACTTCACAACCGGTGGCTGGGGGCAACCCCACTTTTACCCATGGGCATTCAGGGGCAGGTCCCTCAAATCCCCAAGTTGGCACATTTACTACCCCGGTTAGGCCCAAACATCCTTTCCTGGCAACTTTAAACTTGCCAGACTTGTCAAAATTGATGAATGACCCGGTGAGGCATGACCCTTTGTGGCCACCTGTTCCCACCAAATTGCCATCGGACATCCCTAAGTTCAAAGGTAAAGTTGGTGAAGATCCTGGGGCACATGCCACCACTTTTCACTTATGGTGTTCTTCCAATTCATTGAATGAGGACTCAATTAGATTGAGGCTATTCCAGAGGACCTTGATAGGTACGACGACCAAATGGTATATTGAATTGCCTTCTGCTACCTTTAGTAGTTTCTGGGATTTGGCTAGTGCTTTCCTTAGCCACTTTCAGCTTCCGGTTCGATACAATTTTAGAACAGAATTGTTGTCTACTTTTAGACAAAACAAGGCTACCCACATCTCAGATCATATCCAAGAGTGGAGGAGGTGAAAGAGCCTTATCAAAGCCACCATTCCTCCTGAGTTTCTATTAGAATGGTTCCTTAAATCATTGTTGCCATACATATCTAAGGATGTTTCCACATCAGGAGGAACGAATGAAGAAGAAGCCATACTCAGGGCCCAGCAGTTAGATTTGATTTATTCACAGTCTGGGATCTTATATGAGATCATCCCTGAGGCACTGAGGCCTTCGCATGAAGCAGAGAAGCCTAATCCTGGACCCCATGTCGATGGTGTGGTTGGGTCTATCAACTCTCCCACCGTAGCGTTTTTAACTAAACAAATTCACCAGTTGTTTGTAAAACAGTCTATGGCAGAGGCAGCAAAGGCTGCCCCCTCTCCCCAGAATGTAGATGTCTTTGCTCAAACCTCTCAGAAGGGCAATCAGCAGCCCGGCGGGAAGAAAAAGAAAGGTAAGAAGGGAGAGGGAAACCAAAACAAGCCAAATCCTGTGAACAATGCTGATGGGGGAAAAAAAGAAAAGAAGAAGGTCAAGTTCCCTTGTAAGTTGTGCCATGAGGACCACCTTACTCAACTTTGTCCCCTTATGGATCAAGCCTAGAAGCTTCTCAAAGCTCAACAACCGGCTGTCCTAAAGGATCCTTTCCCCCAAGGATAGAACACTGCTTCAGCTTCTAATGTAGCAGGGGGCACTCAAACTATCCTTGACCCTAATTATATCAACATGGTTCGATCTTCAACTTTGTTTCAAACCAAGAACAAAAAATATGAGAACGAGACTCTTGAGAAGGGTAAAGCTGTAGGTGAACCTTCCAACCCTCTCACAATAGAGAAACCTACCGAAATTATGCCAAAGATACCGAAAGGTGTTTTCAAGAAGACCTTGCATAACCCCAATGCTAGGGCTGCTTCAAACTACTCAATAGTTGAATATTTAGCTCAAACCCCGTGTGCAATGTCAGCTTTAGAGGTGTTACAGAGTTGTCCTGTCCAGTGGGATGCTCTCTTAGCAACTTTAGGTAGCATGGATTCTTTGAGTCTCATGGCGAAATTCAATCTATCTGATGTCAAAATTTGCCTGCCTTACCATGTAGCCCTATAAATAGATGTCGTCCATGGTGGTAAGACCATTGGAAGGGTATTTGTTGATGAGGGAGCCTCTACATGTGTTATGTCCCTGGCCTTCTGGAAATCTCTTGGATCCCCAGAGCTGGTCCCATCAAACACTTTACTTACTACTTTCGATGGAAGATCCTTCCGTCCTCATGGTATCCTGCCAGCTTTTGAGATTAAGTTAGTAGGAAAAGCAGTGTCTGTTGAAGTTGAAGTGATTGATGCTCCCTTGGATTACAATTTGCTTCTGGGAAGGAATTGGACTTATGCAATGTCTGCTGTTGCATCGGCTGTTCTTCGTGTCGTGGTTTTTCCACATGAGGGCAAGTTGGTTACTATTGACCAACTTGATTTTACCCGAAAAGGCTATTTACAGTCTAAGGATTCCACTGTGCCATTGGTTGATCAGGACAAAACTGCTGCACAGAGCTTGGGAGCTGGAATGTATGCATCATTAATGGGCACATTTGACCTTCCAGCCCCGGTGAATTACATTGGTTCTACTACTGTGGGGAAGTCCATCACTACGGTTGTAAATAGGACTGATCCTTGGGTCCTCCCAACTCCCCATGAACTAGAAGTTCCCTTATCAGTAGTAGAGGTAGCTTATCAAGCCATCACTCAAGCTGCTGCTGATCCCATTCCAGATCCTCTATCAGTCTCAGATGATCTGGAAGAAGTCTATTTGCCCGCATGGGCAGAAAACTCTTCACATTCCATATATTGCTTAGATACCATTCTACCTTCCGATGAAGCTATTCTGGAAGCTATGAGTGGGCATGATAAGATTTGTGAGGAACTTTGATCATCGATCCTATTTTCTTCCAGATCTAAGCAAGATAGAAAACCAAGAGTTTAAAGTGAGACTGTCAGATGATATTGAGGTACCTATCAACCCTTTGCCTAGGGAAGGGGTGTTTGCTGAGGGGAATATGGAAAAATTTTTCTCCACTATACCGATCAATATCTCTGTGAATATATATGTCATGGAAAACATCTATATAGGTGCAAACTGCTCTCCGGAGGAGATTGGCATCTACACTGCCCTTTTCAAGGAATTCTGCGATATCTTTGCCTGGTCATATGAGGAGATGCCAGGCATTGATCCATCTATTGTCCAACATGAAATCTGAACCTATCCTGATGCTAATCCGGTTCGATAGAAATTAAGACCCGTGAACCCGCGTAAAGCGGTGGCTGTGAAAGCAGAAGTTGAAAAGTTGTTGAAAGCTGGTTTTATATATCCCATAGCTTTGACTGAATGGGTATCCAACCCTGTTCCTGTTGATAAAAAGCAAGGGAATATTCGCGTTTGTACATAATTTAGAGACCTCAATAAAGCCTGTCCTAAGGACAATTACCCCACACCATTCATTGACCAGATCATAGATGCATGTAATGTGAACAGAAACAATTTAAATTTTGACTGTCTCACATAAAAACATGTTAGTAATAGGTTTATAATAAATTTGGTTTGTTTCATGATTATTTTGGAGCCCAATGTGTCTGTACAAGAGAAAATTTCCAAATTGGCATCAATCCCCCCTAGGTGGGCCAATCACGCTACAAATCAGCCCAAACAACCACGAATTTTTGCGTGGATGTGGATGAGGTGATGTGTGGAAATGATTACACCTTGGCATGTGTGGGTGTGGAAATATTGGTGGTTTAGAGTCTCTAGGTGGCATTAAATGCACCAAATCTACCCAAAATTGGACAAAATCCACCTCTAGCACTCCTACTCAACCAATATGTCTACATTCAATGAATGGGAGCACACTAGCAATGATGAAGGTGCACATGTGGCTGGTTGACTGAGTTGTAGTGCTCATGTCGATGTAAGTGCCCCAATTTGACTATCTATTTGTCCAACTAAGCACCCTAAGTCCAAAACCATAGTGTATTAATGCATAAAAGCAATAAAATTGACTAAGGAGTTAAAATAAGGTACTAACGGGTTCGATTACTGTTCTAACACATTCAAGTGAATAAAGAAGGACTCTGATTTTCTTTGCAAGGGTTCAAAGATGAAGAGCGATCCCACACAAAACAATAAAAGATAAGTACTTTATATTTTGATTGTTATATGATGGTATACATTATATCTAAAGGTTTTCTAATATGTTTCATGACTATCATTTAGAGATCTATATTCCTAGACTTTGGAATTGTGTTGAGAATACACATTATTGTTTTTCTTTTATTATCATATTGTCGATCTCATGAGTCCATATTACATAATATAATATAGTACTGATATAATACTTATGTAGGACTGATATATAATTATATAGGACTGATATAAAGCTGAAAATTTCTTTCATAAGACATGAGATAGAGGGTTTCATGCATGTTTCATGAGATGTGAAGATAGCACTGCATGATTGGTCATAATATATTAGATATAGGGATTCATGCTTGCTTAATGAGATATAGATACGAGACTGCATATTTCCTTCATAAAATATGAATTTTTGAATTGATATAGGAATGATATATGGTTTCAAAACATCACATAATATATGAATGGTGCTATGTCAAAACATTGATTTAGTATATGTACATAACTGCGTGAATCATTGCCAATATGTTGAAAGTTTTCATGTGATTAGATTTCTTGGTTATGTAATGTTATTAATCATTTGAATAATTTTTATTGTAGGGAAAAACATATTCCATAACCTACAAGAAGAGAATGACCCGGGGTCATTCGAATGGCTAATGTTGAAAAAGAGAGCAAATCGGGAGGTTCCTATGTTTCTTAGGAAGAAGATAGAATAAAAACCCTAATTCTATTAACATAAATTTAAAGACTCTTTAAGGTAATGTATTTATCTTAACTATATTCATATATATGCTATATGTTCATAAGGAGAAGTTAGATTTGCTAGCTCCTAGAAAAAATAGTAGAAATGGTTAAATTAACCTCCTTCTATGTAGAAGCCATGCATCGTACTCATATTCAAAAGGGACATATATGTAAGAATATTGGATTATTCTGAAGTTTATATGTCTAACAATCATTAGATAAGATTTTATTCTGTTGATAAAATGTTCAATAGAGGGCTTGAAAGGATTCAATAACAATGGATTATAAGTCTATGACCACACACATGAAGATAAATATGATTTTTGTTTAGATTTTTAGGATCTCATAAATGTTAGATATATCTATGCAGGTCCCATGATCAATTATATGTTTTACATCGAATACATGTACATGTATAAAAAAGCATGTGTTGTGTTACCTACTTGGTACAAGAGTATGTGTATTTAGACATGTCACAATCAGTAAAAGTAAGTTTTACAGATATATGGATTCTAACTAGTACAGTGATTGAGAAAGATCACATCAAATTTGTTGCTTAGATAGAGCATATTGTAAAGCAGTAAAACTTTACTAAGTTTGTAGTTAGTTATATCCGAGACATGGTACATAAAGGAGTTGTGTAACTCCTATACATATCCATGGATGAGAATAATTTCCAACATATTTACAAAATCCTCTATCCATAACAAGCTTGGTATAGTATAAAAAGACTCCTCTAGTTGAAAAGGGAGTATTGATGTATCTTCATAGGCAACATCGACTAAAAGTTACAAAACTAGTTAGTCATGATGCATGACTTAGGAATCCAAGGGATATGATATATTGTGGAGAAAATCTACTTGAGTAGAGACATGGTCAAATTCTTGGAAAATTTTGGATACTCAAGAAGATTTATAGTATGAGCTGTCAGAGGACAGTTAAAACCTATTGGAGAGGTTAGATAGCCATGTAGTTTGCTATGTGGGGTACTGTGATATGAAATCACTATGAAAGAGATCAAGCCTTGAAGAATGTCATAGAGAATGGAAAGATCACTAAGAAATTATTCATATGGTAGAAGATTCTTGAAGTCAACAAATGTTGAAAATTGAAAGAAAAGAAAAGATTTTCTTTTTGCATGATTTTACACATTTGATGTATAATGTTGTACATGATGGATATGAAATCCATTGTTTCAATTTTAGAGAAACTTCATTCTATATTGAATCCAGATGATGCTATTATGTTTAAGTAGTTGGTTGGTATCTGAGAAGACCTGTTGTATTTATGCTTACTCACTAAGCATATATTTGAGTACCTTTGAGGTACACTAGAATAGGTTCTTTATTGTATTTGATGCATTGTAGACCTATTGTGCTATCCAACTATTATTTTAGCCTGAGTTAAGATATGTGTATTGTAGTTAGTACTACATAATATAAATGTATTTTGCGAGTAGTACTACCTACTTAGGAGTAGCGTAGCTTGGGATGGTACCTACTAGGGTGAAAGACTTGAAGCTTACAGTTATTTGGTGTTAATATTCAAGCTTTCTAAAAAACCTATGTGTTATGATAGAACATATTGAGATGAATTTTTACTTCATTGAAGTCATGGTCATGTAAAAATGAAATTTCACTACATATATACTGATGAGAAGATTGCAAATTTGTGTACAAGCCACTGCCAGTGATGAAGTTGAGATACTTCCTAGACAAGCTTGGTATGGGAGTAAATTTTTGGTAAAATAAAGAATGTCTCCTCAATGAGAGGGAGTGTTGTTTTTACAACATTAGGAGTCTTTCTCTAAGACTTGTGTTGTATCAAGTTAGGGACTTGTGCGGTATGAAGTAAGGACATTGTGTTTTATCGTCTCCTATCTATGTCCTCATGTATTGATCAAGTGGGATGACTGTACTATGATATTTTGTTGTATCAAGAAAGGAATGTTGTGTTCTATCAAGATTGGAGTCTTGTGTTGTATCAAGATTGGTCTTGTGTTATATCAATACTATGGACTTATGTTGTATCAAGTCTAGACTTTTGTTCTATCAAGTCAATGATTCTCATAGACGGTTCCCTATGAGAATGGATCTTCAATTACAAATATGTATTTGTGTTGTATCAAGTCATGTGATTATACTATGTGATGTATTGCTAGTCATGGTCACTGAGTCCTATAATTTGTTGATGTATTTGTAACTATGGAATGTATTCACTTGTATATTGTACCCCGATGTTTATTCCAGGAAGTATCTATAATGTAATTGAGTCATGTCATGCCCCGATGTTCCGATCAGGAGATTCAATAATGTAAACAAGTCATGTAAAGTCATTGAGGTTAAACCTCCATTGTAAGTCGGGGCAATAGTCCCCTCAATTATGTCAAGGTTAACCCTCCTTGTTAATCGAAGGGAAAAGTCTCCATAGTTTTGGGGTACTAGGGTTATTATACTCTCCTAGAGATGTCAGCTCTAGTAAGTAATTGTTAAGTGGAGCCGACATGTTAAAGTGGACATTAAGTAAATGAAAGAAAATAAATAGAGAGTGAGTCTCTCTATTTATAACACACACACACTCACTCATTGGGGTGCATGAGTGAGAGAGGAGAAGCTCTCTCAAGTGTGAGAGAGAGAACAAGCTGTGGAGATCATCTTTTCTATTTTTCGGGTTTTACTGCTGCCATTTGTGCTCATTCTATCTCTAAGGAAGTTGTGGGGTTTTCTCCTTTATGGTTTCTCGAATTAAAATTCTTTGTGTCTCTTGTCTCTTGTGTGTATTGCTATGCATGTTATTCTCTTAGATAAGATCCTAAGATCATATTGCTTAAATGATAAAAATATAACATGGTATCAGAGCTAAACTGAGAAGAAGACATTGTGCAGCTGCAGAAGCTAGGGATTCTTAATTTTTGGGTCTCTCTCCATAATACATCAGCAAAAGTATGCTAGGCTGACTCTCCATTGAAGGGTGCATATTTCTGTCGAAGCAGAATTCGATTCCAAGCATTTTCAATTTTTGGTGCAGGAAATTAGGGATTCTTATAGAAGAGGATTTTTTTAGTGAACCCGGTATAGGATTTATGTTCTCATCAAAACTGAATTTTAGAGACCTGGGTTGAGATTTTTGGTTGGGTAAAACTCCAGAAAATTCAAACCCTAGTTTGACCTCGGGCCAAAAAAACCCTAAAATACTAAAACTAATACGTTTTTGGTACATTCTCTATATCTCGGGATTAGAGAAGGCTCAGGAGATGAAATTTTCATAGGAAAAATATAAAATCATCATTTACTCTGTGTCCAAATTTTAGCCTTCGATTCTCTATATTCTAGGAGATATGATCCATCCAAGTTAGGGTTCCATCCTCTTCCAGGATTCATCCCTAAACAGGACACCTGGGGAGAATTCCTATATCTTAGGATACGAAGGTCCAAATGAAATTTATGAAGATGTTCCAAAAAGGGAACAAAATTCAATTTTTTTGTCCAAGGTTCAAACCTAGAAGATGAAACAGTGACACGTGGAAGTCCATACAACTTCGCTATGCTGAATAGTCCTGAAACAGGTCACCTTGGGAAAACGATAATAAGTTCCAATTGGTGAAAAATTATAATGAAACCTAATGTGTTGGAACAAGGATAGGTGAGGATACCTCAGTGAAAAGTTTTAGACACAAAGGAGGATTAATTTTGGAGATACCGTAGAAACAGTAGCAGGCATTTATGCAGAAGAAATTGGTAAACTAGGGCTTTTTATTCTGGGAGCTTCCCTCCACTGTTTTCAGAAAAGGAGTACATTGGACAGCTCAACTTGAAGAGATCTATCTTTCTATCGAATAATATCTAAAATATTCGAATTTTTGAAAATTAGGGTTTCTCTGACAAACCCTAGATCAGGACGGACACCTCAAATTGGTAAGATCTAATCTTTTGCTATTTTCATTTGAGGTTCTCATTTCAAAGTGATCTATCACATAAGCTTTATGATAAGATTGGTGAAGTTGAAAACTTCCAAGCATGAAAGTATATGATCTCTCTGAAGAAAATGAATTGGACACCTACATAAGTAGAGAGGTTCCAGTTCCAAAGGGAGATGAGGCTAAAATCCTTACACAAGAAGAAATTGGTCAAGGCCAAGAAGATCATTGCTGATTCAATCATGGATTAACTTGTACCACAAGTGTCTTCCATAAAGACACTGAAAGAGATGTTTGATTCCTTGACCAAGCTATTTGAAGGGAAGAACATAAATTGGAATATGACTTTGAGAAAATAGTTGAAAGATGTGAAGATCCAGAATGAAAAGACCATACAGTCATACTTTATGAGGGCCTCTCAAATCAAAGAAAAACTTCTAACAGTAGAAGAAGAAGTGGAGAATGAAGAAGTGGTGATAGCCACCTTAAATGGACTCCCATGATCATGGGATTCATTCATGCAAGGAATGTGTGCCAGAAGGAAGTGATTACTTTCAGCAGAATCTGGGAAGAGCAAACACAAGAAGAAGAAGCTTTACTCATAATAAGAGAAGAGAATATGGGAGCAACTGAAGATCAAGCTCTCACCATCCAAAGAAGATCCCTCAAGCGATGAGGAATATGAAGGACTCAACTCTTGAAGAAACTCTTATCCATCTTAGCATTTGGATAAGAAATGATGAATGAAGAAGATGATGAAGTTGAAGGCTCAAGAAGGAGTCTACCTATGAAACAAATAAAGATAAGTATTCAATTGTCATTTCATAATATTGTTTTGATTATTCATTTGTTTATATTCAGCTGATGTATTATGCATCATAGAATGTTTGCATTAATAACAGTAAACTACTAATATGCATATGATGGGTAAGTAGCTCATGGTGCTATACAACTCTCCATTGCTACTTATCTACAATGAAACCTCTTTGCTGACATATTGGATTAAGTGCACAATCTCAATGTTGTCCTAGTAGAGATGGAAGAAATCTAGAAAGTTTTCATGAGATATGGATGAATGTTGTATTAGATAAAATAGTTGCATAATCATATATCTTGATGCAAAAGAATTTTTCATTATGAATATACCTTATGAAATGGTTCTAACCATACAGTTAATGCATTTGAATTGTAGGAAATATTGCGTAAAATCGCTTACAAGCAAAGAAGGATGAGACTTGCGAAGAACAAGTGACGACAGTTCAAGATGAAGAATAATATGATGAATGTAGCGACATCATTGATGCAGAACCTTCCAGCCATGAAGAAGTAACCAATAAGAAAGGGAAGACCAATTCAAGAAGAATGATGTCTAGGCTGCAGTATCGATACATGAAGGGAAGTTTGTAGTTCTATCATGCAGTAAATGGAAACATCATGGGACACAAGGAAATATTCGTAGCACGAGGCTTCTCATGAAAAGAAGGCATAGAACACGAAGAGACATTTGCATCCACTATAAGTTAAGACACGTGATAGGAAGAATCATGTGTGCAAATGAAAGAAGGCCATGTATGAGCTCAGAAGACACCCATGGGATAATACATACATGAGGAGCTTGAAAAAGATGACAAGATCACAGATGGGTGCAAGAATAACTTTTAAAAAAATTCAAGATAGAGG
The DNA here is from genome assembly GCA_001517045.1 of Pseudotsuga menziesii. Classification (NCBI taxonomy): domain Eukaryota; kingdom Viridiplantae; phylum Streptophyta; class Pinopsida; order Pinales; family Pinaceae; genus Pseudotsuga; species Pseudotsuga menziesii. The sequence goes on along the minus strand of LPNX011125453.1, from coordinate 468,382 downwards.
ATCTTGGTATCCAGTGATCCTAGATGGATACATAGAATATTAGTAGAAGAGGAAGCTACTTGTCACTCCGGTACAGAATGTTTCAGTGCATAGAGTACGAAAGACAAAGGGAGTATAATGCTCCACTTCAGAGGGAGTGACTGCAGAATATCTCAAGGTTTGACCTGGTATGACAGGATGGATAGCTTACTAATGACTCTAGGATTTATTGAGAGTAAATTGGATTCCAACCTTTATTCAAGGTTGAAGTCAGAAGACCAGTAATGCTACTGTTATATGTCAATGACTTGTTCCTGATAGAAAAGAAGAACTCATTAAAGTTGCAAGAAAGAGACTTGCTACTGAGTTCGAGATGAAGGACTTAGATATGATGGCATGGAGGTGTGGCAGAATATCCATGGGACAAGGGAAGTATGCAGTAGAGATCCTGAAGAGGTTCATGATGATGGATTGCGATTCCATGACCACACCTATGGCATCAAACCTGAAGCTATTGAGTTTTGCTTCATCAGAGATGGTTGATGCCATGCCTAATGGTTGCAAAGCATGCAGTGAGATACCTGAAGGGTACAGTTAAGTATGGGCTCAAGTATGGTATGAATCAGAAGATTAACCTGGAGGGTTATGTGGATTCGTATTAGGCAGGAAGTGCCATTGATAGGAAGAGCACTTCGAGGTGCTACTTCAGTATGAGATCAGGTGTGATCTCTTGGTTTGGTAGGATGGAGTCCTAAATGGCGTTGAGTATAGCCGAGGCAAAATATGTTACCACTTGCTATTTGGGAGGTAGTATGTTTCTCTTGAAAAATACTATTTGATTTGATTGATCTTACTTCTATTTTGGTATGATGTAGAGAGGAGCAGTGAAGCTCCAGTTTGTGATCCAAATCAAGATCTCTCGAAAGAGGAAGTTCTAGCATAGCTGGTGAGATAGGTTGTCTGAGAATAAATCCTGGTGAAGCTTGTAGGTTTCTCAAACATAAATGGTCCTATAGGTTGTCCTCGGATGTAATCGATCCTAGCGAAGCTCGCAGGTTATCCTTGGACGTAATCATCCCTGATGTGATTCTATGCTAGAAATGGCCAGAGTGAAGTTTGAGTACTTAAGGGAGAAGCTTGGTGTTCTCCAGATCGAGTTTCCTTCCAAAGGGAAGTGATGATTTCATGTGCCTTTCTGACATGGTGAGAGGATTGGTTCCTTCCATGGTCAAATGTAAGAGCTGTGACATGGTGAGAGGATTGGTTCCTTCCATTGTTAAATGTATATGTAGATCCCACATCTAGCATGAAAAAGGGTTGGCTCTATGAAGAAACATCTAGTATGAAAAAGGAATAGCTTTGTGTAGATCCCACATCCCGCATGAAAAATGGCTAGCTCTGTGAAGACACATCTAGTATGAAAAAGGACTAGCTCTGTGTAGATCCCATGTCCAGCATGAAAAAGGGTTGGCTCTGTGAAGACACATCTAGTATGAAAAAGGACTATCTCTGTGTAGATCCCACATCCAACATGAAAAAGGGCTAGCTCTGTGAAGACACATCTAGTATGAAAAAAGACTAGCACTGTGTAGATCCCACATCTAGTATGAAAAAGGACTAACTCTATGATGACACATCTAGTATGAAAAGGGACTGGCTATGTGTACATACCACATCTAGTATGAGAAAGGAATAGCTATGTGATGACACATCTAGTATGAAAAAGGATTGGCTCTGTGTAGATGCCACATCTAGTATGAAAAAGGACTAGCTCTGTGATGACACATCTAGTATGAAAAAAGACTAGCTCTGTGTAGATGCCACTTCTAGTATGAAAAAGGACTAGCTCTGTGATGATACATCCAGTATGAAAAAGGACTAGCTCTATACATGTGCATCCAGCATGAAAAAGGCCTGGCTGTTTCGATGAATACCTACATGGAGGCTAGGCCTACAACCAGCATGAAAAAGGGTTGGCTCTGTAGAACTTCCTGTGATGAGAAGAATGAAGAGATAGCACCATTTAATTGAGATAGAAGAAGCAGTAATGATGATGATGATTCAGTGATGATCCATCTTTTATGATGATCTATATCAAGTGATGATCCAACAGTGACGATACAGATCAAATGATGATCCAGACTTGATGATGATCCAGCAGTGACGATCCAGATCAAGTGATGATCCAGACTTGATGATGATCCAACAGTGACGATCCAAATCCTGTGATGATCCAGACTTGATGAAGATTACTTGACAATGAAGATGACTTGAAGATGAATATGACTTGAAGACAAAGATGACTTGATGATGATCCAGATGATACAGAGAAGAATACTTGTGCTGATAAATTGTTTCGAGAGAATACCTTCCTAGTTAAGAGGGAGTGTTGATGTATTTGTAACTTTGGAATGTATTCACTTGTATATTGTACCCTGATGTTTATTTCGGGAAGTATATATAATGTAATTGATTCATTTCATGCCCCGATGTTTCGATTGGGAGATGAATAATGTAAACAAGTCATGTAAAGTCATTGAGGTTAGCCCTCCATTGTAAGTCGGGGCAATAGTCCCCTCAATTGTGTCAAGGTTAACCCTCCTTGTTAATTGGAGGGAAAATTCACCATAGTTTGTGGGGTACTAGGGTTATTACACTCTCCTAGAGATGTCGTCTCTAGCAAGTAATTGTTAAGTGGGACCGACATGTTGAAGTGGACATTAAGTGAACAAAAGAATATAAATAGAGAGTGAGCCTCTCTATTTATAACACACACACACTCACTCATTGGGGCGCATGAGTGAGAGAGTAGAATCTCTCTCAAGTGTGAGAGAGAGAACAAGCTATGGATATCATCTTTTATGTTTTCAGGTTTTCCTGCTGCCATTGGTGCTCATTCTATCTCTGAGGAAGTTGTCGGGTTTTCTACTTTATGATTTCCTTGAGGAAAATTCTTTGTGTCTCTTATCTCTTGTGTTTATTTCTATGCATTTTATTCTCTCAGATAAGATCCTAAGATCATATTGCTTAAATTATAAAAATATAACATAAGTCCCCTTTAAGGATTAGTTACCCCTAGAGTGAATTACTTTAGCATATGACTATAATGCTCGGGGTAATATATATGACCATAAATGTGCATGGAATAATTATTCTAAGTATGATATGATAAGGTGGATAAATAATACACATATAGACCATGCATTAATTATGTAATGATAATGTGATAAAGCATAGAGAAAGAGAATTCAATTTTCTCATGCAAATTTCTGAGTCAACTCAAGTTATAAATAATCAGTAAAATATGAATGTCTCAATTAATGCCTTAGTAAAAGAATCAGTTGAACTATTAAGTAATGTAATAAATTAAGTAAAGAAGAGCTTAATGTTCATCAATCAACATGTGTCATTTAACTAAAGTGATCCATACAAAAGTTAATAATAGAAATTGTGCATGGATGGAACTAAGAGTGAAGCACTGATGACACTTAAGTTAGCCTCTTAACTAAGTGATCAACAGTCAGTTAAAGATTGAGTTAAAGTTAGTTATCAATGAGTTCAACTAAGTTAACATTCAGTTCAATTCAATTAACATTCAGTTCAAGTAAGTTATCATTCAGTTTAAGTAAGTTAACATTCATTTCAATTCAGTTAACATTAAGTTCAAGTAATTTAACATTCAGTTCAAGTCAGTTAACATTAATTTCAAGTCAATATGTTAACAATCAATTCAAGTTAACATTAATTTCAAGTTAGTTAACCTTTAGTTCAAGTAAGTTAACATTCATTTCAATTTAGTTAACAATAAACATTCAGTTTAAGTTAGTTAACATTTAGTTCAATACAATTAACATTCAGTTTGAGTCAATTAAGTTTCAATTGAAGACAATGAACACTCAGTTAAAGCTAATTGATGAAATGAAGAGTGATTTTGTTTGCATGGAGGGAGTTCTAGTTATATCCTCCTTGTGAATGCATTATGTGGTTCTATTAGTGTGGTTACTGAGCCTCCTATGCACTACCTTCTACATGCTAGGATTTTTGTATTGTTATTAATATGCTAAGCATATGGAAAGTTCAGTACAATTGCAAACAAATTTTTTTGCAATTTTTCATTGGATCTCTCTTCTCTACTGTTGTGGTGATATCTCTTATCGAGAAATCTTCTTATGTGTTGTAAACCATTCTCTACAAATATATCTATCACACTCAAATAATTGATGGGTTTTTCATCCTCCATGTGTGGAGGGGTTTCATAAGGTATATCTTGTCTCTTATGGTTGATTGATTTATGTGGATGATTTATTTATGATATTCATATATGGATGATATAAATATTCATATGTGGTTGATTTATTTATGATATTCATATATGGATGATATAAATATTCATATGTGGTTGATTTATGAAATTCATAAGTGTTGAAATTGTTTGATAAAAATTTTAAAGTTCAAGAATCTCCTATATTTCTCAAACATCAACAAGGATCACTTATATATATGTAAGAACACCCAACTCAAACAAAATATCCTCTTGGAATTACACACGTCTCCTATACATGGGTACTTAGGAATCCTAAAAATGTACCACAAGGTATGCAATTTGTTCACAATTCTTCTTATCATCCTCAATTCGATGGGAAAACTAAGATAGTGAAGAAATGTTTGGAAGGATATCTTCATTGCTTTTCATATGATAAAAAAACACAATGGGTGAAATGGTTATCCTTGGAAGAATGGTGGTACAATAATTCCTTACATACATAATAAAAAATATCTCCATTTATTTTACTTTATGGGTACCTTCCTCCATCTATCACATATCTCTTAACAGGAAAATATAAAGTTCAAGTTTTGCAAGATCACCTAGAACACTAGTAAGAAGTTTGTTAAGATTTCATATTCTATACTATATTCATTAGTGTTCAATTCAAAAATCATAGCAACAACATATCGAGAGCCACTCATAGAAATGAAATCACAATATAGCCACAATATTTATCCTAGGAAACCCTCAATGGTAATANTCTCTCTCTCTCTCTCTCTCTCTCTCTCTCTCTCTCTCCTATGTTCTACTCAAGTGAGTGAGTTTGTGTCCAAATAAGAACCACAACTCCTCTATTTATACACATTGATCAAATTAACTTTTACCCTAATCAAGTCAACCCTGCAAAACTGTTTGGGCCGACTTCACCTAGGAAGACTCAAAACAATATATTATATTATTCATTAGGGTACCAATGACCTGACTTATAATGGAGGATTTACCTCATGAATCTCTGATGAAAAAATACAATAATAAAACCCCGTTGGAGGAATAATGACATCTCCCTTGGGTTAAATTAGTAAATACATTTAGAATATCCTTTGAAGTTGCAATATTTCAACACTCCCCCTTAATCAAAAGGTTATTCTACTGACACATCATCATAGATTATAGGAGAAAAAAGAGACAATATTTTCAACAGTACATCAAGGTAATGCATCTATACGTCATATGAAGTTTTCACAATCAGTAACTTGAACAATTACTCTTCATCTTCTGCATCACATGATCACTTGATCCTTTTGCAGTAGCACTTCAACCTTTTGATCATTTATAGAAAAACTTCGATATTTTGATCCTTTGCAGTAGAAATTTGATATTCTTGATCCTTTTTATCAGCACTTCAATATTCTTGATCCATTTCAGCATTAGTTCAATCCCTTCGATCCTTTGTACCAATACTTCGATCTTCTGCAACTTCCTTCCCATATTCTTGATCCTTTGTAGCGGCATTTGGATCCTTTCGATCGTTTTGAAATAACACTTAAATCCTTTAAATACTTTTACAGTATCACTTAGATCCATTCAATCCTTTGCAACCACATTTCAATCTACTTGACCCTTCATTGTTGTAATTTGATCTACTTGATCCATTGCCGCTGCACTACCTACAGTACACATGATCTATTTGCGGGATTATCAATCATGATCACATTAGGACATAATTCTAAGGATGATGCAATCCTCCATTAGCATGATCCATGAAATAAATAAATTGAATTGTCTACAACTAAATGAAGAACTTGACCACACCTAGTGCCGACCCTATTGTCAGTGAGGACTCATCATAGACCATCCATACCACACACATTAGGACCACTCCCAAGTGAGTGTTATACTATGGTATCTACACTTACGTGTAGGCATACTCTTTCAAGAAAGAGTATTGTCTGTAGATCATATCTTGACTGCATACAAAATGTCATCCCATCGTAGAGCATCCATACCACACAGGTTAGGACCACTCCCAAGTGAGTGTTATATTATGACATTCATGAGGAGTCATCAAAGAGCATCCATACCACAAAGGTTAGGAACAATCCTAAGTGAGTGTTATTATATGGAATCTACATATGAATGTAGTAATACTCTCTATACAAGTGTATAGTCTGCAAAGAAGATATTGACTACATACAAAATGTCAGTCATGTCATAGATAATCCTTACCACTGAGGTTAGGACCACTCTTGATTGATTGTTATTCTACAATATCCACAAATCAATGTGGGTACTCTCCATGCGAGAGTCACATATTCAAGGCCATCCTTACTAAGACCCACTCTCATGAGCAATTTATATCTGTCATACTCAAGAGAGGGTACTACCATCCACAAGTAAATGTCAGACCTTCACTATCATCGATCATTGATTCCAATCTCATCATTACTCCCCCTTTCCTGGGAAGTTACATATTATCAACCTGTTCCCCCTTTGTCTGAGGAGGGTTCATATCTTCGATCTCTTCTTCCTTTCCAAGGAAATTCCATAGCTTCAACTTGTTACTCCTTTTTCAAAGAAGGTCCATATCTTCATTATCTATAGTCCCATCAAAACTCCTCCTAGTGAGGAAATTCTTTTTGAACTACACTAAGCTTGTCACAAAAATATTCAAACTTCACTTGAGATATAGGCTTGATCATTACATCAACAACTTGCTCATTGGTACTCACATACTAAAGCTTGATAGCTCCATTTTGTTCCATATCCCTTACCTCACCAAGCCCCTTTTCTTTACTTAGACTTTTGGTAACGCTGGTTCTCTATCTAGAACCTCTTGAGCACTCTTCTTTGCTCCTCCCAGGATTCTATTGCTACACTTCTCTCTCACATGAGCTTCTCCTTGATCAGATACCAAACTTGGTGTAGGTCAGATCAACCACAGCCAACCCAACCAGCACCTCCAGGATTTGGTGGCTCCTACACTTAGCAAGATTACCAAATTTATCCCTCAGCCAAATTCTGCTCTAAAACTACCTCCCTGCAATTCTGTTTCCGAAATAGAGATTCCACAACTCTGTATCCGCAATAATATTTTTGCATGTGGATTATGGGATGTAGGATGTAGGATGCTCAACCAACTTTCCAAACTTTCCTTCCCACAATTTTTTTTCAGGCGTCAGATCTTTGCGGCCTTCTCCGATCTACTCTTTGATGCAGATATCACATATCTTTTTAGATCTATTATTTCCCTCACAACTTTCATTGCAGACCTCTCCTGGACCATTAGATCTTTGTCTATGAACTCAATCCCCACCATTCATTCTCTGCAAAACTTGTTAAGGATATAAAATCTTCGTCCTACGTTGATTGATCAAAGAATTGATCAATCCAGCTTGCAATATTCAAGATTCATTAGCCTAAAAATTCTATGCATGCATATATGACCTATTTCATCTATTCAAGTAACAATTTAACACTTGAATCAATAATTTCATAGAAATACACAGATGTTCAGAAAACCAGTGAAGTCGGCTCTACACGGATACACAATTCAAACAACACATGCATCTAGGCTAACAACACTGCAAACACACAACTAATCCTTCTATTAAGCAATAGAACAAACATACAACTCGGCTCTCCTTCTTCAGTCTTCTCAAAATATTTACAAGTGGAAATTAGACGTAGGTCTGACCTTCCCTTCTGCAAATTGGAATTCTAACCCTGAAGAATATAACCCTTCTCCCTTCTCTAATATACCTATTTAATATAAACTATAACCTCCTACACTGATTAGTCCTGCAACTGAAAACAAACAACTACAAATCATGATGAAAACGTCCCTGTCACAAACAAAAAAACGGTGGCTTAATCTCCTCGCAGGGAGTCATGATACACAATCACTCCTACTGGTGCTAACAAACTATGACTCAGCAAAACAACAAATCTATGCCACAACATGTGACCAACTCATCACATTGCTGGCATTCCACGATGCTCATGCATCAGTTACACTCATCAATTTGATTTCTTGTATACTTGGTTTTCATTTTTGAAAGGAGTACTTGGAATTTTAGTTCAGTTAGATATCGTTTTTCTGCCTGATAAAACTGAAAAGGAATACTTTCTTCTTGGTTTTTGGCTTTCATTCTTCGTTAGTTTATGAAAGTCTTATTTTTTATTTTAAAAGATTTTTTTTTTGTTGAGATTTGATTATAATTTTCCTTAAAGATGAATTATTGGGTTCCTACCTAGCCTCATAAGCTTTTAAATCTCCATATTATTCTTTCTTTTTACACTCTTGTCTCATCAAAAGAAAAAATATCATAGTTTTAAGTTATATCTTTTCATTTTTGAAGAAAATTGAAAAAAGTACTTAGTGTGCCTTTGAGTATTTTTATCTTTCTTTTTAGGAAAAGAGATCTCGCCTCATTTTCTTGCTTTCAAATATCACATTAGAAGTGTGTTTCTTGTTTGTATTCTCAAAAATATTTGTTTAGTTAGACTGTTTGGGAGAGTTTTGGTTTTGATATGAAATTGAAAAAGAAAATAGTCTCTCCTTCCGGTAAGTAGGCATGCTTTGAATGGTAAAGTGAAAATATTTGCATATCATAATTGCATGGTTTTACTTTTCTATCATCACTCCATGCATTCACCTAACCGTTCAACTTAAAATTAAAGGTAGCTACAGGTTAAAAATATTAGTAACTTGAGTGATAGGTTAGAGATGTGTTCCGGCATCATAAAACGTAGGAGTTGTCATTTATTTCCTACACTGCAACCTAGGACCTGTGCGGTTCTTCCACGTACTATCATTATATAGAACGGCCTTTCACGTACCCTTGAGGTATATCGAAAGGTACTTCATGTACTCGATTATATATCGGAAGGCCCCTTGTGAACGGTTTTGCATTAGACAGTACTACTACAAATTTGAACTCCCATGTACCTTGGGTATATCGGGAGGCCCTTCTAGGAGTCCTGAAACCATCTAGGAAAATCCCTTTTGGCCATCTTGTTGGTGTAGTACAACAAGAACAACACTAAGGGAGATTACTACACATGTTCCATCCAGGTAGTTGGGTATTTAGGTGAGGGACGGTCGATCCTCCTCGCCACGTTTTACTATTGGACATTGTGGTATATAGCAAGTTGAAAAAACTTGACAATCCTAGTGAAGAATTGACTTGTATCAGCCCCTATTGTCACTTAATTTTGCTTGTGGTCTATAGTTTGTGTAGGAGAAGTTTTCTGTGATTTTTCTAGTTTTGAAACCCTAGGTTATGTTTTAGGGACCATACAATATGGCTGAGTTTCAGTTGAGATGATCCAGAAGAAACCAAGGCTTACCACTTGAATTTCCTCCTATCTTAGGGGAGAGCCCAATGGAAGCCATAGATTAAGGAGCTGCAACTTACTCCCATGTGGAAGGAAGCTCGGTTGTTGAAAGCAAAGAAAAATTCACTACTTACGTTAATCCCTTGGTCCAACAACCTCCTACGACTGACACTTCCTTTCAATCCCTGATGGAAGGTCATGCTGACAATCATATTAAAACAGAATATGGCACTATTTATCATTTTTGGAGAGCTTCTATGGGTCAATACCTTTCCAAATTTGGGGTTACTAGACATTCTTCTGATAATCATCCACCAGGTGAGGATGCACATACAAAGATACAAGCATCTCTTGACCATACCCGCAATTTTCAAGAGAGAATGGAAAGAGTTATGGCCTCGCCTCTACCTCACAAAGAAGCTATTTCGGCTCTTTTACCTCATCTTTCATATCCTTGTCCTTTTAGATATCATTCACTTTCTGCATCTTTGGCTCCTATTAATGATATCCCGGTTTGTGGTGTGACTCCTCATCAAACCTCCAACCCTAATCCTGCAGTTTCACATCCTAGGTATGTTTATAGCCCTCTTATACCCTCTATAGTTGGGGGTCAATCCTCAGCTCAAATGGTATCAGTATATTCCAATGCTGGGGAGCAACCCCCGACACAAGTTACATCATCAGTTAGTGGAGTTGCTACTAGTTGTGGACTGACCTCTATTGTAGGACAACCCACAGTGGTTGTTCCTCCCACCAACACCAACATGGTAAACCATTCGTCAAGTTCAAGCCAACCCTCAGGGGAAAATCCTGTAGTCAACCAACCTTCTTGGGGTTATGTTTACCCAAGGAATCAAATATCTGTAGGAAATATGAACCATCAACCTACATCTATAGGAACTATGTATCCTAGAATCCCTTACCCTAGAAACATGTTTATGTCATTGTGGCAACCAAATCGGTCCTACATGCAACCCATGGGGGGAATACCTATTCATACCATGGGAGGTTTTGGGGGGCCACCTTATGGTGGTCCACCTTTCTGAGGACCACCAAGAGGAGGTCTGCCTAGTGGAGGCCCACCTAGTGGAGGTCCACCTTATGGAGGACCACCACCCAAAGGACCACCTTTTGGAGGTCCACCTTCTGGGGGACCACCACCACCCGTAGGTCCACCACCACCTGGAGGTCCACCACCTATGGGTGTCCCTCCCCCTGGAGGTCCACCCCCTTCAAGAGGATCATCTTCCTTTCGACCAGCCCAACAACTAGTGTATCAGTCAACTAATGGTCCTACTAGTATGCATGTTCCTTATCAACAATACGAGTATGTCGAACCTAATCAACAACTTCTGTTCTTGGAAAATTTTGAATTTCCCAATTTTTCCAAGTTGATTAATGATCCCATTCAGCATAACCCTTCATGGCCTACTATTCCAGTCAAGTTACCATTAGACATTCTGAATTTTGATGGTAAGTAGGGAAATGATCCCAAAAATCATGTCATGGAATTCCATCTCTAGTGTTCTATCAACTCCTTGATGGATGAATCTATTCATTTGAGACTCTTTCAGCAAACTTTGACTGGTACGACCATGAAATGGTACATTTAACTTCCACTACATTTTGTTTATGGACTTTAGTGCATTGGAAACCATTTTTCTCACACACTTTCAGCTACCTATTCATTATGAAATGGGTACGGACCTTTTGACCTCACTCCGTCAAAAAAATTCCACACATATATCATACCATATCCATGAGTGGAGAAGGCAGAGATGACTCATTAAAGCTACCATCTCGGACCAACTATTAGCTAATTGGTTCACGAAATCCTTGTTGCCTCCCATTGTCCGAGATGTGGCTATGGGTGGTGATGTTATTGAAGAGAAAGCTATTAGTTGCGCTCAGTATCTGGACTTGGTATATTCCCAATCTAGAACTCTGTATGACATAATCCCTCAAGATCCTTGTCCTAGCACAAACCCTACCAAGCCACCTGTAGAAACTCTTTTCGATGGGGTTGTTGATTCAATACAGCCCCAGTCAGCAGCCAAGCCTAACAAGCAACAAAGTCCTTCTACGACTGCTTTGTCTACTCCCACGATTTCCACTAAGGTGAATGCTATCCAAAGTATGTAGACACCCAATAAAAAGAAGAAACGTAAAGGAAAAAATAAAAAACCTGGAAACCAACAGGAGAATCCCAAGGCTACGACCATCGAGAATGATAATAAAGGAAAGAGAAAGGCCAAGTACCCCTACTTGGCCTATGGTGGTGATCACTTCACTAAGGAGTTCCCTCGTCATGAGGATTTTAGTAAATTTTTGAATACTAACCCTACACCAGCGATGCTTACCGATCCCTTCCCATATCAGCAAAAATTGATATATCACATGTCTAATCAAGGGACATCTAGTTCTATGAAATAAATTAGAATGATGTCCTTATATACCATTAATTTAAATACTCGTGTTCAATCGTACGACAAGAAAATAGAGAAGAAGTATGAAAATCCTTCTTCAAAGAAAGTTCCTTCCACTAGTTCCCCTATATCTTCGTCTAATAGCCCTCTCACCCTCGATAAACCTAATATCGATTTGATTTTATGACCGCCTAAGACTACCCTCAAGAAGTATGTTTTTAATCCCAATGCTCGAGCTGCACAATTCTACAATGTTGTTGAATATTTGGCTCAGGAACCTTGTGCGATGTCTACTCTTGAGGTAGTCCAAAGCTGTCCAACACAGGGTAAAAACTTGTTAACGAATTTGGGGGAATTAGACCCAGATAAAACCAACCCAATCCATTTCAATGTGGAGAACTATAAATCCATATTACCCCACCGAATCGCATTTCAAATTGCAAGTAGAGTAGTTGGAAGAAAGGTCCATAGGACCGTTCTGGATGAGGGAGCTTCAACCTCAATTATGTCGGTATCTTGTTGGAGGGCCATTGGTTCTCCTGAACTTACAAAGTCACCTACGACCTTAAGATATTTTAATGGACAAGATTTCCAACCTCATGGTCTGTTACCATCCCTTTTAGTCGATCTTGGGGGAAATACTGTTTCCATTTAGGTGGAAGTCGTTGATTCCCCATTAGATTACAATCTTCTATTGGGGAGAAATGGGTTCTATGCTTTGACTGTCGGCACTTTGACAGTCTTTTGAACTCTCCAATTTCCTTATTTGGGGAATATTGTAACTATCGATCAACTTTACTTTTGTTCACCTGATGTTGCTACTCCCATCGCGAATAACATCCCTATGCTAGGCCAGTCCCCTCCTCCTTATCAGTCGATTAGGGTAGGTATGATAAAGAACTCAACCCTTGTGGGAGTGTTTCCCTCAACCTATCCTAGCATGGAAGTGGTGACCATGAACATGATTTCCACGACTGGTCATAGTCCTAAAGAAAAAGAAGTTTTTGAGTCATCCTCTCTTGGCCCTTATGAAGCATTTTATGATGTTGTACAATCTGCTTTCAATGTCCATTCTGATGATATTCATCTAGTGGCTTCGGATCCTTACTGTTGAAATATTGTAACTTCGAAGAATATTCTATATGTATCTTTTGTGGTCCCCGATGGTCCTACCAGGAGAACCACTTGTATTATCTTGTACCCTGATGCTTCTAATCAGAAGAACTAATAAGAGTCATGAGGTTGTCCCCTCTAATTGTAAAGGTGGGTCATTAGCACCCCAGTTTGGTTACTTGAGCCTACATGTGTAACTCGAGCCTACATGATTAACTCGAGCCTACATGTCGGATGAGTTAATTGAAGTGAACAGATGAATATAAATAGAGGTGTAGCTCTCCTCATTTGAGCACACACTCTCACTTGAGTAGCACACTTGTGGAGGAGAGAAGTATCTGGAGAAGGAGGAGGATCAGGTTTTTGATCTCCTTGCTGGTTTTATCTTTTACCTTTTTGGGGCATCTATATTGAGGAAGCTTTTGCTGGGTTTTTCCCTTTAGGGTTTTCCTAGGATAAATCTGTGTTTTTCTTGTGATGTTGTTTCTTTCAGTGATCCTGTGTATATGATTTTGTTATGAAAATGAAATGAAATACTGATGTCTTAGCTAAGCATATGAAAAGTTAACATGGTATCATAGCTAACCTGAACAGGACAACTTTCACAAGGAAAAATAGCCCTCTCTCTCTCTCCCTGAAAGAAATTAGGGATTCTTGCAGAAGAATAATTTTTGAGTGAGCCTAGCATAGGATTTATATCCTCATGAAAATCAAAGTTTAGAGACCTGGATCAATATTTTTGGTTGGGTGAAACTCCGGGAAAGTCAAACCCTAGTTTGACCCCGAGCCAGAAAAACCCTAAATACTAAAACTGCTAAGTTTTGGTACATTCGCTATATCCTGATATTGGAGAAGGTTCAGAAACCGAAAATCGTAGAGGAAGACGATAAAATCTTGATGTACATTGTATCCAAAATTCAACTTCAGATTCGCTATATTTGGGGAGATATGATCCCTCCAAGTTATGGTTCCAGCCTCTTCCAGAATTCATCCCTAAACAGGACACCTGGAGAAAATCGATATAGCTTGGGCTACCTAGGTCCAAATGGAATTCTTGAAGATTTTCCAAAACCATCACAGAATTTAATTTCTATGGTCTAAATATTAGACTCAGAAGACGAACCAGTGACACGTGGCATTCCATACAACTTCACTGTTCTGAATAGTCCTGTAACAGGTAACCCTGGGAAAATGATCATAAATCCCAATTGGTAAAAACCAATTCTGATTAAACCTATGTTTTTGGATCCATAATATGTGAGGTTACCTCCATGTGAAATTTCAGACATAAATCAGAAGTAATTTCGGATATATCACAGAAACAGTGACAATCATTTCTGCAGAAGAAATTGGAAAACTAGGGCTTCCTGTTCCTTGAGCTTCCCTCCACTGTTTTCAGAAAAGGAGTACATTGGAAAGATCCATTTGAAGAGATATATTTTTCTATCCAATCATATCTGAAAGATTCCAAGTTTTAAAAATTAGGGTTTCTCTGACAATCCCTAGATCAGCCAGCTCTAGAAGGAGGACGGACACCTCAAATCGGTAAGATCTAATATTTTGCTATTTTCATTTGAGGTTCTCATTTCAAAGTGATATATCACATCAGTTGACAACTTCCAAGCATGGAAGTATTTGATCTCTCTGAAGAAAATGAATTGAACACCTACATGAGTAGAGAGGTTCCAGTTCCATACAAAGATGAGGCTCAAAGCCTTACACAAGAAGAACTTGATCAAGGCCAAGAAGATCATTGTTGATTCAATCATGGATCAAATTATACCACAAGTGTCTTCCCTAAAGACACTGAAGATGTTTGATTCCTTGAGAAAACAGTTGAAGAATGTGAAGATCTAGAATGCAGAACAAATTGAAGTGGTAGAAGAAGAATGTATGCCAGAAGTAAGTGATTACATTCAACTCGACTAATAAGAAGAGAAGAAGAAGATGGGAGCAATTGAAGATCAAGCTCTCACCATTCAAATAAGATCCCTCAAGCGATGAGGAATATGAAAAACTCAATTCTTGAAGAACCTCTTATTCATTTTATCATTTGGATAAGAAATGATGATTTCATGAATGAAGAAGATGATAAAGAAAAATGATCAAGATGGAGTCTACCCACGAAACAAATAAAAGATAAGTATCCAGTTGCCATTTCATGATATTGTTTTGTTATACATTTGATTATATTCAGTTGATGTGTTATGCATGATAGATTGTTTACATTAATCCTACTAATATGCATGTGATGGGTAAGTAGCTCATGGTGATATACATCTCTCCAGTGCTACTTATCAAACCTCTTTGCTGACATTTTGGATTAGTGCACAATCTCAATGATGTCATGGTAGAGATGGAAGGAATCTAGAAAGTTTCTGTGAGATATGGATGAATGTTGTATTGGCTAAATAGTTGTGTGATGCATAAGAATTTGTCGTTATGCATATGTTTCATGAAATAGTTCTAACCATGCAACTGGTGCATTTGAATTGTAGGAAAGGTCATGTACAACCTCCTATAAGAAAATAAGGACGAGACTTGTTCCAAAGAACAAGTGATGACAATCCAATAAACATGAATCTGAAGCTCCCAGGGTCAAAGACACCATGATGGAAGAAAGAGCTTCAGAAAGTGGTAGATCCACCTCAAAGGATGAAGACCACCATGGGTATGAGAGATAACTCAAGATGAAGAAAATAATGCTATAAAAGAAACTATGATCAAAGAATAACAGTTGATCATGGGGAATGATGTATACGATATGATTTCGAGACATAAAGGGAAGTACATAGTATCCTCCATATTGATCTACAAGAACAAGTGTACAAAGAAAGGTTCGTGATTTTCCTCAGGAAGAATAGACTATGACATGACATACTCTATTGACCAATATATATCAAGAATAGAACCACCTGTACAGAATGAAGAAGAAAGATAATACTCCACTTCAGGGGGAGTGACTACAGAAGATATCTGAGTTCGACACGGTATGACATGATGGAAAACTTCTTGATGGATAGAGACTTTACCAAGATTAAAGTGGGTTCCAACCTTCAAATTTGAATGTAGAAGACTAGGATATGTTGATGATCTGACAAGATGAACTCATGATGAAAGAATACTAGAATGATGTATGGGATATAGTTCCCAAACCAGAAGGAAGGAGTATTGTATCCTCCAAATGGATATACAAAATAGAGCATGTAGCTGAATGAAGTATCGAGAAGTATAAAGCAAGATTTGTGGCCAGAGGTTTCTTTCAGAAAGAGGGAATTAATTCTGAAGAGACACTTACTCCAGGAAGTAAGGTACACTTCCTTCAGAACTATCATGGTAGTTTCTTCCATGGTGAAGTAAAGACAAGCCTTCCTTAATGGTATGATTGAGAAAGATTTTTTTCATCGAATAGTCATGAGGATATGAAGTTGAAGCTAGATGGAATCATGTATGCAAGTTGAATAAGGCCCTCTATGGCCTGAAGCAAGCTCCCAGAGCTTGGTATGGAAGAATAGATAGTTTCTTATCGAGCATGGGATTTACCAAGAGTAAAGTTGATCCTAACCTTTATCTCAAGTTTGTAGAAGATGAAATTGTCATCCTGTTATTATATGTGGATGACTTATCCTTGACAGGAAATGAGAAACAGGTCATGGAAAGCAAGAAGAAACTAGCATAAGAATTTGAGATTAGAGACCTTGGGTTAATGCATCATTTCCTAGGTCTAGAAGTATGGAAAAGTTCAGAAGAAATCTTTCTCAACCAGGGAAAGTATGCGGTAGAGATATTGAAGAGATTGAATATGTTGGAATGCAAAGTCATGGCCACACCCATGGACTCCAATCTGAAGCTGTTAGCTGATGTCTCATCAGAGTTAGTGGATATGACTCATTACAGATAGATCATTGGGTCATTAATGTACTTAACAAATACTAGACTAGACATTTGTTTTGCTTTGAACACCTTAAGTCAATATATTGTTCAACCAAGACGGGTTCACTTAGTAACTACAAAACATGTGATGAGATATCTGAAAGGGACTATAGACTTTGGTTTATATTATGATGGTAGCCATGAGTATAGATTGTATGGCTACACAGATGCAGATTGAGCTGGAAGTATCTCAGACAGGAAAAGCACATTAGGTAGAAGCTTTTGTTTGGAGTCTGCTATGAGTTCATGGTTTAGTAGGAAACAATCCAATGTTTCTCATAGCATGGCTGAAGCAAGATATATAGCATATTTCTCTGCTAAGTTGTGAAGCCATATGGATTCGAAAGCTGATATCAGGTCTCTTTGAACTGAAGATGGATACTACAATGATTCTATGTGATAACCAGAGTTGTGATGAAAGAGAACCCTGTGTTCCGTCGTAACACATAGAAATCCGGTATTTCTACATACGTGATAAGATGCAGATGATGATGTTTAAGTATTCCCATAAAGAAGATATAGATGATGTTTCAGTATTTACATACTGTAGATGCAGATGATGGTGATTCCGTATTTCTATACTGTATATAGAGATGATGATGTTTTCAGTATTTCTATACTGAAGATATAGATGATGATGCTTTCAGTATTCACATACTGGAGATACAGATGGTGATAGTTCAATATTCACATACTAAGGATGTAGATGATGATGGTTTGGTTGCTGATGTGCTAACGAAGCCTCTGTCTCGAGTAAAGTTCAAACACTTTTGAGACAAGCTTGGTGAGATTCGGAAGAACCTTCCTTGAAAGGGGGAGTAGTGATGTTGCAGTGGGATTGTATCATCCCTGGGCATCTGCCCTAAAGTGATCCGGTGACCTTGGTCCTTGAGAATGAAGAGGGATTGTATCATCTCAGGACATCTATCCAAAAGTGATCTAGTGACCTCGGTCCTCGAGAATGAAGATGGATTGTATCATCCTAGGACATCTGTCCAAAATAGATCCGGTGACTTTGGTCTTTGTGAATGTGGTAGGATTGCATCATCCCTAAACTTTGGTTCAAAATGTATCCGGAGGTCTTGGCCCTCGTGAAAGTGGTGGATTGCATCATCCCTGAACCTCGGTTCAAAATGTATCTAGAGGTCTCGGCCCTCGTGAAAGTGGTGGATTGCATCATCCATGAACCTCGGTTCAAAATGTATCTAGAGGTCTCGGTCCCCATGAAAGTGGTGGATTGCATCATCCCTGAACCTCGGTTCAAAATGTATCTAGAGGTCTTGGCCCCCGTGAAATTAGTAGGATTGCATCATCCATGAACCTCGGTTCAAAATGTATCTGGAGATCTCGGTCCTCGTGAATGTGGTAGGATTGTATCATCCTTTAACTTCGGTTTAGAACAGATCCGGTGACTTCGGTACTCGAGAACGTGTGTTGATCTCGTAATTCCTAGAGGAAGGATTGTCTGAGTTCCACATCTGTGTTGATCCCATAATTTCGAAAGGAAGGATCGTTAGTAACTCCGTAAAGACCTAAATCTCATCATTCCGAAAGGAAGGATCATTGAATTGATCCCGTAATTCCAATAGGAAGGATTTTCTGAGTTCCACAGATGTGTTGATCCCGTAATTCCAATAGGAAGGATTGTCTAAGTTCCACAAATGTGTTGATCCCATAATTCCGAAAGGAAGGATCGTTAGTAACTCCGTAAAGACTTAAATCCCATAATTCCGAAAGGAAGGATCATTAGTAACTTCGTAAAGACCTAAATCCCATAATTCCAAAAGGAAGGATCATTGGTAACTCCGTAAGGACCTAAATACCGTAATTCTGAAAGGAAGGATCATGTTGATGTTTTGATGATGTTGATGTTTTTATGATGATGATGATGTACTGATCGAAAGATCAGTGTATGATGATGATGATGTACTGATCGAAAGATCAGAGTGTGATGATGATGATATTTTGATGTTTTCATGATGATGATGTTTTTATGATGATGATGATGTATTGATCGAAAGATCAGTGTATGATGATGATGATGTACTTATCGAAAGATCAGAGTATGATGATGATTACGATGTACTGATCGAAAGATCAGAGTGTGATAATGATGATGTACTGATCAAAATATTAGAGCATGATGATGATGTACTGATCGAAAGATCAGAGTATGATGATGATGATGTACTGATCAGAGTATGACGATGATGATGTACTGATCGAAAGATCAGAGTATGATGATGATGATGTACTGATCAGAGTATGACGATGATGATGTACTGATCGAAAGATCAGAGTATGATGATGATAACGTACTCATCAAATGATCAGTATGTGATGATGACGACGTACTGATCAAAAGATCAGAATATCACGATGATAATGTTGTTCAAGAATTGAAGTATGATTATGGTGCTGATCACGATGTTACTGATCAGGTTGCTGATCGAAAGAACAAAATGTTGAAGAAGTTGTTGCTGATCGAAAGATCAAAGTACTAAAGATGTTGCTGATCGAAATGTTGAAGATGTTGTTGCTGATCGAAAGATCAAAGTGCTGAAGATGTTTCTGATCAAAATGTTTAAGATGTTGTTGCTGATCGAAAGATCAAAGTGCTGAAGATGTTGCTGATCAAAATGCTGAAGATATTGTTGCTGATCGAAAGGTCAAAGTGCTGAAGATGTTGCTGATCAAAATGCTGAAGATATTGTTGCTGATCGAAAGGTCAAAGTGCTGAAGATGTTGCTGCTGATTGAAAGGTCTAAGTGCTGAATATGTTGTTGTTTGAAAGGTCAAAGTGCTAAATATGTTGCTGAAGATGTTGCTGAAGGTGTTTCTGATCAAAAGGTCAAAGTGTTGAAGATGTTGCTGATCAAAATGTCAAAAGATGCTGATGCTGATCAAAGAGTTGTTGTCATTGAAAATTGAAGATGAAGACTATATGATGTTGAAAAGCTTCCAATGGTTTATAGATGTATTACCCTGATGATGTTGATGATGTCCTCTATCTCTCTCCTACTATTTTTGTTGTTGATGTTGTTGTAGAATACCCTTCTCGTTAAGGGGGGGTGTTGAAATATTGTAACTTCGAAGAATATTCTATATGTATCTTTTGTGGGCCCCAATGGTCCTACCGGGAGAACCACTTGTATTATCTTGTACCCTAATGCTTCTAATCAGAAGAACTAATAAGATTCATGTGGTTGTCCCCTCTAATTGTAAAGGTTGGTCATTAGCACCCCAATGTGGTTACTTGATCCTACATGTGTAAATCGAGCCTACATGATTAACTCGAGCCTACATGTCAGATAAGTTAATTGAAGTGAACGGATGAATATAAATAGAGGTGTAGCTCTCCTCATTTGAGCACACACTCTCACTTGAGTAGCGCACTTGTGGAGGAGAGAAATAGCTGGAGAAGGAGGAGGATCAGGTTTTTGATCTCCTTGCTGGTTTTATCTTTTACCCTTTTGGGGCATCTATATTGAGGAAGATTTTGCTGGGTTTTTCCCTTTAGGGTTTTCCCAGGATAAATCTGTGTTGTTCTTGTGATGTTGTTTCTTTCAGTGATCCTGTGTATATGAATTTGTTATGAAAATGAAATGAAATACTGATGTATTAGCTAAGCATATGAAAAGCTAGCACTTACCACCTACCCTACTAGCTAGAACCATCCCTCCCCACTATAGACTATCTCTCCCATACTTTTCCATCAGATGATTCCATTATGGATATCATGAGTCTTGGATCAATCCATATGGAAATATTACCATCACCAATCTTCTTTTCTTCCTAATACCAGTTCGATAGATTTTGACGGTCTTGTATCTCTTATTAGTGTTAATATTGTCAGTGATCCGCAAACTGCTGTGTTGTTGCAAGACACATATTATGAAAGGAATATTTGCAACATCACTAAGACAACCCTGATTGACATATCATTCAATCCCAGAACTGTTGAGCACGTTCATGTAGGCCAGAACTGCTCGACAAAGGAAACTGAAAGCTACAGAGTCTTTTTCAAAGAATTCTATGATATTTTTTCCTAGAGGTATGAGGAGATGCCTGGGATCAATCCATAAATTGTTGTACATGATATTAGAACCTATCCCATGGCAAGACCTATCTGGAAAAAATTACGTCATGTCCATCCTAATAAGCCTGTGACTATTAAAGCTGAAGTGGAAAAACTTCTGAAGGTGGGGTTTATTTATCTCGTACCCCTGATGGAATGGGTATCTAATATTGTCCCTGTGGCTAATAGTCAAGGCACTATTAGAGTCTGTATTGATTTTTGAGACTTATATAAGGCTTGTTCTAAGGACAATTTTTTTACACTTTTATCATTTAAGCAATATGATCTTAGGATCTTATCTGAGAGAATAACATGCACAGCAATAAACACAAGAGACAAGAGACACAAAGAATTTTCCTCGGGGAAACCATAAAGGAGAAAAGCCCGCAACTTCCTCAGAGATAGAATGAGAACCAATGGGAGTAGTAAAACATGAAAACAAAAAAGATGATCTCCACAGCTTGTTCTCTCTCACACACTTGAGAGAGCTTCTCCTCTCTCACTCACGCACCCCAGTGAGTGAGTGTGTGTGTGATAAATAGAGAGGCTCACTCTCTATTTATATTCTTCCGTTCACTTTATGTCCACTTCAACATGTCAACCCCAATTAACAATTACTTACTAGGGCCGACATCTCTAGGAGATTCTAATGACCCTAGTGCCCCACAACTATGGGTACTTTTCCCTCCGATCAAGAAGGAGGGGGATAACCTTGACACAATTGTTTGGACTATTGCTCTGACTTACAATGGAGGGTTGACCTCAATGACTTTACATGACTTGTTTACATTATTGAATCTCCCAATTGGAACATCGGGGCATGGCATGACTCAATTACATTATAGATACTTCCCGGAATAAACATCAGGGTACAATACATAAGATATACAAGTGAATACATTCCGAAGTTACAAATACATCAACACTCCCTCTTAACTAGGAAGGTATTCTCTCGACACAATTTATCAACACAAGTCTTCTTCTCTGTATCATCTCGATCATCATCAATTCATCTTCATCTTCAAGTCATATTCATTATCAAGTCATCTTCATCAATTCTGGATCATCACTTGATCTGGAGCATCACTAGATCATCATCAAGTTTGGATCATCACTAGATCATCATCATCATCACTGGTTTTTATATCTCAATCAAATGGTGCTATCTCTTCATTCTTCTCATCATAGGAAATTCTACAGAGCCATCCCTTTTCCATTCTAGTTGTAGGCCTAGCCTCTGAGTAGGTCTTCATCTTCTTCAGCACTTATATCTAACCAAGTCAGAAAGGCCCGCCCAGCACTTATATCTGACCATGGTCGGTAACTCATCGCAAAGCATGTCAGAAGGGATTAGCACTTATATCTAACCATGATAGGAAACTCATTCACACATCATGTTAGAAAGGATCTGCACTTACATCTGACCATGATAGGAAACTCATTAACACATCATGTCAGAAAGGCTCTGCAATTACATCTAACCATGATAGGAAACTCATTCACACACCATGTCAAAAATACTTTGCACTTATATTTGACCATGATAGAAAACTCATTCACACATCATGTCAGAAAGGCTCTGCACTTACATCTTATGATGATAGGAAAATCATTCACACATCATGTCAGAAAGCCTCTACACTTACATCTGACCATGATAGGAAACTCATTCACACATCATGTTAGAAAGGATATGCACTTACATACGACCATGATAGAAAACTCATTCACACATCATGTTATAAAGGCTCTCAGTCCTAGAATGAAATTCCTGGTAACTGACCAGGTGCCTCCATTCTCTGAGAGAATGGTATCTCAGCACATAAGATGAGCTTCAGTCCCAGACTAAAATTCTTTTTAACTGACCAGGTGCCTCCACTCAAATAATGGAATTCAATGCTTATATCTTATCATGTGAGAACACATCTCATAGTCACCTCAAAATGGCTCAGCACTCACATCTGAACATGGAAGGAACCAATACTCTCACCATGACAAAATGTCTCAGCCCTTACATTTGACCATAGAAGGAACAAATCCTCTCACCATGTCAGAATGGATCACAGACTCATCACTTCCCCTTGGAGGGAACCTCGATTTGGAGAACACCAAGCTTCTTCCTGAAGTACTCAAACTTCAATCTAGCCATTTCTAGCATAGAATCACATCAAGGCTGATTACATCCAAGGATAACCTGCAAGCTTCGCCAAGACCAATTACATATGAGGACAACCTACAGGTGTGTTTACATCTGAGCAACCTATGAGCTTCGCCAAGATTTACGTCAGACAACCTGTCTCACCAACTATGCTAGAACTCCCACTTTCGAGAGATATTGATCTGGATCACAAAGTGGAGCTTCATTGCTCCTCTATAATATCATATTGAAGTAGCACCTCGAAGTGTTGTTCCTGTCAATGGAATTCCCTACCCAATACGAATCCACATAACCCTCTAGGTTAATCTTCTGATTCACATCATACTTGATCACATACTCAACTGTACCCTTCAAGTACCTTGCTACATGCTTTGCAACCATCAAGTGAACATGTCTCAATGTGTTCACATCAAAGCAAATATCTGGCCTTGTATTCGTCAGGTACATCAAGGAACAAATCATCTGATGATACATCATAGCATCAACCATATCTGATGAAGCATCACTTAATATATTCAGGTTCGATGCCATAGGTGTGGTCATGGCCTTGCAATCCATCATCCTGAACCTCTTTAGGATATCCACTGCATACTTCCCTTATCCCAAGGAGATTCCATTTGTATTCTACCACACCTCCATGCCTAGAAAGTAGCGTATCATACCCAAGTCCTTCACCTTGAACTCAGCAGCGAGCTTCCTTCTTGAAACTTTATTAAGTTCCTCTTTTCTGTCATGAACAAGTCATCGACATATAACAAGAGCATCACTAGTGTTTCACCTTCAACCTTGAAGAAAAGTTTGGAATCTGCTTTACTCTCAGTAAAGCCTAGAGTCATCAGTAATTTGTCCATCTTGTCATACCACTTCGAACCTCAGGATCTTCTGCAGTCAGTCCTTCTAAAGCGAAACATCATTCTCCCTCTTTCTTTCATACTCTATGCATTGAAACATTCTGTACCAGAGTGACAAGTAGTTTCCTCTACTACTAATATTCTATGTATCCATCTAGGGTCACTAGATACCAAGATCCTCTATCTTGAACCTTTTCAAAAGTTCTTGTCTCACCCATCTGTGAGCTTGTCATCCTCTATAGGATTTCATCTTCAACCTTGAAGAAAAGGTTAAGATCTTCATCAAGCTCATTATGTATGTGTTATCCCATGGGTGTCTTCTGAGCTCGTACAAGGTCTTCTTTAATTTGCACACATGAGTCTGCCTGTCATGTGCCTCAACTCCCACTGGATACAAATGTCTCTTCATAGTCTATGCCTTCTTCATAGCTGGAAGGCTTTGCATCAATGATGTCACTCAACAGTGTCACATAACTGCACTGTGTCTGAGGCCTCTTGAATTATTTGAAAGTATCGTCATATTATTCTTTATCTGTAATCACTTGTTATTCAGAACAAGTCTCATCCTTCTTTTCTTGTAGGTGATTATGTACGTGATCTTTCCTAGAATTCAAATGCATTTGTATGGTTAGAAACATTTCATAAGGCATATTCATAATGGAAAATTCTTATGCATAAATATATGATCATGCAACTATTTTAGCCAATACAACATTCATCCATATCTCACAGAAACTTTCTAGATGTCTTCCATCTCTACCAGGACAACATTGAGATTGTGCACTAATCCAATATGTCAGCAAAGAGGTTTCATTCTAGATAAGTAGCAATGGAGAGTTGTATAGCACCATGAGCTACTTACCCATCACATGCATATTAGTAGTATACTGTCATTAATGCAAACATTCTATCATGCATAATACATCAACTGAATATAAACAAACGCATAACAAAAAACAATATCATGAAATGACAATTGAATACTTATCTTTATTTGTTTCATAGGTAGACTCCTTCTTGAGCCTTCAACTTCATCATCTTCTTCATTCATAATAGCATTGTTTCTTATCCAAATACTAACATGGACAAGAGGTTCTTCAAGAATTGAGTTCTTCATATTCCTCATCGCTTGAGGTATCTTCTTTGAATCATGAAATATTGATCTTCAGTTGCTCCCATCTTCTTTTCTCTTATTAAGAGTCGAGCTTCTTCTTGTGTGTGCTGTTCCCAGAGTCTGTTGAACTTAATCAATTCCTTCTGGAACACATTCCTTGAATGAATGAATCCCATGATCATGGGAAGCCATTCAAGGTGGTTATCACAACTTCTACATTCTCCACTTCTTCTTCTACCACTTCAAGTTGTTCTTTGATTTGTAAAGTATGACTGTATGGTTTCTGCATTCTGTATCTTCACATTCTTCAACTATTTTCTCAAAGTCATATTCTGATTTATGTTCTTCCCTTTAAATATATTGGTCAAGGAATCAAACATCTCTTTTGGTGTATTTAGGGAAAACACTTGTGGTATAAAGTGATCTGTGATTGAATCAGAAATGATCTTTTTGGCCTTGACCAAGTTCTTCTAGTGTCAGGATTTTAGCCTCATATCCCTCTGGAACGGGAACCTCTCTACTCATGTAGGTGTCCAATTCATTTTATTCAGAGAGATCATATACTTCCATTCTTGGAAGTTGTCATCTTCACCAAGATTATCATCAAAATGATGTGATAGATCACTTGGAAATGAGAACCTCAAATGAAAATAACAAAATATTAGATCTTACCGATTTGAGGTGTCCATTCTGGTTTCGGAGCTGGCTGATCTAGGGTTTGTCAGAGAAACCCTAATTTTCAAAACTTGGAATATTTTAGATCTAATTGGATATAAATATATACCTCTTCAAGTTGATATGTCCAATGTACTCCTTTTTTGAAAACAGTGGAGGGAAGCTCCCGGAACAGGAAGCCCTAGTTTTCCAATTTCTTCTACATAAATTCTTGATATTGTTTGTGTAGTATCTCTGCAATTACTGCTCCTCTATGTATGAGAATTTCATTGAGGTAGCATTTCCTATCCCTATTCCAACACCATAGGTTTCATCATAATTGGTTTCACAAATTGGGACTTATGATCATTTTTCCAAGGTGACCTGTTTCAGGATTGTTTAGCATAGTGAAGTTGTATGGACTACCACACATCACTATTTCATCATCAGGGTCTAAAAATTCTACCATAGAAATTAAAGTACGTTCCCTTTCTGGAACATCTTGAGAAATTTCATTTGGACCTTGGTAGCCTGAGATATAGCAATTCACCCTAGGTGTTGTGTTTAGGGATGAATCGTGGAAGAGGCTAGAACCCTAACTTGGAGGAATCATATCTCCTAGAATATAGTGAATATGAGGCTGAAACTTGGATACAGTGTACATCAGGATTTTGTCTTCGACTTGTGAATGTTTTTCCCCTCAGAATTTTGCAATCCCAAGATATAGTGAATTTACCAAAACTTATTAGTTTTAGTATTTAGGGTTTTTCCAGCTCGAGGTCAAACTAGGGTTTGAATTTCCTGGAGTTACACCCAACCAAAAATATCAACCCAGGTCTCTAAAATCTGATTTTGATGAGGAGAAAAACTATGCTAGGCTCACTCAAAAATTTATCTTCTGTAAAAGGCCCTAATTTCCCACACCAAAAACCAAAAATTCCCGGAATCAAATTCTGCTTCGATAGAAAGATGCACCCTTCAATGGAGAGTTAGCCTAGCATCCTTTTGCTTATGGATTGTGGAGAGAGAACCAAAAAGTAAGAAGCCATAGCTTCTACAACTACACAATGTATTCTTCTTAGGTTAGCTCTAATACCATGTTAGATTTTTATCATTTAAGCAATATGATCTTAGGATCTAATCTGAGAGAATAAAATGCACAGCAATAAACACAAGAGACAAGAGACACAAATAATTTTCCTTGGGGAAACCATAAAGGAGAAAAATCCACAACTTCCTTAGAGATAGAATGAGAACCAATGACAGTAGTAAAACCCAAAAACAGAAAAGATGATCTCCATATCTTGTTCTCTCTCACACACTTGAGAGCGCTTCTCCTCTCTCACTCATGCGCCCCAGTGAGTGAGTGAGTCTGTGATAAATAGAGAGGCTCACTCTCTAGTTATATTATTTTGTTCACTTGATGTCCACTTCAACTTTTCAAACCCACTTAACAATTACTTACTAGGGTTGACATCTCTGGGAGAGTCTAATAACCCTAGTGCCCCACAACTATGGGGACTTTGTCCTCCGATCAATAAGGAGGGTTAACCTTGACACAATTGTGGGGACTATTACCCCAACTTACAATGGAGGGTTAACCTCAATGAATTTACATGACTTGTTTACATTATTGAATCTCCCGATTGGAACATCGGGGCATGACATTACTCAATTAAATTATAGATACTTCCCTGAATAAACATCGAGGTACAATACATAAGATATACAAGTGGATACATTCTGAAGTTACAAATACATCAACAAATTTCCCCACTCCACACATTGATCAGATCATAGATAACTATACTGGGAGCTTCATCTTTTCTTTCATGGATGGATTTTCTAGCTACAATCAGATAAAGATTATGCCCGCCGATCAGCATAAAATGACATTAATTTTCCCATGGGGAACCTTCACATATCAGAAGTTACCTTTTGTCCTAAAAAATGTCGGAGCTACATTCCAGCGAGCCATGTTCTATGCCTTTCATGATATCAAGCACATTGTGGAGCTGTACCTTGAAAATTTCCCAACTCATTTACAGCAACGGGAGGACCATCAAGGGCACCTTAGAGACATTTTCCTTAGATGTCGTCATTATAATATTTGGATGAATCCACACAAATGTGTATTTTGTGTTGAGACTGTACATCTTCTTAGCTTCGTGGTTTCCAAAGATGGCATCCAGATTGATCCTCTGAAAATTCCTACTATACTGGACTTACCCACCCCAACAAACATCATTGAGCTCCAAAGTTTGCAAGGGAAGGAAAAATTTCTTCGTCGTTTTGTATGCAACTATGCATAAAGAACACATGGTTACATGCGTCTCCTGAAGAAGGACACTCCTTTCTTCTAGGATGACCAGGCCCAACGAGCTTTTGATAATATGAAACATGCTCTGACCCATTCATCGATGTTGCACCCCCCAAATTATTCAAAATACTTTTTGTTGTATGTTGCTTCCTCCACTAGTACCATTGGAATGGTTCTAGCAGAGGAAAATCCTAATGGCCAAGAACACATGATATATTACCTAAGTAAGAGTCTCATTGACTACAAAACCCATTACTCACATGTGGAGAAGTTAGTTCTGGCTATGGTCATTTCTCTACAAAATTTTCGTCATTACATTATACTTTGTACTATAAAGGTACTCGCAGATCAAAACCTCATGTACTACATTCTGACTCGTCAGGTATTAGGGAGAAGTATTCCCGTTGGATTTTTATCTTACATTAATTTGTTCTTGAGTTAATCAAGGCTAATTCAAAGAAATCCTTGGTTTTGGTGGAGTTGATGGGTGACCTTCCCTCTACTTTGATGGAAACTGAGCCCAATGATTCATTCCCAAATGATTTTTTGTTCTTGATAAGAACAACTGATCCATGGTATGGATATTTGATTATCTATCTCCAAATTCAGAGATTTCAGCCCGCCATATCCTGTGATGATCATCGTCATATCCGTCACCATGCAAAGTACTATCTCATTTTGAATGATACATTGTACCAACATGGTATCAATTCCATCCTTCGACTGTGCCTTACACATGAAGAGGCTGAATAGGTTCTGAATGACTGCCACTTTGGAGCATGTGGCGGTCATATTTTTGGGATGGATAAATCCCAGAAAATCCTTTGTGTTGGGTATTTCTAGTCGTCGATATTTAAAGATTGTCATGAAGCAGTTAAGAAATGCCAACCCTGTCAACACTTTTATCCAAAAAAGCACACCCACCCTACTCCTTTACACACTGTCATTGTAGTTGGCCCTTTTTCCAAGTGGGGTATTCATTTTATGCATTGTAATGCTACCTCAACCGGGGGGCATGGTAACATCATTGTAGCCATTGATTACTTCACAAAATGGGCTGAGGCAATTCCTACATATGTAGAGGATGGTAAGACTGCCACTCTCTTTTTATTCAACCATGTGATATCTAGGTTTGGAGTCCCACAAGCTATAGTCACTAACCACAAATCTCATTTATGAAATCAAACAATGGTTGAGTTAAGCGCTAAGCCAAGTTTTCTTCATGAAAACTCAAATCTGTATTACCCGAAGGCCAATGGTCAGGTAGAGGCCATTAACAAGGTTTTGAAACTGATGCTGCATTGGATGGTTGGAGATCACAAATCCAACTAGAACTTGACTCTCTTCTCTGCACTTTGGTCTTATTAGACTTCAGAAAAAACAATAATTGGTTTCACACATTTTTAGTTGGTCTATGGACAGGAAGTTGTCCTTGCTATCGAGTGTCAAATACCATCACTTAAACTTGCAGTATAAATTCTCCCAAACTCTTCCACTGAGGAAGAGAGATTTTTGTACTTAACCAACCTTAATGAAAGTAGAATATATGCTGCCTTGGCTAATGAGGCACACAAAAAATGTGTCAAGGAATAGTATGACAAGTCTATTCAACCTCATTTTTTCAATGAAGGCGACCTATTCCTGACTTATGATCAGAGACATGATAAACTAGGGAAGGGAAATTTTGAATCTATGTGGTATGGTCCCTTTGTCATTAGTAAGGTCTTAGAGAAAGCAACTTATGAGCTCGTAGACTATGACGATATACCCTTCGGGAAACCTCGCAATGGATTGTACCTGAAGAGGTACTATGCTTAAGACATTTATGTATGGTACCTTGTATATATGTATATTTGACTTTTAGTGTGTTTTGGAATTTTCAATGTGGTTTTGAGTTTTATTTCCATATTGTTTATACCATGTTTTTGTTATGTAGATTGGATGGATTTCTATGGTTTCGCTGATGGTACATGCCATCATACATTGAACCTTGCTTCAGCTGCTTGGGTGTTGTATTCCCCAACTCATGACTTAGTCATTTCAGGATCAGTATGTATTGGTCTGGCTACCAACAACATTGTCGAGTATCAGGAAGTGATAGGTTTACTGGACGAGGTTGTATCTCATGAAATTCATGATTTGATATTGTTTATGGACTCTCAGCTAGTGGTTTATCATCTAACCCATGTCTATACCATCACGAACCTTACACTTCTCTATCTCTTTTAAAGAGTGCATCTATTAGAAAGGTCATTCAATTTCATCACTTACAGGCATATCCCTAGGTATGATAATACAATTGCTAATTCACTATCAAATTACATTCTAGACTGGTATATTTCCCATTCATAACTTTTAAAAATAAGACATGGTCTATTGTAAAGTAAAATAAACTATAGAATACACATAAAACTCATGTAAATACAATTTGTCCATTTGAAACATATATAAACACCAAAACCGAGTCTGTATATATATAGATATATATAAAGTGTTTTTACAAAAAGATGGTCACGAGACCCCATCTGAAGCACTCTGACTTTTAGGTATACAAAATGATACAAAAAAATCCTGAAGACAACAAGATTTTAGTGATACATCATGTAGACCGCCTTAATGATGCTCGTGGTAGCACATAATATCCCTTGCTACCCTACGTGACCAACGACCGAAGCAGACCAACACTCCCATAGTATGTCTCTGAAACCTCCTAAGGAGATCATCTATAGAAACATCCAGGATATCCAAAGTCAGCTGACCTAGGTTCTCCTCCATCTCGATGAGCTCATCGTCACCTCTATGGACAAAGTGAGCTCCTGCTCTCCTGTCTATCGAGGATGTTCCCCCAGGCCATGCATCCCCAACATTTGCATGAAAACATTAGGTCTTGTTATAATCCATAAAAATCATAAAACATAAAAATATAAGAACATAATCAACATATTGAGTATTGCTTCTTGCCTATGTCACCCCATTGAGTGCTAGGTGGTAGAGGAAGGTCAGGATCCCCTTAAAATTTAGTCCCTACACAGGCATAGACCTCAATCATGAGGATATGGTCATTCATCCATAAAAATAAGGGATCCTTGTATTTTACCTTGGACCCATCACCTCCAGTGCGAGCCATGATCTCCACCCACTGCATCCTGTCAGGGTCTCTAGGTCTCAACTCTATGAATACTACTTAGGGTCTCTAGAGGGGTACCCTCTTAAAAAATAGGAATGCTAGAATGGTACCGTAGCTAAATTTTTTAGTTCCCCTTACCAAAATTTGGTCAGCTAAACATAGGTAATATTTCCTCAGCCCAGTTGAATACTGTGGGTGCCACGGCCTCTAGGGTATACAACATGTGAGCTCGGGAAGGTTGGTGAGACCATTGGCTCCCATCTAATCTCTTCATGGTAAATATCACAATGTGAAGTGGAAAATCCCTCACTTCCTTGATAGGTATTTTATTTCCCGACATCTTGGTTCTTGGATTACAATGACAGACTATCAACTCCTATGTAGTAATATCTCCCCCTTGGGAGCCTTTTAGTGAAATAGGCACTCCATGCCTAGAAAAACCAATGAGAAAATATATTTCCTCCACCTTTATGGTGATGATGTGAGGCCCTACTTCAAAATGTTGCTAATTTGGATTCCACATCCGTAGTATGCACTCTCGTAATTGCACATGTGATACCATTCTAGGAGCATTGAATAATTTTAAGAGGCTACAACCTTGCAGAGCAATAATGGAGGCCACGTTTGCCACAGTATGGGATTCGTCATCTACATGTTTCCTTTACTTCCAAATCACCATAATGAGAAAAATAACCTGTCAAAAAACAATCAATTAGGCATTTAGACACTTATCCAACTTTTAAAAATGCTTGAAATCATCTATTTTTTCTAGGGCTTTCATTTTTGGGGCACTACGTTCGGCACCGCTTCTGTCTCATTATGATAAAGCGGTGCCACCACCTGTACAAGCCTTAAGAAAGGCGGTTCTTATTGGTCACCACTCCTCATGTGAAGGCTAGAAGTGTTGATGTAATTGTAACTTCGGAATGTATTCACTTGTATTTCTTATCTATTGTAACCCGATGTTTATTCTGGGATGTTATTATGTCATGTCATGCCCCGATGTTCCAATCAGGAATATCTATAATGTAAACAAGTCATGTCAAGTCATTATGGGTAACCCTCCTATTGTCTAAGGGTTAAAGTCCCTACAGTTTCAGGGCACTAGGGTTATTAGACTCACCTAGTGAAGTCGGCCCTAGTAGGGTTTTAGTCATGTCGAGAATTAGTATAAATAGAGAGGTGACTTCTCTATTTAGCACACACTCATCCACACTCAATTGTAGCACATAACTAAGGAAGAGAAAGACACTGGGGCAAGGAAGAAAGGGGTTACTGCTATCGAGAGATCATCTTACTGTTTTGGGGTTTTATCTTTTGTACTAATTCTATCTTTGAGGAATTTGTGGGGTTTTCTCCATTTATGGTTTCCCTGAGGAAAAACACTGTGTTCATTGTCTCTTGTGTTTGATTGATGTACTTATTGTTCTCTCAGTTAAACATCCTAACATAATTCTAGCTTAAATGTTCAAAAACTAACATGGTATCAGAGCTAACCTAAGAAGAAGACACTGTGCAGCTGCGGGAACTAGGGATTCCTACTTTGTGGATATCTCTCCAAAAATTTTCAGCAAAATAAGGTTGGAATAACTCTCCTCCCAAGGGCGCATATTTTTGTCGAAGCAGAAACCAATTCTGAGGTTTTTCAGTTTTGGACCCGACACTGCTGCTAGAAATTAGGGTTTTTCACAGAAGAGGAATGTTTCAATGAGCTTAGGCCTGGATTGATCTCCTCCCTAAAATCAAATTTAGGGATCAAATTCAAAGCAATTGGTTGGACAAAAATCCAGAAAAGCAAAACCCTAATCTGCTCCTAAACCAGCTCTGCAGGATTTCAGCTCCAAATCCAGATCTGACATCTTGACCTGGTAAGATCTAAATCGTTTGTATTTCCATTTGAAGTTCTTATTTAAGATGTCTCATCATACCAAGCTTGATGAAAAGATTGAGGGAGCTGATAACTTTTGATCTTGGAAGTATAGGATCTCCCTGGTCCTGGAAGAAAATGAGTTGGACTCGTATATCAATGAGGAGGTTCCAGTTCCAGAGGGAGATGATACAAAGGCCTTACATAAGAGGAAGTTGGTTATGGAAAAGAGGATCATTGCTGATTCCATCAAGGATCACTTCATACCACAAGTTTCCTCCCTAAAGACACCTAAGATATGTTTGATGCCCTAACCAAATTGTTTGAGGGAAAGAACATAAACCGAAAGATGACTCTGAGAAACAAACTGAAGAATGTGAAGATTCAGAATGCAGAAACAATCCAGTCTAACTTCACAAGAGTTTCTCAGATAAAGGAACAACTAGAAGTAGTAGATGAAGAAGTGGAAAATGTAGAGATTGTGATGACTACCTTGAATGGTCTCCCTAGATCATGGGACTCCTTTATTCAAGGGATCTGTGCTAGAAAGAAGTTATTCAAGTTCAGTAGACTATGGGAAGAGTGCTCTCAAGAAGAAGCTCAGATAGAAGCTTGAGAAGAGAAGATGGGAAGTGAAGATCAAGCTCTCACATTACACTCCAAGTCCACCAAAAGAAGATCTCATCACTCAAGAGGTAAGCACTCTCACAAAGATGACACTAGAAAATATTTGTCTAGAATCATATGTTATACATGTGATGAAGCAGGACACTTTAAAAGAAATTTTCCTAAGAAATAGAATAAGAAAAAGAGCAACAAAAGAAGACATCATGCTCATGCTGTAGAAGATGATGAACCATCCAAGAAAAGAACCAGATATGAGAGTGAAGATTCTTCAAGTGAGGATGAATATGTTTTGATTTTTGCTCTCACAGGAAACATTACTCATGGAAGCAATGATTGGATCATAGATAATGGGGCTTCCAAACATATGACAGGATTCAAGGAATCCTTTGTGAGACTATCAGAACATGAATCACCCCACAAGGTGAAGCTAGGAGATGACTACCAATATCCAATAAAAGGTAGTGGGGAATCTTCCTATAAGCTAGAGTCTAGAAAGTCTATGAAAATGAAGGAAGTATTGTTTGTGCCAGGACTCAAGAAGAACCTCCTCTCCAAATCTGCATTAGATGCAAAAGGAATGAGAGTTGCATTCATAGATAGTCAAGTCATCATGTGGTCAAAAGGAAAGACTATCGATGATGTAGTGGTGATTGTAGAACAAGAAGGAGGATTGTACAAATTAAAGGGCCATCTAGAACAAGCCTTGGTCCATGACACAGTAGAGCCAAGTGAACTTTGGCATAGAAGGCTTGCACATGTGCATTACAGAGAACTACCTCTTGCAAGCAAAGATGTTGAAGGTCTTCCAAAAATCCAAGCAAAACATGATGGGGTCAGCAAAGGATGTGCGAAAAGAAAAAAGACAAAGAAGACATTTCCAAGCAGTGAAAACAAAGCAAAAGGAATCTTGGAAATCATCCACTCCAATGTATGCAGTCCTATGTCATCAAACTCACTAAGCGGGTATGCATATTATGTTTCTTTTATTGATGCCTTTTCTAGGAATACATGGGCTTAATTCATGAAGAACAAAGATGAAGTATTCAAAAAGTTCAAGGAATCCAAAGCCTTGATCGAGAATCACACTGAAAAGAAGATCAAGACCTTTCGATCAGATAATGGTGGAGAATTCACTTCAAATGAATTCAAAGAGCTATGCAAAGACTCAGGGATTAAGAGGGAGTTGTCCACTCCTTATAATACTCAACAGAATGGGATTTTAGAAAGAAATAATAGAACTATCATGGAAGCTGTAAGAGCAATGCTTCATGATCAAGATCTTCCTATGCATCTTTGGGCGAAAGCTGCCAGAACAACAGTGTATGTACAGAACCGTACTCCACATAGAGTACTTGAGAACAAGACTCCTGAAGAAGTCTTCTCTGGCAAGAAACCAGAAGTCAGCCATCTCAGAATATTCAGTTGTCCAGTGTACATACACATTCCAAAAGATAAGAGGACTAAATTAGATCCTTCAGGAAAGAAGGGTATATTTGTGGGATACTCTGAAAGCTCGAAGGCTTACAGAATATACTTCCCAGGATTCAAGAATATTGATACCAGTAGGGATGTGATATTTGATGAAGACACAGCTTACAATAAATCTAGAAAGAAACCTACTGAAGAATCTGAAGAAGCAGAAGTACCCAGAATTCATGACACAACCATGAATGAAGAAGTTCAAGAAGAAGATCGAGAATTTGAAGAACCACAAAGACCTGTAGATCCATCTCCAGAAAAGAATCCTCACAAGAGGAAACCTGCTTGGGTACGAGAAGTTATCCAAGGTGCGGAAAGATATGGGGATCAAAAAGAGAATCACAAAGAAAGAAAGAGGACCAGATCCTGCTACGGGTATCTAGCATTACTATGTGATTTCATTGATAAAGAACCTTCCAATTATGAAGAAGCGGCAGAACGGAAAGAATGGAAGGATGCTATGATCAAAGAGTACCAATTGATCATGAAGAATGATGTTTGGGATGTTGTCCCAAGACTAGAAGGGAAGTCAGTTGTAACTTCCAAATGGATCTACAAGATCAAGCATGCTGTGGACAGTAGCATTGAAAAATATAAGGCAAGATTTGTGGCTCAGGGTTTCTCTCAGAAAGAAGGAATAGATTATGAAGAAACCTTTGCACCTATAACTAGATACACCTCCATCAGAACAGTACTTGCTCTGGCTCAAGTAATGAAATGGAAGATACACCAGATGGATGTCAAGACTGCTTTCCTGAATGGTGTAGTGGAAGAGGAAGTGTATGTAGAACAACCACTCGGTTTTGAGACATGATAGGGAGTCTCATGTATGTAGATTGAAGAAAGCCCTGTATGGTTTGAAATAGGAAACCAAGACATGGTACGACAGAATTGACAGCTTTCTATCCAATTTAGGCTTTACCAAGAGTAAAGTAGATCCAAACCTTTACTACAATGTTGAATATGGAAACCCAGTGATGCTTCTACTGTATGTAGATGATCTGTTTGTAATAGGTATGGATGGGTTGATTACTGATACAAAGAGAAATCTTGCTTCCGAGTTTGAAATGAAGGACTAGGGTATGATGCATTATTTTCTAAGTATGGAGGTGTGGTAGAGTGTGGATGGAATCTTCCTTAGACAAGGGAAGTATGCAGTAGAGATCCTGAAGAGTTTTGGGATGATGGACTGCAAGGCTATGGCCACACCTATGGCATCGAACCTGAAGCTATTGAGCGATGCTTCATCAAATTCGGTTGATGCTATGATGTATCATCAGATGATTGGGTCCCTGATGTACCTAACAAACACGAGACTAGAAATTTTCTTTGTTGTGAACACCTTGATCCAGTTCTTGATAGATTTGATAAATGTTCACTTGATTGCTGCAAAGCATATTGTGAGGTACCTAAGGGGTACAATTGATTATGGGCTCAAGTACGATGCGAATCAGAAGATTAACCTGGAGGGTTATGTTGATTCAGATTGGGTAGGTAGTGCCATCTATAGGAAGATCAATTCAGGGTGTTGCTTCAGTATGGGATCAGGTGTGATCTCTTGGTTTAGCAGGAAGCAATCCCGTGTGAAACTGAGTACAGCTGAAGTAGAGCATGTCGCAGCTTGTTTAGCTAGTTGTGAGGTAGTATGGATGAGGAAGTTATTGTCTGATTTATTTGATATCCATTTGGATGCTACTTGTATACATTGTGACAACCAGAGTTGTGTGAAGTTGTCAAAGAATCCATTGTTCCATGACAAGTCGAAACATATCGAGATCAAGTATCACTATATCAGGGATATGGTGTAGAGGGGAGAAGTGAAGCTCCAGTATGTTGTGACAGGTGATCAGATATCTGATGTGTTGACGAAGCCATTGGCCAGAGTGAATTTTGAGTACTTTAGGGAGAAGCTTGGTGTTCTCCAGATCGAGGTCCCTTCCAAGGGGAAGTGATGAGTCCAGAAGCCATTCTAACGAGCAGGTCAGATATAAGGGCTGAACCATTCTATCATGGTGAGAGGATTTGGTTCCTTCCATGTCAGATATGAGTGCTGAATGCCATTCTTGGAATGGAGGTACCTGTTCAGTTACCAGGAACACTCATTCTGGGATTGAGAGAGCCATTCTGATGAGCAGGTCAGATATAAGGGCTGAGCCATTCTGTCATGGCTAAAGGATTAGGTTCCTCCCATGTCAGATATGAGTTCTAGTCATTCTGACGAGTAGGTCAGATGTAAGGTCAACTTCCACTCTCTGGGAGAGTGGAGGAACCTGGTCTGTTACCAGCTAGCTCAGTCTAGGACTGGGGGCCATTCTGATGAGGGTGTAGGATTTGGTTCCTACCAGATGATATGTGAGTGCAAGACATTCTGATGAGGGTGTAGGATTTGGTTCCTACTAGATCAGATGTAAGGGAAATTGCCATTCTCCAGGAGAATGGAGGCACTTGGTCCATTACCAGGTAGCTCAATCTGGGACTGGGGGCCATTCTTATGAGGTTGTAGGATTTGGTTCCTATGAGATCAGATGTGAGTGCATGCCTTTCTGATGAGTAGGTCAGATGTAAGTGTTGAAGGCTTTTCACAGATGATAGTATGTCCTATCATGCTAGTGAATGTGAGTGCTGGGCCTTTCTGATGTGATTGTAGGCTCCTACATGATCAGATGTGAGTATTGGGCGTGCCTTTCTGATGAGTAGGTCAGATGTAAGTGCTAGGCGGGCCATTCTGACGAGTAGGTTAGATATAAGAACTAAAGAATACTTACATGGTGTCTAGGCCTACAACCAACATGAAAGAAGGATGGCTCTGTAGAACTTCCTGTAACGAGAAGAATCATGAGATAGCACATATGATGATGACCAGAGAAGATCCAGATCGAGCTATGATCCAAATCCAGTTATGATGTCTCCAAGATGATCCAAATCCAGTGATGATCCAGATCCAGTAGTGATGATCTAGATCCAGTGATGATCCAGATCCAGTGATGATGTCCAGTGATGATCCAGATCCAGTGATGATGTCTAGTGATGATACAGATCCAGTGATGATATCTAGTGATGATGATTCAGATCCAGAAATGAAGATGACATGAAGATGAAGATGAATTGAATAAGAATATGACTTGGAGATGCATATGACAAGAATATCCAGAGAAGAAGACCAGTGAAGAAAATTATGTCAAGATAATACCTTCCTAGTTAAGAGGGAGTGTTGATGTAATTGTAACTTCAGAATGTATTCACTTTTATTTCTTATCTATTGTAACCCGATGTTTATTCCAGGATTTTATTATGTCATGTCATTCCCCAATGTTCTAATAGTGAATATCTATAATGTAAACAAGCCATGTCAAGTCATTTTGGGTAACCCTCTTATTGTCTAAGGGTTAAAGTCCCCACAGTTTTGGGGTGCTAGGGTTATTAGACTCACCTAGTGAAGTCAGACCTAGTAGGGTTTTAGTCATGTCTAGAATTAGTATAAATAGAGAGGTGACTTCTATATTTAGCACACACTCATCCACACTTAGTTGTAGCACATAGCTAAGGAAGAGAAAGACACTGGGGCAAGGAAGAAATAGGTTACTGCTGTTGGGAGATCATCTTACTGATTTGGGGTTTTATCTTTTGTGTTGATTCTATCTCTAAGGAAGTTGTGGGGTTTTCTCCATTTATGGTTTCCCTGAGGAAAAACACTATGTTCATTGTCTCTTGTGTTTGGTTGTTATACTTTTTGTTCTCTCAGTTAAATATCCTAACATAATACTAGCTTATATGTTGAAAAACTAAAAAAAAGCGTTACCCGGGATGTGTTTTTTAGGTTTGTCTTAAAATCCCCAAAGCTCGATAAAAATAGCTAAAATTGGAAAATGGAAACCATAGAAATGAAGAGGAGGCTTCTAGTTCTCACATGGAACTGATGAGAAAGAAAATGGACGAGAAAAATCTCCGAATTCTTCAACTGAAAATATGCACACAACTCTCCCAAATGCTTATTAAAAATTGATAAATGTAAAAATGAATTGGTTTTTACTATTTACTTTTCATTTTATAAAATATTTTTAGATTTTTTATATTATTTTAATTTTTTTAAATCATTTTACCCTTTCTATAGTTTTTAAAAGTTATTTTTAAAATATTTTTAGGAGACTAATGGCCTTTTTAAAAGTTTTTACAGGAGCAGAAGTAAAATAGTATCGTCTATGGGTAAGTTTGTTTTTGGCTTGATTTCGACACTTTGATCATGCTCTTTAAACCTAGAATCAAAGTTTTGATTCATTTTTTCTCTTCTTCTCAGACTCATTAAATCCGTCCATCGTGAAAAGAAACCCTAATGGAGCCTTATTTAAACTCTTTTTGAACTCCCTAAATGTGAAAATATTGTCAAGCAAACTTGTCTTATTCATGCTCATAAAATTACTTGAAGAGTTGTATTTTCAACGATAGTTTATCTCTTTTTTGGTTCGGATTGACTAATTATGAAAAAGGACCCTTCGGAGTCTTCTTCCATTTTCGTTCAGACTCTCTAAACATGAACGAAGCCAAGTTAACTTTCAATGGACTCGTTAAACCAAATACTGAGATAACCTCTTTTGGGAACAAACCCCTCCTTTCTCATGTTCATGGAACATATGAAAATGGAATTGTCTTCAGATGAGCTACAATGAACATTTGTTACCCTCTTTGAACTCGTAAAAACAAAAAAAGAGGCACTCATCAATCATGATGGGGAAATTAAGGGAAGGGAACTAACTCATTTTACAAATAAAATGGTAGTTTGTAGTCACCTTTGAACATGGCACTTGTCTACATATCATTCAGTCAATTGGGTATTCAACCTTCTTCCAATTTGATCCACTTTCATGATTCATGTCACTCCTTTGAGTCTTTCAAAGAATGCATTGTCCATCACTACATTATGTCTTGGTATATATCTAGTTTAATTCAATGCTGCCAAGTCTTTTGTCGTGGCGCCCGATGTTAAAAAGGGAAGTTGAAATTTTACCTCTGTAATAAAAAAAATCCTTTGTGTCAGTACCTTTTTGAGTCAGTCCTATGGTTACATCATCTACAACATTCTATAACTTTATTCTGAGTTTTGTGTCGTCGATGTGGGATTCATCATGGCCCTCCTTCGACGAGACTATTCCTATCAACATTAGCTCATCATCCAAGAATCAGTCTTAGAAACAAGTTTAGTACCTTGAGATATGTATTCCTTAATGAAAAATTCCCTCGCTCTCGACATAGGTTCACATCACTGGCCTTTGATAGATAGATTCGACTGAGTGTTCGACATCAAATCATCTATTCACACTCAGGAAATTGTACTAGGATACCTTGGGAATCATTGACATCAATGGTGATCTCCCTCGTACTTGTTAATGGTTCACATCATTCACCGATAATCAAGTGGTTTCTACCATGTTTGACATCAAATAATTGTAATCACATGGATAGAATCGTACTTTGTGGAAGACGATACGAAGACCCTGGGTATCTGTTAAAAGGCGCTCATTTCTTTCCCTAGGTTGCGATGGAGTATATTGTATGAAGTCCTAGCATGGATCCACATTTTTATGGTCATGGTTGTGCTCAAATTTGTGTTCATTTGACATATATCTACAGTGTATTTTTGGTAGCTATGTCCCAAGTTTGACTCCTCTATCACATGGATCTACGTTGTATTCTAGTAGCCATGTTTGTTAATCTCTCTCATGGATCTGCTGTGTATTGGTCTACAGCCATAATGAGGATAATTTTTGTCATGAGTCAAAAAGTATTGATGTATTACAGATGCGTGGTTGATGATGATCTTCGATCAAGCAAATTCTTTCCTCGAAGTGATAACATGCTCTTTCAAATCTCTCACCGATCGTATCCCTCTAGCCTCATGCTTTGGGGGGAATTCTGCTACACATAAATATCATCGTCATCATGTGATGAGATCCCAAACATCAGTTATTTCCCTGAATCCCAAGTTGTGAAGTGAAAATACTGGCCCTAACTTCAATCTTGCATATAAAAATCTAGCACCACTTCTACACTTAAGGCAAGAAGCGTTACCTTCTTCATTAACGCTCATTGTCACTTGACAAGAGGTGGTGCCACCTCTTTTTCCCCTTTTTAAATGTGTGGTTCTACC
Organism: Pseudotsuga menziesii; assembly: GCA_001517045.1. NCBI lineage: Eukaryota > Viridiplantae > Streptophyta > Pinopsida > Pinales > Pinaceae > Pseudotsuga > Pseudotsuga menziesii. The sequence goes on along the minus strand of LPNX011125453.1, from coordinate 426,910 downwards.
CCATCATTGCTCTTTCATGGTCGAGGTAAAAAGTGAAAAATAGAATTTTCCATGAAGCTTCTCGAAGGAAGACTTCGTGGCAATCTCATCCCTACTCTTGAAGACGACTTGGACTCGAGATCCATCCTTTTCGGATCTACCTTCCACCTCACCCACCATTTACTCAACCATCCCTATCCTCCCAACGCCTATAAAACCAGGATCATACCCCATGGTTGAGAGAGAGAAAATGTATGCTCTTACATTGAGTTTCTGGCTTAAATCAGTAGGGTGAGCATATGAGGAACAAGTTGGAGATTTTGGGGACAAGGTATTGGCATGTGAAGGAGAATCACAACACTAAGGTGAAGGTTGTAATATTTCTTAATCATCTTTAATGCAAAGTTGGTTCCTTTCCTGTAAAGTATGTTGTGTTTTAATCATGTATTTTACTGTTGGATTCCTTAGTCACTAACATAGATTTGTGTATTATATTCTGTTGCTTTTGATCTTGTTTGATGGTTTCATGTGATTTTACAAGTATGTCTATGAAGAGCCATCACCATAGGAAATAGCTATAGCACTCCATCAAAGGGACTAATTCCAAATATCCACAACTTCTAGGGGAAGTCTTCCAACTTTGTTGTAACTCATTTGTTCTATATCTGAACCATTCCTACTAAAGGAACAACTCTTGTCCGCAAGAGGTGCATTTTTCCTAGAAACACCCTTGCAAGATTTGCAAGGGTGATCACCATTTGAACTATTGTCATGGTCTGGCCCTAGTTTTAGAAGAATGGTCTAAGGTTTCTCGGCAACCAATTTCATCATCCTCTGGTCATCATACTGATGATACCCCTCAACCAATGACTCCATGGTTAAGAGTCAGAAGGGTAAAGTAAAAAATCCTTGCTTTCTCTGTAAGGAAATGCACTTTACTTAGATTTTTCCTTGCAGGGATGAACCTTCTGAGTGGTTGGAATATATTACTGCTCCTCAGCAATGGCTTCCAACAGGTAATCGTAAGTTGTCCCTTGACCTATAAGTGGTTGATAAAGTGGTCGATCCAACTACATCCTCGATTGATCCCACTCTTTTTTTAAATATTGAAGAACAGGCTGTTCGTCCCACTCTTCCTTTGAAGATTGAAGTTAAAATGGTCGAGTCGACTTCATCTCCAACCGATCCCACCAAGGTAATTTTTAGGGGCGAAATTTTTCCAATTGGCTAATTTTGGGTTTTTTTTCAAAAAATAAATTCATTATTTGATCACTTTTAGTGTCTAATATCGCCTATATTTACATTATCCAACAAACAAACATCTGATTAATTAATACCTAAATTTACAAAACCTAAAAAGCTAAAAAATTAAACACTCATTAAAATTTTCTTATAATTAAAATCCTAATAAACTAGGCATAAAGACCTAACCTAAAATAACATAACCTATAATGAACATAAACCTTAAAATTAAGATAATCATGCTTTAAATAAAACATAATATAACAAGACAATAAAATATTATAACATAAAAAATTTAAAACATAAATTAAATATTTTTTTTAATAAGATAAAAATTTAATAAAACAATAATAGGTTATAAAAAAAATTAACTATATAATAGCATTATTAGAGAAACTATTAAATATTAATTAAATATTTTGAAATTTAAAGATTTTAATAAATTAAATTTATAAGCTTTTATAAAAGATTGAAACATGAAAATCCATATGTTGGTGAAACTAAAACTTATAACCCTTAAGAATCAACTTATAGATTAAAACCCCTAATTAAACAAAACATAACCTATATATCAATATTACAAAACAAAAAATCCCGCATGGGTGTAGACTGACTGGCAAGTGTCGTGTAAATGAAGGAATGTTGTAAAGGAGGTCTCAAGTTCAAATCTCACCCAGATTTATCCGTGCCCCATGCTTGCGGGCTGTGTGGACGCACCTGGGGTTATAGTGGCAGTCGACAGGAATGGACCCCGTGTCACGCGAGTACCAGAACCGCCCAGTTACCAATTCCCCCAGTACCAATATATATATATAACAAATCAAAAATATTATAACCTATTACTATAGAATCACATTATTTGAAATACTATTAAATATTCATTAAACATTTTGTAAAATTAAGATTTTAATAAATTAAATTAAATTTATAAACCTTTATAAAAAAGAAAACCTATAAAACCCTGGGTGTCAACTACTTTTGATGGGTCTAAATTTATATGAAATGAAGACCCAAAAATCATCTCAGGCATCGATAATGTCCTCAAGATGAGCCAAGGATGGCTCGAAACATTGACAATGAACCATTACCTATCGCAGACTCTCCACTGTTGATGTATATGTAACTTCGGAATGTATTCTTCTATGTATTTTATATTATTGTAACCCGATGTTTATTCCGGGATGTTTCTATTATGTATTTGAGTCATGTGGTCATGCCCCGATGTTTCGATCGGGAGTATTATAATGTAAACAAGTCATATCAAGTCATTGGGTAAGTCCCCACAGTTTAGGGGCACTTGGGTTATTATACACTAATTAAGGTGTAGGCTCAAGTAATTAATTATTAGGTCGAGCCTACGTGTGAAATGGTTGAGTGCACTTCAAGTCAACGGAAGAATATAAATAGAGAGGGAGAGTCTCTCTATTTATCACTTGTGACTTAGCTCTCTTGCTCTCTCAAGTGTGGCGCACTTTTGGAGAAGGAAATTCTTGGCTTGACAGAAGACAGAAGGCTGCTATTGTGAAGGGAGGTCATCTTCCTGTTTTGGGATCACATCTTGTGGTGATACTATCTTAGAGGAAGTTGAGGGGTTTTCTCCATTTATGGTTTCCCCTCCTAAAAATCTTTGTGTCTCTTGTCTCTTGTGATGTGCTTATGTGATTGTTGTGCTTGTTATTCTCTCAGTGAAAAGATCTTGTTATAATGCTAGCTTAAATGTTGAAAAACTAACATCCACAAGATGCCATCAACAATTACTACAGTTTCTCAACCAAAACTATCATAATATTCACCAAAAATTACACATTTCTATTAGAAAATAGGACCGTAGAGCAATAATAAATATACAGTTAAATCATTAAACAAGATGCAAAACACATTAAACACATTACACAGAGACACATATAGAACGTGGTTCACCCAAACGATGGGCTATGTCCACATAGAAATTTCCAGTCCTTTTATTACCATCCAGAAAGATGAAGGGATACCTGCAGCAATATTGTTGCACTTCCTCTACAAACTCTCACAGTCTCTCTCACACAATCACAGATATTGTTTACAATACAATACAATACCATACACAACCGTATTAAAATGATATTCTTTTATAGGATAAATACCATGGGAAATACTATGGTTAACCCAATACCATGGGTCCGCAAAACTATTGGTCAACAAACATACCAAAAAAAATTCTCGAGGGCTTGGGGCACTGCCCTGTAACCCAAATTGGGGGAACGAGTGTATAGTACACATGGAGTACAAACACGACTAAATAATATCTCTGGATCTGGAATATTAGGCTCCACAACCAACAATTTCATATTTAATGTTAGACTACCTATCTATAAACATGTTTTTTTCAATCCAAAACAATCATCTAGAATACTATACTAAAGTATAATATTAGAATCCTTAAAAAATACCTTGGATCCCACTCTTTTGTCAGAGAGTTTTGAAATTGAAGTAGTTTCTTCGACACAATCTTCGTCTTCTCCCTCTCTTCTAGTTGAGAGTGATTTGAAACCTACTGAAGTTTTCATAGTTAGTTCCGATTGTTCTATGCAAGAGGAAATTTGTCTCTTCCGACAAAAACCTCTCCAAGTAATGAGGTTGTTTCCTTAGATTGGAGTAATCTAACAGAGCCTCATCTTCCTTCGAGTGTTCCTTTCTAGATAGTTGTACAAGTTGCCGCTAGGTGGATGCTTCGCACTATTGTTGACGAAGGGTCTTCTGTCAGTATTCTATCCTCAAATGCTTAGCAAGTTTTAGGTTATCCTCAGCTTGTGTCAGCCACCAATTAGATACCAATTTTTAATCAAATACCTACTGTACCTTTAGGGATCCTTCCTCATTTACATATTACATTAGGAGGGAAAACTGTCTATATTGATGTTATGATGGTCCATGGTCCTTTATATTTCAATATGCTCCTTGGGCATGATTATGTTTACGCCATGAAGGCTATAGTGTCTACACTATTTAGAGTGATTCATTTTCCCCATCATGGGAATATTGTGACCGTTAATCAACTTTTCTTTTTCATATTTGACCGTCACATGATTCCTAGTAATTAGGCTTCCCTGAATGTTTTGCATGTTCTCGTGGTTCCTTACCTTCTTCTAGTTAGCTTCTCCCCATCATAGGTAAAATGGGGGGCATGTATCCAATATATGGACATCATACTAGATTTAAAATGATAACTCCTTGTGTGAAAGGGGGAAACCTACCAACCTCTGGATATCATGTTGGGTAAGAGAGGTCTCTGAGCATAGTTCCCATTTTGTGTCAAGATCATTAAAAAATGAAATAGATGTTTGTGATCATAGTTCCCATTCTCTGCTAAGCTCGTTAAAAAATGAAATGGATAGTTCTCGTTCTATGTCAAGCTCATTAAAAAATGAAACACATGTCTGTGAGCGTAGTTCCCATTTTGTTTCAAGCTCATTAAAAAATGAAACAGATGCTAGTGAGCATAGTTCCCATTTTGTGTCAAGCTCGTTAAAAAATGAAACAAATGTCTGTGAGCATAGTTCCCATTCTGTGTCAACCTTGTTAAAAAATGAAACATATGTCTGTGAGCATAGTTTATTTTTGGTTTCAAGCTTGTTAAAAAATAAATCCAACCTTGATCATAGTTTACCTTTTGATTTCAAAATTGCATAAAAATGAAACCGTTCCTGGGCATAGTTCCTTTTCTATTCCAAGCTCGTTAAAAAATGAAATAGGCTTTCTCAAACAAATTTTACCTTTTGTTTTCAATCTTGCATAAAAATGAAGCCATGTTTCAAGCATAGTTCTTTTATGTTTCAAGCTTGTGTAAAAATAAAACATGTCATTTTGAGGAGAGTTCCTTTTTCATGTCAAGCTCGTTAAAAAATGAAACAAATTCTTCCATTGAGTCAAGCCTTGAACCCTCATTTCACGTGCATGTATAACTGGATCCTCTCTCTTCCTTTGTTTCTAGTGAACCTTTTCCTATTAGTAACTGTGAATTTAGTTAGATGACGAATAGAGTAAGCAGACGAAATGAATCCAACCTCTTTACATTATGTTGGAGTTAAGATACTTGACAGTTATACTAGGGGCAAGTACCAACCACTAGAAATCATGTTGGGAAAATACTCGTTAATGGAACTCATTTTGAGCATACTTTATTTTAGTTTCAATCTCGTTAAACCATGAAACAAATCTTAGAGCAAACTTTGTATTATGTGTTAAGATTGTTAAAAAATGAAGCAGATACTCTAAGCATTCTTTCAATCGATCTTCGAGCTTCTTAAAAATAGTAAGATGGTTTTGAGCTTATTTTTCATTTTTTTGTGATCTGGTTAAAAACTGAAAAGTGGTTTGAGCTTAATTTTCGCTTTTTCGTTATCTGGATTCAAACATGAAAAAGTTTATGAGTGCCTTTTATACGTTCGGCATGCTCGTTAAAAACTTAGTGAAGAGGCATTGAGTGTACTTTTACTGTTTTTCAGAATCGTTGAAATTGGTTTATGAAAAAATAACCCTAATGGAATCCTCTATAAGATCTTTTCGGACTCTTAAAATGTGAAAATATTGCCGAGTGAAATTGTCTTCTTCACGCTCGTAAAAGGACCCGAAGAGTCATCTTTCTAGTGATAGTTTACCCATTTTTCAGACTAGGGGGGACTACTTACGAAAAAGGTATACTCTGGCCAACCATGACTGGAATGGTTCTATGGGAATTATTTTATACTTTTTTGAGCCTAAGAGACTACATTTACAAAAAATTCCATTCTAGATTCTTCTTAGTCATTTCAGACTCTCTAAACATGAAACGAAAAATGAGTTTTCTTTCATCACACTCATAAAATCAAACGATGAAAGACCAGTTTTTGGGAATGAACCCCTTCTTTCTTAGGTTCATAAAACATATGAGAATGGACTCATGACTTGATGAGCTACAATGAGTGTTTGTTACCCTCTTTGAACTCTTAAAAATGAAAAGAGACACTCATCAACCATGATCAGGAAATAAATGTAAGGGGAAAACATTTTGCAACAATGGTAGTTTCTAGTCACCTTTGAACATGGCACATGTTTGTATTTCATTTTGTTATCACTCCAAAAAACTCCTCTAGGTTGTAGCTCGAGGATGACTAGTAACTTAAAATATTTTTAGGGTTTTATGATATGGATCAAGTCAAGTGACCTATATAACCTTCCACTCTCAAGACATGCATGAAACTCACTCAATTACAAGGCTTTTAGTTACAACTATTCAGAAGTTGACAATAAGGTGCAGGGATGGAGAACTCATCAGGATGGCAGATTTACATACAAAATAGATGCATATAAATGGCTAAATCATGATAAGGATGGTACTTATAAATCAAATAACATTAACACACCAATAGGATGACAACTATTAGTTACTAATCAACTTGAAAGTAACCTAAATACACATTCAGGCATAAGTACAGTAAATACAGAGATGAAGGCTGAACAAATCATAACAAAAGAGCTTATATTTAAGAATGAGCAAAATGAGAAGCTGACAATAGTATAGGCTTATAAATCCCCAAAGTTGAACCCTTTTTATAAAATCAGTCTTAGGCTTTATAGCCTTTTACAAAATATACAGATCCTAAAACTTGGACCTGTTTTTTACAAACATAAACAAAAGTAACAGTTTTTGAAAATTAGGGTTTGAAACCCTACCTAACTACTTGTCTAACTAGAATGAAGATTTAGTCCACTAAATGAACATTTAAATAACTGAAGTAACTACTGATGATTACTGCTACTGTTCCTCTGCCAGTTAAACCACTGATTTCTCTTTGACAGCTAGGGTTGGTGGCCTTTTGTGTTGTTATGTCATAGTAGACCTTAAACATACCCCTTTTTTATGCTTCCCTCAGCGTCTCTCATCTTTAAATCACATCCTTGAACCATTTGCATTTTCCCAAAACCAGTCCTATTTGTCAAAACTTGCTTTTAATCCTTTGTCCGCTTCTGGTGGTTAAGAGGCCAGTCTATCAGAATCGTTAGCTACTGAAAGTGGCACTTTCGGTGGCTAATGAACTGTCCCAGTGTCTGCCTAAGCCACCGAAAGCCCTGTTTTGCAAAAATTATTAGGTTTTCTTCAAAAATGTCTTTTCAGGCCTGTTTGCTCAGTTTTCCTCTTTTGCAGGCTTCGTGCTAGGAATGTTAACAGCACCTTGGCTAGCTTCGGGAGGATGGAGACTAACTGTTGCCTTTGCTAGGGTTTCTAAGGTAGGATGGCTACTAGGGTTTGCTTTGGATTCCTTTAGTTGCAGTATTTGGAGCCTAACCATCCTATATAATCTAGTATTGTCCGTCAGGTACCTTGTGTTCAGCCTTTTCAAAAAAATGTATATTTCTCTCTGCTCCAGGTAGGACTTGTGCAGTAACTTGTTTCTCTTGGTCAAGGTTTCATTATTTCTCTTTAGTTCTCTTTCCAAGACCTCCATTTCATAAACCTGCCTCAGTAGCTGATTGATCTTTTGAATTTTAGGCTTGCTGGAGGAATCCCTTTCTATTGATTCCTCTTGCTCCTGTGTTGTGGGGGATGAAAATGCTTCAGACAATGGTACAATTTGCAGAGCTAGGGATGCATCCTCTTCTTGCTCTTCCTCAAAATCTGAATAGGGTAGATTTAAGCTATTCTCATGATGTGCTTCTACCTCCAGACCCTTCTCACTGAAGTCCAAGTTCATTTTTTCCTTCTTGGTCTTGGAAGAGGAGGGAGGATGCTCTATTGCTGCTGCTAGGGAAATGGCCCTCCTCCATTTTCTCCCACTCCTTGGTGTGCTGGACTTCTTGGCAGGAGACTTCCCTTTCTCCTATGGATGAAGGCCTGTCTCAAAGCCATTCTAGAACAGAAAATAAGGCCAAGCCATATTTCTTCTCTTCAACAACTCCTAGACCAATAGCTGGATAAGACTATGGTAGGATAACCTACCAGCAATCTTTGATGGCTGGGATTTCACTTGATGTGTCATCTTCCCTAGAATTTTGTGTAAATAAAAGGGCAGATTGAGAGGGCTTTTACCTGTGAAGTGATTCATGATCTTGAAATGGTAGATCATTGCTCTATTATATCTCCCTTCACTGGTTAAGTAGACCACAATGGCCTTCATCATCTTTTTCCAGTTCTCTTCCAGCCATGATGATGGCACACTCTTCTTCCATACCATTCCTCTATGCTCAGGCTTAAGGTAAGACCTAAATTCCACATCTTTTGGTATGGTGGTCTTGAACCATTTCTCTCCTATGGAAGGGAGTTATGTCACCTCAGTGACTAGTGTTTCATCTAATATGAGAAACTCCTCTTTTCCTATGACTACTTTTGAACCATTGAATGAGATGGCAAAAACTTCAGCCACCTGCTGATGGAAGCTTTGTATTTTTTCATAGAACTTGTAGCATTCCACCTTTTGAAAAAGTCTGCAAACCTCTGGATGTGCTTCTAAGTAACTGATATAACCTAACTAATGCCTGATAGTTGGTCCACTCCTCTTCATCTTGATGGGTGTATCTCCTGGGTACCTGCAAAATAGTTTTCAGTCTTGTATACAGTATGCTTAGCAGGATGCTCTTTCAGAGCTAGTTTCTTTTCTGGTGGAAAAGATGCTAATTTCAAAAATGAAATCAGACGGATTCTCTTGGCACTATTTATGAGGATTTTCCTGTCATTATGGAGGCTAATATCACAAAATGATGGCAGCAGCTTGATCCTCTAGATCTTCTTTCCCACATAATTGTAACCTCCATCAGCTAGAGTATTCGATGGGCTTTTGATGATCTTTTGGACAGGTGGAAGGAGACTGAGGATTTCTAGTCAGATTATTCCTTTGCCAATTGAATACGGACCTTTTTACTCATTTCCCCATGTAGTCATGCAGCTCCAGATATTTTCAGTGGTTAATCACGCTCACAAATAATCATTTATCATGGTGACGGGGTCAGATGTGACAGTTTCCTAACTGTTTCCTTATTTTTCCCTTTCGATGGTTAATATCCTCCGAGAGTTTGTCAGCTAGTCATCAAAAAGTCAGCTTTTGGTGGCTAACGAAGTGTTGTCTTTCCTTCTTAATCTGCTGAAACTTTTACCCCGTCGTTCTGGTGAACTCCAACTTTCGGCAGATAATGACCTCGGTGGAAATCCTTTTTAACTACCGAAAACCTGTTCTTTCGGTGGTTAATGAAATTCCCTAGCTTTTGCTAAACCATCGAAAGTGCTTTTCACCTGATGCTTATCTTCATGCTTTCGGTGGTTAGCATATGCGTTGAATATTTCTCTAATATGCCAAAAGCGACCCTTTTCGGTGGCTAATGAGTTGTTTTGAGCCTTGCCTAAGCCACCGAATGTAATTTTCCCAACGCTGCTCACCACTTTCTTTTGGTGATTAAAACTCTTCTTGTTCCTCTCTCTAATCTGCTGAAAGTGACCCTTTTCAGTGGCTAATGAGTTTTCTGTAGTCTTTCCTAAGCCACCGAAAGTGTTATTTTGACTCTACTTGCTCAGACCACTTTCTGTGGTTCACCTTTGCCCCACGTTCAACTATTTAGCCGCTGAAACATAGCTTTCCAGTTGCTAATGAGCTATAATAGGTCTTTCCTAAGCCACCGAAAGATATAACTTTTAAAATTTTCATCCAAATAAAAAACAGAAGCTTTCAAATTTTCAGTCATACTCATATCTTTCAATACACGAGTTCGATTCTTCCTACTATCAAAATAAATTTATTTTTGGAGATAACATTTAGCTCCTACTTGGGGATGGGAACCTCCCAGTGAGGTCCCAAGAATCCCAGACCAAAATTCATTTCCCTACAAGAAACTAAATAACTTAACACTATCATTTATTGTTCCATTGCACATGGAGTTTATTCTATAAGAAAAAACAACCTACTATCTACTAATTTACAATAATAAGGCCTCAGAGCCTCAAATAAAGTAGAGTTTCAAAAAATGCCCATTCACTGGGCCATCAAATACCTCTTCCCCTTCGAGATTCTGCCATTTGAAGGTGTTATTCTTATGTACCCGGGCTATCACAAAAGGGCCAATCCACAAGGAGTCAAATTGTCCATGTTTTCCATCCATTGTCCTATCTGATAGCATCCCACTTGAGGACCCAATCTCCAACATGGAAGTTGTCTACTTTTTCTCTTTTGTCAAACATGCCCTTTATCCTCTATTGATGGATTTCTCATTTTCCTATAAATTTCTCTCTAATTTTTTGTAACTCCACCAAGTCCATCATCCTCCTTACCATATCATTTGGTTCATCTTCCTCTTCCTAAAAGAACTTTTCCACTGGAAGAATGAGCTGGATAGGAAAAATGGCATCAGTACCATAAACTAGCTTAATGGAGAAGTCCCTATGGATCTTTTGTCTGTTATCCTATCATCCCATAAAACAAACTTAATATTTGAATCCCATCTTTTTTTATTTGTCTCCAACAGTTTCCTGATGATCCTAACTAAGATTTTGTTGGATGACTTAACCAATCCATTGCCTTGTGGATAATAGGAGGTGGAATGCACCAGTTGAATGCCCATTGACTCACACATGTTAACTGATGCCCCAGCTTTAAAATTTGGTGCATTATTAGTTACCAACCTTACTGGGCATCCAAACCTACTAAAGATATTCTCATATAAAAATCTCATGATGACTTGATGAGTGACATTCCTGGTGGGTACTACTTCTATCCATTTGGTAAAGTAATCAGTGGCTACTAAGATCCATTTATGATATCCACTGGAAGATGGGTTTATTTCACCTATGAAATATAGACCCCATTGCTGGAAAGGCCCATTCACCACAATAGGCCTAAGGGGTAAGGATTTGAGTTGCTGCTTCCCTATAAATATTTGGCATTGGTTAAAGGCCCTTACAAAAGTGCATACATCAACAAAGAGGACTGGCCAATAGTATCCTTCTCTCAATATCTTGTGGGATGTTGTTTTCCAATAGTGGTGGCCCCCACATGTGCTGGAATGAAAGTGATGCATGACCTGCTCTTCTTCCTCTTTATCTAGACACCTTATCAAAACTCCAGACTGATCTTTACAGTACATTAGTTTGTCAATTATGCAAAACTTAACAAATTTTAACTTAAGAGCTCATGCTTGGTGAGGAGTGAGATCAGGAGAAACTTATAATTTTTGCAAAACTTTAATAATACCTAAGTACCACTCACATGAAGATATGTTTTCAACTACAGATGGAATGTCATTCTGATCTTGATCTACTTATGCTGCTACCATAGTCTGCATCTTTTCTGATTTGACACATGTGAATTTTATTCCCATCAGTTCACAGTTTTCTTTGGCCATGAGTTTGGCCAGACCTAGTCCCTTCACTAGCTTAGTGGGTTTCACCTCTATATCAAACTCAATGAGCTTGGAAATACACTTAGCTCTCTTCCCATCAATGTCAGGCTAAGTCAAAACATCCTTCACAATAGCTGAAGGGACATATGCAAGGACCTTGGCATGGAGAATGTAAATTCTAAAAGTCTTCAAAGATTTTATGAGAGCATAAGCATGTTTCTCAATTGGATCATACTTCAGCTCAACATCTCTCAAGGTTTTGCTAAAGAATGCAATTCGATGATCAAGACCCTCATCATTCTTTTGTAATAGTACAACTGCCACTGTGTCATAGGATGCAAAAGAGAAAATGTAAAAATTCTTGGTGTAGTCAAGACTAATCAAGGTTGGGGCCTCCATGATAGCCTTCTTAATGTCTTCAAAAGAGTTTCTTTCCTGGTCATTCCATTTTATTTCTACCTCTTTTTTTAGCATGACTGTTATATGCTTTACCAGCTCAGAGAAATTAGGGATGAACCTCTTGACAAAGTTTATCTTTCCTAAAAAGGACTGAATGTCTCTTTTTGACCTCGGTATTGACAGCTTCTGGATTGCTTCCACCCTTACCGGGTCGATCTTCACATCTCAGCTGAGACTATGTGGCCTAGGAGTTTTCCTTCATTGAGTGCAAACTAGGACTTCTTAGGGTTAACTGATATTCCATACCTTCTACACTTTATAAATACCTTCCTTAAATGTTGCAAGTGGTCATGATGGCTATGAGAGTAAACTGTTAGGTCATCCAAATATATGAGCACAAACTTATCTTTTAGCCCTACAAAAGCTAGGTCCATGGCTCTCTGAAAAGTAGCCCCAGGATTCATTATGTTGATGTATTTGTAACTTTGGAATGTATTCATCTATGTATCTTATGTATTGTAACCTGATGTTTATACTGGGATGTATCTATAATGTAATTGAGTCATGTTGTCATGCCCCGATGTTTCGATTGGGAGGATCAATAATGTAAACAAGTCATGTCAAGTCATTATGGGTAACCCTCCGATTGTCTAAGGGTTAAAGTCCCTGCAGTTCCAAGGCACTAGGGTTATTAGACTCTCCTAGTAGAGGTCATCCCTAGTAGGTTTTTAGTGATGTCGGGATTAGTATAAATAGAGAGTTGGACTCTCTATTTAACACACAACTCATACACACTCAAGTGTAGTGCATAGTTGAGGAAGAAGAAGGCACTGGGGTTAGATAAGAAGAAGGTTACTGATATCGGGAGATCACTTAATGTTTTGGGCTTTTACTGTTGTTATAGCTCAAAATGACACATCTCTTCCTGTGACCACTTCCCCATGATTTCGTCGCATGTCGACACTTCCATGAATACACTTCATGAAAAGTCACTGAAAAAACACCTAACTTGGAGGACCTGTATCTTGCGTTTTGTAACTCCCTTTGACCTCATATCTACACCGTTGGAAAGATGTCTCTGTTAGCTAAAAATTTCCAGAAGACACCAAAGGAAGGTATAATTCATTTTGCAGGTCTCTTGGAGCAAGAGGAGCAAGAAGAGGATTGAAGAGAAAGCTTGGACCAGCCTTCAGTTAATCAGGTGTGGACCATTCCAATCTCTGAAACTTGCTTATTAATGCTTGCTGAACATTGTGCATCTCTCTTTCAACCCTAGTATGTTGATGGCCTCTTGAACCCTAGCCATAGGATACTTTTCTTTACAACAGAACTAGCGACTTTGCTGGGGATAGCCTTGTCTATTTGTGGCTTCTCTATCTTTCTTTCAGTCTTTTGCATTGTTTCAGGTCCTTCTTGCCACTTAGGAACACCTTATAAGTCTGATAGAACACTTCCCCTGCCTTCCTAAGGCAGTTTTTGACCTTTTTGTGAGTTTTTCCACCCATACGCGACTTGCAGACTGAACAGTCATGTGTCTGGTTTGGTACACGCGACTATCTATCCTATCAACCTGCATATGATATGTGACTTGTCAGCTATACAAACCGCATGTGCTTATACACGCGACTTGCTATATTGGCAACCCATGTACGTACATGACTTGCTGTATTGGCAACCCGCGTATGACATGCGACCTGTCAGTAGTACAACCCACGTGTGCCCCTAAAATAATGTTTTTCCTCATTTTTGGTGGTTCTTTCTACTGTTGTGCACTGTTTGGTAGGTATTTTGGTGTCCTCTGTAGGTGCATGAATCCAGGGAGTTAGTGTCATCCCTTTTGGTTGTTCTTTATCTATGTGGTAAGCCCTTTTATAGAATTAGGGTTTGTTCTTTGCTCTTTCCCCTGCCTCCTTTGCTTGGTATGATTTTTGGCTTATGTTTCTGGTCAGCCTCTATTAGTGATCTTTTTTTGAGTTCAGAAGCTTGTTGGTGTTTGTTTCCTTCTTCTTTTGTTGGTTAACTTCACCATGCCAAAATAGTTGACTTGTCTTTTATGCAAGCCTTCCTTCCAAGTAGGGTTTATACTGACTTTAGGGAATTCTAGAGTTTGTTTGGTGGTTGTATAGCAAAGTTCATTTTGCTTTGTTCTTATTATCTACATAATTTGCTTTATAGGTAGTTTTTCTTTTGGATTTATAAAAAGAAATTAAAAAGAATGTATAATTGTTTTTGTTGCTTTTCCCCCCCTACCTCCTTCTTTGGCTTGACCTTGTTGGAAAAGGTACTGAGTAGCCTTTGTTTGTAGGTTTAGATTGATACTTGGGACTTCTTGACCTTTGTTTATGTTAGTATTTTTGCTCAGTCTCTTCATTCCAAAGTTGTTGGCTTGTTTACCTTTGTAAGCCTTCTTTTCAAGAGAGGTTGATACCTAACTTTAGGGAAACCTAGGGTTTGTTTGTGGGGTGTAGAGTAGTTGTCTATTTCCTTTGCTTACAGTACTTGCTTTCATTAGTTGATAGGCTGATTTCTCTTTTTCATTTATAAAAGAAAAAGACAAAAACACATGTTTGCTTTATATGCATGTAGATTAGGTTTTTAGTCTAGATTGCATAGAATACCATTGTTTTAAAAAATATATATATATAAAGAATTTGTTCTTTTGTGGCTTTCAAGTTTCTATTTGAAAAAATAAAGAGAATAGTTTTTGCTTTTTGCATTTCATATCTCTTTGCTTAGTCATTTTGTTTCAACTTTGAGTCAAAACACCACATAAGTTACGCGCCATTTACTCTCTGACTAAAAACAGCCCTTAAAATAAATGATATAATTTAAAAATTATTAGTAAGTTTTATTTTATAGGGTCATACACCAACTAGCTCATGCTAGACTTGTGGATTATGGAGTTTTAACTCTCCACAAGTATTTAAATTTCAGACGTAGTTGGCCAATCACTAGGTAAATCCTTTTTTATGTTGATTGTATCTGGGAAGCTCCTCTCAAACGGGAGTTAAGCACGAGGCCGCGTGGAGACTTGGAATGAGGAGATAACCCTCTTATTCCTTGTCAAAGTGTAGACCAAGGTTTTTATGCATCTGGGGATTCTGTCTTAGACAGGGTTTCGGGCTTTGCTACCCTGCCCATGCGTACAAACCAGGCTTGCGACTGTCCCCCTAGACTGTCAATATAGTTAAGGTAGCCTTTAGTATCTTTGACATCTAGGGTTCATACACAGGTACACCAAAAGGTTATTTCTGGTTGACCTTGGACGGACTTGGAAGGTAACGCCGGTAGAAAGTGTGGGAGGGCAGTGGGTGATTCCTCCGCTTGACACCAAGTAACTGTCTATCATCTTTGTTCTAGAAATTATATCTTATACCTGTTTGTCTGTTTGGATTTAGGAATTTTTTAGTGAGTGTTGTGTGGTTTGTCTATACTTAGTGTGCCTTTAGGTGTGTTCTTTATAATTTTGGTTGCCTATCAACCTCAGACTTTGTCTCCTGGTTTGAAACTATGGCTAACACACATCTGAACACCAACCAAGAGATCCCCATGCTGGGAACTCCTTGTACTATTCCTCTCATGGGGAATGTTGGTGTTCCCTTTATGGCCACCTTGAATCTACCTGGATTCACCCTAGGGATTCCGGTGTGGTTTTTTCAACTCCAACTATCCTAAATGCTCCTGATGCTTCTCAAGTAAGCTATTTATATCAATGGCATCAAAACACTACCCCCCCTTCACCTGTAGTTGATTCTCCTCCTCCTTCTACCTCATGCGGTGGATGTACTAATACTAGTAACTGGCAATCCAAAAGGAGTAAAAGAAGGAGGAATAGGAAGAAGGCATATAAGAAAGGGGGCACTCATTCAACCTCTGCAAGTCAATTTGAACCTCACCACCCAGCCTCTGCAGTTCATGCTGGGGGAACCTATCCATCGTCTACAGGTCATGTTGGATCTAAGCACTCAACCTATGCAAGTCAAGTTGATCTTCACCATCCAGCCTCTGTTGATCATGCTGGTGGGATCCTTCCAAACTTTGCAGGTCATGTCGGATCCAGTCACTCAGCCTCTACAGTTCATGTTGAGGGCACCCGTTCAACCTCTTTTGTTCAAGTTGAACCTCCCCATCCAACCTCTGCAAGTCATGTTGGATCCATCCACCCATCCTCTGTGTTTCATGCTGGGGGAACACACTTAAATACTGAAAAGCATGTTCATCCTAACCATTCAACCTCTGTTTCTCATGTTGGTGGTGCCCATCCAACCACTACAGGTCATGTTGGATCCAGTCTCTTAGCCTCTGCAAGTCATGATGGGGGAAGTCTCCCAACCTCTGCAAGTCATGCTAGGGGCAGTCTCTCAGCCTTTGTGGTTCATGCTGAAGACAATCCGTCAACCACTGTGAGTCATGTTGACACTGTTGAAAAGACTACCCATTCAAAACACAAGCCCAAGTTCCCTTGTAATCTTTGTGAGGGAGACCACCTTACTTATAAATGCCCTTCTATTGCGAAGGTGCGAAGAGTTTGGTTTCATGGTCATCCTATTTTTGAAAATTCTGAATCTTTTCAACAACCAACCTCTCTTAATCAGGTTGGACCCAATCACCCAGCCTTTCTAGTTCATGCTAGGGGAAAACTCTTAGCCTTTGCAGGTCATGCTGAGAGCAAACAGTCAGCCACTGCTAGTCATGTTGACACCATTGAGAAAATTGGTCATTTGAAGTGTAAACTTAAGTTCCCTTGTAGGCTATGTGAGGGAGATCATCTTACTCACCAGTGCCCTGCTATTGTAGAGGTGCGAAGAGTGTGGTCTGAGACTCGAGAATTTCCTTCTCCTAAACAACCTATTGTTTCTCAACAACCTACTCAACCTTTGGTTAATCAAGTGGTCAAACCAATCTCAAATTTGGACGATCCAACTCTTCTTTCGAAGAGTGATCCTAATGTGATTGAATCAATGCTATCTTTGGTCAATCCCACTCTCCCTTCGGAGAGTGAATTTCACGAAGTGGTTGAATTGATTTCAATATCGATCAATCCCACTCTTCCTTTGGAGAGTGAAGTGTCTGCTAGGCACATTTTCTTCACTGCCAGTTTAGAACTTACTGAACAAGGTGGCACTGAACTAGCTTTGGATCAACCCCCACCAAGCTCTCGGATTGCTTCCTTTGATTGGGATAGCCTAGTTGAGCCGTGCCTTCCTTTCGATGCACCTTTCCAGATAAAGGTCAAAGTTGAACCTTATATGATTGCTCGTTGTATTGTGTATGAAGGAGCCTCAATTAGTATTTTGTCTACTCGTGCTTGGCGAGGAATGGGATCTCCTAGCCTTGTGTCGACTGCTAGTTAGTTACTGGCATTTGATAGAAGAACTTGTGTAGCCTTGGGAATTCTTGCTCAAACACCTGTTACTTTGGGTGGGAAGACCGTCTTAGTTGACTTCATGGTGATAGAATACCCCTTAGACTTTAATATGCTCCTTGGACGTGATTATGTCTATGCCATGCAAGCTGTGGTGTCAACATTTTTTCGTGTGATGTATTTTAATCATGGCGAAGAAATTGTCACTATCGATCAGTTGTATTTTCTTGATCCATCTCTTGACCCAACTAGAGACCAGGTCTTTCCTTTATTGGTTCCTAGTGTTTCTATAGACACTAAACCACCACAGGTGAGCTATGTGGCCTCATGTCCTTTGCGCTCAATTGCTACTAAGAAGCAACCTCTGTTTTCATGCTTACCTTCTCGAGACTTTGTCCCAGCAATTGACCAAGTGAGTCATCCTATATATACTGTGGGGCCTAATCTCCACTCTGTCAATCCATTTGAAATTTTATACATGTCTCCTATCTCGGATGATATCCTTCCTTCGGATGAAGTATTCCTAGAGTCTTTCATACAGTCTGATCTTCTATTGGATGTTGATTCAGTTGTGCCTAAGTCTAACCCTGATTTTCCTAGTAATCATGACCTTTCTTCTTATGTTGGTCTTGTTGAGTATTTTGACTCTTCCTTTGAAAATCAAGTCAGTGATCCTGATGAGTTTGATTTTTCTTATGAATTTTTCCACTCCTGTGATACTGAATTTGTTCCTGCAAACTCTGTATCCCTTGTTGATTTTTGCTCTCCTTTTGAAGTTGATCTTAATGATTATAAACCCTAGAGCCTTAGTACTATAGAATCTTCTTCAGTTGATTCTACCTTGGCTTTACCTTTTATAGAAGCTAGCAAAGTCACATGTGTTTCTGCCAAAGGGACCCACATCGGATCGTTTCTTCTGAATATGATCCTGATGTTGTTGTTTCTTGGAGACAGGATTTGTAGTTGGATTCACAACTGTTTACAGGTCTTGCCTTGTTGTTCAAGCTGTAATTACATTTTCATGTTCCTTGCTCGTGCTTATGAGCCTGATGTCGGCTTCCATGCTTTTAGCTCGTTGTATAAGCCCTCATCTTTATTCTCATCGTTGCTAAGCCTTGTATCATTTTTCCTTTGCAACTTGACACCCTTTACCTTGAGGAGATGTTCCCTAAGTGTCCTTATCTTGCTCACTTTCCTTGCATTATGCATAGGTTTGTTCCTTGCGCTTGGAACTAGTTTCTCCTGCCTATGACACTCGTCTCCTCGCAGTTAGAGCATTCTTTCTACTCTCCTTCGAGCTCGCTAAAAATAGTAAGGAGGCCACGAGTTGACTTTTCCAGACTCGTTAAAACTTCATGGCAAATATATTGAGTTTCTTTAGGCCCAGGTCTGACTCCTCAAAATAGACTTGACTGCCAAGTAAACTTGTCCGTTTAGGCTTGTTAAGAATATGTGAATGGGCATCCACATTGGTGGTAGCTAATCTCTTTCTCGGACCATGTGGAATAATACGAGAAAGGAACACTCTCTTTTCTTTGGAATTGAGAAGAGTATTCTCAGGAATAGGTTTATCACTTTTCTGGACCTGAAGGACAAAATTTACGGGAAAGGAACCCCTGGTATGAGCTTATTTTTCTCTTTTTCATGCTCTGGACCAAAACATGAAAAAAATTCTGAGTGTACTTTATGTATTTGTCATGCTCGTTAAACACTAAAGAACAAATCATCGAGTTTATTTTTGTAAGCCCCATTTCTCGTAATCAAATGGATCTTTTCGAGTGATCTTGCCTTCCTTCACACTCGTAAAACTCAAGCTATATGCTGCTTTTCAAGGAGCATTGGGTAGGTGGTAATTTAACCTTTTTTGGACCTTCCTGACTAAATACGTAAAAGGTGCGCCTTACTTCTTCAGAAGCTAAGAGAGTTCTTCTTTGGTATGTTTTATACTTTTTCAGCCTTAGCAGACTAAATTGTATGAAAAAGAACCCCTCTGGAGTCTTCTTTGGAGTTTGCAAACTCTCTAAACTATGAAAGCACCATCGAGCATGTACTAGTCTGGGCTCGTAAAATCCACGAATCAGTCCTTTATCAAGCATTCTTCTTTCTTCTCTTCAAGCTTCCCAAAAATGAAGATGGTCCCGAGTTTGCTTTCTTGGACTCGTTAAACCATTACAAGAAAGAGGGGAAGGGAAGTTCATTCACATGTTTTTTACATCATGGTAGCAAGTCTTGTTTCCTTGAACAAAGCACCAGTTTTGAGTCTATCAAAAGTTGGGCCCTAGTATTTTGACCTTATCCTGATTCAGAGTTTCTTACTCCTCCAGTTGGTCTCTTTTCCAACTATATGGGGAATCTGTCAATGTCTCCTACATTGCATATTTGTTTCGTTGGTCCTTTTGTGTCAAAAGATGCCTAATTCAGTTTTGTGTCATGCTCACTGTTCAAGGATTAAACCTTTGTCGGCCATTCTGCAGTTTCCTTGACCTTTTTTGTCAGCCATTCCCTGGTATCAGTTCATTACATCATGTCTTCGGCGATTCTTGTCGTGAAATTCAGTACCAATTCCAGATCCAATTAGTCTTTGACTTACCTCGTGTTGGATGATGAAGGATGCCTTAATTCCTTCCTTGCAATGGATCTCTTCCTATCGACTGCAACACATCTTTCTCTAGGAATGAGATTTAGATTTTTATGATAGTACCTTCGGGATTGTAGTCATCAGTGGCAATTTCCCTTGCTATTGGGTAGTGGGAATACCTTAATGTCTCCTACTCGATGGATTCTTCAAGTGTTCAACTTCAAGTCCTTGTAATCACACTTGTTAGAATGTACTAGGTACCTTGGGGACCATTTTCATTAATGGTGGTTTCCCTCGCATTTGTTAATGGTTTTCATTATTGGCCGGTAATCAAATGTTTCCTCCAAGTTCGACTTCAATGCCTTTTATTTGCATGGTTAGGATTTGTACCTTTTGGGCAGTTTGGATTGAAGACCTTGGGCTAACAGTAGCATTATCATTTTTTGCTATTGCCCAAGTTGCGCAAGACCTTGTTACGTTTTATATGACATTTTGCTGAGACATAGATCCACCTTGTATTTTTGTGGCTATGATTGATTGTTGAGCATGGATCCACCTTGTTCATTTGTGGCCATGGCTCCTTTAGATTTGATATGGCGCCTTTTTGCATATTGAGCGACCATGATAGTTTTCATCAGTTATACATATGCTGGATCCGCTTGTATCTTTATGGCGATGATTTGTATATGGACTTGTATGTCCTAGAGATCAGTTTTTCTTACATTCAGCTCTCTTATAGGTACCTTCATTCGATCCTTTCGATCTTGGATTCTCTGCTCTCTCCATACTCAGCTGTTTCCTTTATAATGTATTTAGGCTATCATCTTCCCCTCTAACCTCGCACATTAGGGGGCATCTGTTATAGATCAAAATGACACATCTCTCCCTGTGACCACTTTCCCATGATTTCGTCACATGTCGACACTTCCATGACGACACTTCATGAAAAGTCATTGAAAAAACACCTAACTTGGAGGACCTGTATCTTGAGTTATGTAACTCTGTTTGACCTTATCTCTACACCATTGTAAAGATATCTATGTTAGCTAAAAATTTCCAGAGGACACCAAAGTCTGAAAATGCCAAGAAATACCCTAAACATAAGATTTTTGTCTGTACGCGACTTGCTCTCTATAATACCCGCCTACGATACGCGACTTGCTCTCTATGATAGACGCATACGTACGTGAGTTGTTATGTACGTGACTTTCTGTATTGGAAACCCATGTGTATTTCTTGTGTACGCGACTGATGTTTCAGCAACCCGTGTACACCTCTTAAAAATGTCAAAAAAACACGAATTTTGAATTTCGGGTAGTTTGGGTAGTTATGCAACTGACTCCTTCAGTTGTAACTACTTTGTATTCGCCCCTAAATCTTCCTTAACCATATAAATAGAGGTAGGGAGGTCCATGAGAGGGGACTTGAATCTTTGCATTGTTATGATGGAGGATTTGGAGCTCTCTTTGCCCACACCATTTCCCTGGCGATCATCCCCTTGTGTTGCAGAGCTTGGAGGCTGAGTTCCTTGGAAAAGAGAAGCAACAAAACTAGATCAAGGTTTCGTGAGGTGCCGAACTTGAAGAGAAGGTATACTTGTACTTTTTTTCAAGATTAATAAAGACGTGATGTCCTTCTTCTTCCCAAATCATTGTTCAATGTGTGATTGAATCTTTTTTTATGATCATATGATGATGTTAATCAAGTCATTAGTTCATGTTTATTTTATTATTGTTGTTTTATATGTGGTCATAATGGTTTGAGGAAGGTATAATTCATTTTGTAGGTCTCTTGGAGCAAGAGGAGCAAGAAGAGGATTGAAGAGAAAGCTTGGACCATCCTTCAGTTAATCAGGTGTGGACCATTCCAATCTCTAAAACTTGCTTATATATGCTTGCTGAACATTGTGCATCTCTCTTTCAACCCTAGTATGTTGATGGCCTCTTAACACCTAGCCATAGGATACTTTTCTTTACAACAGAACTAGCGACTCCACTGGGGATAGCCTTGTCGGTTTGGGGTTTCTTTATCTTTTTTTCAGTCTTTTGCATTGTTTCAGGTCCTTCTTGCCACTTAGGAACACCTTATAAGTCTGATAGAACACTTCCCCTGCCTTCCTAAGGCAATTTTTGACCTTTTTTGTGAGTTTTTCCACCCATACGCGACTTGCAGATTGAACAGTTGCGTGTCTGGTTTGGTACACGTGACTGTCTATACTGTCAACCCGCGTATGATACGCGAATTTTCAGCTATACAACCCACATGTGCTTATACATGTGACTTTCTATATTGGCAACCCATGTACGTATGTAACTTGCTGTATTGGCAACCCACGTATGACACGCGACCTTTCAGTAGTACAACCCGCGTGTGCCCCTAAAACAGTGTTTTTCCTCATTTTTTGTGGTTCTTTCTACTGTTGTGGGCTGTTTGGTAGGTCTTTTGGTGTCCTTTGCAGGTGCATGACTCCAGGGAGTTAGTGTCATCCCTTTTGGTTGTTCTTTATCTATGTGGTAATCCCTTTTATAGCATTAGGGTTTGCTCTTTGCTCTTTCCCCCCCCTCCTTTGCTTGGTATGATTTTTGGCTTATGTTTCTGGTCAGCCTCTGTTAGAGATCTTTGTTTGAGTTCAGAAGCTTGTTGGTTAACTTCACCATGCCAAAATAGTTGACTTGTCTTTTATGCAAGCCTTCCTTCCAAGTAGGGTTTATACTGACTTTAGGGCATTCTATAGTTTGTTTGGTGGTTGTATAGAAAAGTTCCTTTTTCTTTGTTCTTATTATCTACATACTTTGCTTTGTATGTATTTTTAATTTTGCATTTATAAAAGAAAATTTAAAAGAACGTATACTTGTTTTTGCTGCTTTACCCCCCTACCTCCTTCTTTGGCTTGACCTTGTTGGAAAAGGTACTGAGCAGCCTTTGTTTGTAGGTTTAGATTGATACTTGGGACTTCTTGACCTTTGTTTATGTCATTCTTTTTGCTCAGTCTCTTCATTCCAAAGTTGTTGGCTTGTTTACCTTTGTAAGCCTTATTTTCAAGAGAGGTTGATATCTAACTTTAGGGAAACCTAGGGTTTGTTTGTGGGGTGTAGAGTAGTTGTCTATTTGCTTTGCTTACAGCACTTGCTTGCATTAGTTTATAGCCTGATTTCTGTTTTGCATTTATAAAAGAAAAAGACAAAAACACATGTTTGCTTTATATGCATGTAGATTAGGTTTTTAGTCTAGATAGCATAGCATATCATTGTTTTTAATATATATATATATATAAAAAGAATTTGTTCTTTTGTGGCTTTCAAGTTTCTATTTGAAAAAATAAAGAGAATAGTTTTTGCTTTTTGCATTTCATATCTCTTTGCTTAGTCATTTTTTTTCAACTTTGAGTCAAAACACCACATAAGTTTCATGCCATTTACCCTCTCACTAAAAACAGCCCTTAAAATAAATGATATAATTAAAAATTTATTAGTAAGTTTTATTTTATAGGGTCATACACCAACTAGCTCAGGCTAGACTTATGGATTAGGGAGTTTTAACTCTCCACAAGTATTTAAATTTTAGACGTAGATGGCCAATCACTAGGTAAATCCTTTTTTATGTTGATTGTATCTGGGAAGCTCCTCTCAAACGGGAGTTAAGCACGAGGCCGCGTGGAGACTTGGACTGAGGAGATAACCCTTTGATTCCTTGTCAAAGTGTAGACCAAGGTTTTTACACATATGGGGATTCTATCTTAGACAAGGTTTCGAGCTTTGCTACCCTACCCATGCATACGAACCAGGGTTACAACTGTCAATATAGTTAAGGTAGCCTTTAGTCTCTTTGACATCTAGGGTTCATACGCATGTACACCAGAAGGCTATTTCTGGTTGACCTTGGACGGACTTGGAAGGTAACCCCAGTAGAAAGTGTGGGAGGGCGATGGGTGATTCATCTGCTTGTGCCTAAGAACATCTATAGGGAAGCCAAGTAACTGTCTATCAGCTTTCTTCTGGAAAGTATATCTTATACCTGTTTGTCTGTTTGGCTTTAGGAATTTTTTAGTGAGTGTTGTGTGGTTTGTCTGTACTTAGTGTGCCTTTAGGTGTGTGCTTTGTACTTTTGGTTGCCTATCAACCTCATAATTTGTCTCCTGGTTTGAAACTATGGCTAACACCCCTTCGAACACCAACCAAGAGATCCCCATGCTGGGAACTCCTTGTACTATTCCTCTCACAGGGAATGTTGGTGTTCCCTTGATGGCCACCTTGAATCTACCTGGATTCACCCTAAGGCTACCGGTGTGTTTGTTTTCCACTCCAACTGTCCTAAACACTCCTGATGCTTCTCAAGTAAGCTCTTTATATCAAGGGCATCAAAACACTGCTCCCCCTTCACCTGTATTTGATTCTCCTCCTCCTTCTACCTCATGTGGTGGAAGTCTTGATACTAGTAGCCGAAAGTCCAAAAGGAGTAAAAGAAGGAGGAATAGGAAGAAGGCACATAAGCAAGGGGGCACTCATTCAACCTCTACAAGTCAATATGAACCTCACCACCCAGCCTCTGTAGTTCATGCTGGGGGAACCTATCCAACCTCTACAGGTCATGTTGGATCTAAGCACTCAACCTCTACAAGTCAAGTTGATATTCACCGTCCAGCCTCTGTTGATCATGCTGGTGGGATCCTTCCAACCTTTCCAGGTCATGTCAGAACCAATCACTCAGCCTCTGCAGTTCATGCTGAGGGCACCTGTTCAACCTCTGTTGTTCAATTTGAACCTCCCCATCCAAACTCTGCAAGTCATGTTGGATCCGTCCACCCAGCCTCTGTGGTTCATGCTGGGGGCACACACTCAACTACTGAAAAGCATGTTGATCCTAACCGTTCAACATCTATTTCTCATGTTGGTGGTGCCCATCCAACCACTACAAGTCATGTTGGATCCAGTCTCTCAGCCTCTGCAATTCATGACGGGGACAGTCTCTCAACCTCTGCAAGTCATGCTGGGGGAAGTCTCTCAGCCTCTGTGGTTCATGCTGAAGACAATCCATCAACCATTCTGAGTCATGTTGACAGTGTTGAAAAGACTACCTATTCAAAACACAAGCCCAAGTTCCCTTGTAAGCTTTGTGAGGGAGACCACCTTACTTATAAATGCCCTTCTATCGTGGAGGTGTGAAGAGTTTGGTTTCATGATCATCCCATTTTTGAACATTCTAAAGCTTTTCAACAACCAACCTCTCGTAATCAGGTTGGACCCAGACACCCAGCATATGTAGTTCATGCTGGGGGCAAATTCTTAGCCTCTGTAGGTCATGTTGAGAGAAATCAGTCAGCCATTGCTAGTCATGTTGACACCGTTGAGAAAACTGGTCGTTTGAAGTGTAAACTTAAGTTCCCTTGTAGGCTATGCGAGGGAGATCATCTTACTCACCAGTGCCCTGCTATCGCAGAGGTGTGAAGCGTGTGGTCCGAGACTTGAGAATTTCCTTTTCCTGAACAACCTATAGTTTCTCAACAACATAATCAACCTTTGGTTGATCAAGTGGTCAAACCAATCTCAAATTTGGTCAATCCAACTCTTCTTTCGGAGAGTGATCCTGACGTGATTGAATCAATGTCATCTTTGGTCAATCCCACTCTCCCTTCGAAGAGTGACTTTCATGAAGCGGTTGAATTGATTTTAGTATTGATCAATCCCACTCTTCCTTTGGAGAGTGAAGTGTCTTATAGTCACATTTTCTTCACTGCTAGTTCAGAACTTACTGAACAAGGTGGCACTAAACTTGCTTTGGATCAACCCCCACCAAGCTCTTGGATTGCTTCCTTTGATTGGGACAGCCTAGTTGAGCCACACCTTACTTTAGATGCACCTTTCCAGATAAAGGTCAAAGTCAAACCTTATACGATTGCTCCTTGTATTGTTGATGAAGGAGGCTCAGTTAGTATTTTGTTTGCTCGTGCTTGGCAAGGCATGGGATCTCCTAGCCTTGTGTCGATTGCTAGTTAGTTACTAGGATTTGATAGAAGAACTTGTGTATCCTTGGGAATTCTTGCTCAAACACCTGTTACTTTGGGTGGGAAGATCGTCTTAGTTGACTTCATGGTGATAGAAGACCCCTTAGACTTTAATATGCTCCTTGGACGTGATTATGTCTATGCCATGCAAGCTGTGGTGTCAACATTTTTTTGTGTGATGTATTTTAATCATGGCGAAGAAATTTTCACTATCGATCAGTTGGATTTTATTGATCCATCTCCTGACCCAACTAGAGACTAGGTCTTTCCTTTATTGGTTCCTAGTGTTTCTATAGACACTAACCCGCCACAGGTGAGCTATGTGGCCTCATGTCCTTTGCGTTTAATTTCTACTGAGAAGATGCCTCTGTTTTCATGCTTACCTTCTCGGGACTTGGTCCCAGCAGTTGACAAGGTGAGTCATCCTATACAAACTGTGGGGCCTAATTTCCACTCTATCAATCCATTTGAAAGTTTAGACATGTGTCCTATCTCGGATGATCTCCTTCCTTTGGATGAAGTCTTCCTAGAGTATTTGATACAGTCTAATATCCTGTTAGATGTTGGTTCAGTTGTGCCTAAGTCTAACTCTGATTTTCCTAGTAATCATGACCTTTCTTCTTATGTTGGTCTTGTTGAGTCTTTTTACTCTTCCTTTGAACAGCAAGTCAGTGATCCTCATGAGTTTGATTTTTCTTATGAATTTTACCACTTCTGTGATACTGAATTTGTTCCTGCAAACTCTGTATCCCTTGTTGATTTTGCTCTTCTTTTGCTATTGATATTAATGATTATAAACCCTCAAGCCTTGGTACTATAGAATATTCTTCAGTTGATTATACCTTGACTTTACCTTTTATAGAAGCTATCAAAGTCACATGTGTTTCTGCCAAAGTGACCCGCATCGGATTGTTTCTTCTGAATATGATCCCGATGTTGTCGTTTCTTGGAGACAGGATTTGTAGTTGGATTCACAACTGTTTACTGGTCTCACCTTGTTGTTCAAGTTGTAATTGCATTTGCATGTTCCCTGCTCATGCTTATGAGCCTGATGCCGGCTTCCACGTTTTTAGCTCATTGTATAAGCCCTCATCTTTATTCTCATCGTTGCTAAGCCTTGTATCATTTTTCCTTTGCAACTTGACACCCTTTACCTTGAGGAGATGTTCCCTGAGTGTCCTTATATTGCTCACTTTCCTTTCATTATGCATAGGTTTGTTCATTGCGCTTGGAACTAGTTTCTCCTGCCTATGACACTCATCTCCTCGCAGTTAGAGCATTCTTTCTACTCTCCTTCGAGCTCGTTAAAAATAGGAAGGAGGCTGCGAGTTGACTTTTCTGGACTTGTTAAAACTTCACGGGAAAGATATTGAGTTTCTTTAGGCCCAGGTCTGACTTCTCAAAATAAACTTGACTACCGAGTAAACTTGTTCGTTCAGGCTCGTTAAGAATATGTGAATGGGCATCCACATTGGTGGTAGGTTATCTCTTTCTCAAACCATGTGGAATAATACGAGAAAGGAACACTCTCTTTTCTTCGGAATTGAGAAGAGTATTCTGAGGCATAGGTTTATCACTTTTTCGGACCCGAGGGACTAAATTTAAGGAAAAGGAACCCCTGGTATGAGCTTAGTTTTCTCTTTTTCATGCTCTGGACCAAAACATGAAAAATATTCTGAGTGTACTTTATGTCTTTGTCATGCTTGTTAAACACTAAAGAACAAAGCATCGAGTTTATTGTTGTAAGCCCCATTTCTCGTAATCAAATGGATCTTTCCGAGTGATCTTTCCTTCCTTCACACTCATAAAACTCAGGCTATATGTTTCTTTTGAAGGAGCATTGGGTAGGTGGTAATTTAACCTTTTTCGGACCTTCCTGACTAAATACGAAAAAGGTGCGCCTTACTTCTTCAGAAGCTAAGAGAGTTCTTCTTTGGTATGTTTTATACTTTTTCGGCCTCAGGAGACTAAATTGTATGAAAAAGCACCCCCCTAGAGTCTTCTTTGGAGTTTTCAGACTCTCTAAACTATGAAGGCACCGTCGAGCATGTACTAGTTCGGGCTCGTAAAATCCACGAATCAGTGCTTTATCAAGCATTCTTCTTTCTTTTCTTCGAGCTTGCCAAAAATGAAGATGGTCCCGAGTTTGCTTTCTTTGACTTGTTAAACCTTTACAATAAAGAGGGGAAGGGAATTTCATTCACATGTTTTTTACATCATGGAAGCAAGTCCTGTTTCCTTGAACAAAGCGCCAGTTTTGAGTCTATCAACAGTTGGGCCCTAGTATTTTGACCTTATCCTGATTCAAAATTTCTTACTCCTCCAGTTGGTCTCTTTTCCAACTATATGGGGAATCTGTCAATGTCTCCTACATTATAGATTTGTTTCGTTGGTCCTTTTGTGTCAAAAGCTTCCTAAGTCACTTTTGTGTCATGCTCACTGTTCAAGGATTAAACCTTTGTCGGCCATTCTACAGTTTCCTTGACCTTTTATGTTGGCCATTCCCTGGTATCAGTTCATTACATCATGTCTTCGGCATTTCTTGTCGTGAAATTCAGTACCAATTCCAGATCCAATTAGTTTTTGACTTACCTCATGTTGGATGATGAAGGATGCCTTAATTCCTTCCTTGCAACGGATCTCTTCCTATCAACTGCAAGACATCTTGCTATGGGAATGAGATTTAGAGTTTTATGACAGTATCTTGGGGATTGTAGTCATCAGTGGCAATTTCCCTCGCTATTGGGTAGTGGGAATACCTTAATGTCTCCTACTCGATGGATTCTTCAAGTGTTCGACTTCAAGTCCTTGTAATCACACTTGTTAGAATGTACTAGGTACCTTGGGGACCATTTTCATTAATGGTGGTTTCCCTCGTGTTTGTTAACGGTTTTCATTATTGACCAGTAATCAAACGGTTTCCTCCATGTTTGACTTCAATGCCTTTTATTCGCATGGTTAGGATTCATACCTTTTGGGCGGATTGGATTAAAGACCTTGGGATGACAGTAGCATTATCATTTTTTACTATTTCCCAAGTTGTGCAAGACCTTGTTACATTTTATATGACATTTTGCAGAGACATAGATCCACCTGGTATTTTTGTGGCTATGATCGATTGTTGAGCATGGATCCACCTTATTCATTTGTGTCCATGGCTCCTTTACATTTGATATGGTTCCTTTTTGCATATTGAGCGACCATGATAGTTTTCATCAGTTATACATATGCTAGATATGTCTGTATCTTTATGGCGATGATTTGTATATGGACTTGTATGTCCTAGAGATCAGTTTTTCTGACATTTATCTCTCTTATAGGTACCTTCATTCGAGCCTTTCGATCTTGGATTCTCTGCTCTCTCCATACTCAGTTGTTTCCTTTATAATGTATTTTGGCTATCATCTTACCCTCTTCCTGTGACCACTTTCCCATGATTCCGTCGCATGTCGACACTTCCATGATGACACTTCATGAAAAGTCACTGAAAAAACACCTAACTTGGAGGACCTATATATTGATTTCTATAACTCTATTTGACCTGATCTCCACTCCATTGGAAAGATATCTTTCTTAGCTAAAACTTTCCAGAAGACACCAAAGTATGAAAATGCCTAGAAATACCCTAAAAATAAGTTTTTTTTCTATACGTGACTTGCTCTCTATAATACCCACGTACGATACGCAACTTGCTCTCTATGATACCCATGTACGTACGCAAGTTGCTTATGTATGTGAATTTATGTATTGGAAACCCATGTGTATTTCTCGTGTACGTGATTGATGTTTCAACAACCCATGTACACCTCTTAAAAAGGTCAAAAAAACACGAATTTTGAATTTCGGGTAGTTTGGGTAGTTATGCAACTGACTCCTTCAGTTGTAACTACTTTGTATTCGCCCCTAACTCTTCCTTAACCATATAAATAGAGGTAGGGAGGTCCATGAGAGGGGACTTGAATCTTTGCATTGTTATGCTAGAGGATTTGAAGCTCTCTTTGCCCACACCTTTGCCCTGGCGATCATCCCCTTGTGTTGCAAAGCTTTGAGGCTGAGTTCCTTGGAGAAGAGAAGCAGCAGAACCAGATCAAGGTTTCATGAGGTGCCAAACTTGAAGAGAATGTATACTTGTACTTGTTTTCAAGATTAATAAAGACGTGGTGTCCTTCTTCTTCCCAAATCATTATTCAATGTGTGATTGAATCTTTGTTTATGATCATATGATGATGTTAATCAGGTCATTAGTTCATGTTTATTTGATTATCATTGTTTTATATGTGGTCATAATGGTTTGAGGAAGGTATAATTCGTTTTGCAGGTCTCTTGGAGCAAGAGGAGCAAGAAGAGGATTGAAGAGAAAGCTTGGACCAGCCTTCAGTTAATCAGGTGTGGAGCATTCCAATATCTAAAACTTGCTTATATATGCTTGATGAACATTGTGCATTTCTCTTTCAACCCTAGTATGTTGATGGCCTCTTAAACCCTAGCCATAGGATACTTTTCTTTACAACAGAACTAGCGACTCCGCTGGGGATAGCCTTGTCTGTTCGAGGTTTCTTTGTCTTTCTTTTAGTCTTTTGCATTGTTTTAGGTCATTCTTTCCACTTAGGAACACCTTATAAGTCTGATAGAACACTTCCCCTGCCTTCCTAAGGCAGTTTTTGACCTTTTTTGTGAGTTTTTCCACCCATACGCGACTTGTAGACTGAACAGTTGCGTGTCTGGTTTGGTACACGTGACTGTCTATACTGTCAACCCGCGTATGATACGCAACTTGTCAGCTATACAACCCACGTGTGCTTATACACGTGACTTGCTGTATTGGAAACCCACGCATGTATGTGACTTGCTGTATTGGCAACCCGCATATGACACGCGACCTGTCAGTAGTACAACCCGCGTGTGCCCCTAAAACAATGTTTTTCCTCATTTTTTGTGGTTCTTTCTACTATTGTGGGATGTTTGGTAAGTATTTTGGTGTCCTTTGCAGGTGCATGACTCCAGGGAGTTAGTGTCATCCCTTTTGGTTGTTCTTTATCTATGTGGTAAGCCCTTTTATAGCATTAGGGTTTGCTCTTTGCTCTTTCCCCCGCCTCGTTTGCTTGGTATGATTTTTGGCTTATGTTTTTGGTCAGCCTCTGTTAGTGATCTTTGTTTGAGTTCAGAAGTTTGTTGGTGTTTGTTTCCTTCTTCTTTTGTTGGTTAAATTCACCATGCCAAAATAGTTGACTTGTCTTTTATGCAAGCCTTCCTTCCAAGTAAGGTTTATACTAACTTTAGGGAATTCTAGAGTTTGTTTGGTGGTTGTATAGCAAAGTTCCTTTTTATTTTTTCTTATTATCTACATATTTTTCTTTGTAGGTAGTTTTTCTTTTGCATTTATAAAAGAAAATTAAAAAGAACGTATACTTGTTTTTGTTGCTTTCCCCCCCTACCTCCTTCTTTGGCTTGACCTTGTTGGACAAGGTACTGAGCAGCCTTTGTTTGTAGGTTTATATTGATACTTGGGACTTCTTGATATTTGTTTATGTCAGTCTTTTTGCTCAATCTCTTCATTCGAAAGTTGTTGTCTTGTTTACCTTTGTAAGCCTTCTTTTCAAGAGAGGTTGATATCTAACTTTAGGGAAACCTAGGGTTTGTTTGTGGGGTGTAGAGTAGTTGTCTATTTGCTTTGCTTACAGTACTTGATTGCATTAGTTGATAGGCTGATTTCTCTTTTGCATTTATAAAAGAAAAAGACAAAAACATATGTTTTGTTTATATGCATGTAGATTAGGTTTTTAGTCTAGATTGCATCGCATATCATTGTTTTTAAAAAATATATATATAAAAAGAATTTGTTCTTTTGTGGCTTTCAAGTTTCTATTTGAAAAAATAAAGAGAATAGTTTTTGCTTTTTGCATTTCATATCTCTTTGCTTAGTCATTTTGTTTCAACTTTGAGTCAAAACACCACATAAGTTTCACACCATTTACCCTATGACTAAAAACAACCCTTAAAATAAATGATATAATTTAAAAATTATTACTAAGTTTTCTTTTATAGGGTCATACACCAACTAGCTCAGGCTAGACTTATGGATTAGGGAGTTTTAACTCTCCACAAGTATTTAAATTTCAGACGTAGTTGGCCAATCACTAGGTAAATACTTTTTTATGTTGATTGTATCTGGGAAGCTCCTCTCAAACGGGAGTTAAGCACGAGGCTGCGTGGAGACTTGGACTGAGGAGATAACCCTCTGATTCCTTGTCAAAGTGTAGATCAAGGTTTTTACGCATCTGGGGATTCTGTCTTAGATAGGGTTTCGAGCTTTTCTACCCTGCCCATGCATACGAACCAGGCTTGCGACTGTCCCCCCAGACTGTAAATATAGTTAAGGTAGCCTTTAGTCTCTTTGACATCTAGGGTTCATACACAGGTACACTAGAAGGTTATTTTTGGTTGACCTTGGATGGACTTGGGAGGTAACCCCGGTAGAAAGTGTGGGAGGGTGGTGGGTGATTCCTCCGCTTGTGCCTAAGAACATCTACAAGGACACCAAGTAACTGTCTATCATATTTCTTCTAGAAAGTATATCTTATACCTGTTTGTCTGTTTGGATTTAGGAATTTTTTAGTGAGTGTTGTGTGGTTTGTCTGTACTTAGTGTGCCTTTAGGTGTGTTCTTTGTAATTTTGGTTGCCTATCAACCTCATAATTTTTCTCCTGGTTTGAAACTATGGCTAACACCCCTTCTAACACCAACCAATAGATCCCCATGCTGGGAACTCCTTGTACTCTTCCTCTCACGGGGAATGTTGGTGTTCCCCTTATGGCCACCTTGAATCTACCTGGATTCACCCTAGGGCTACCGGTGTGGTTGTTTTCCAATCCAACTGTCCTAAATGCTCTTGATGCTTCTCAAGTAAGCTCTTTATATCAAGGGCATCAAAACACTGCTCCACCTTCACCTGTATTTGATTCTCCTCCTCCTTCTACCTCATGCGGTGGAAGTACTGATACTAGTAGCCGTCGGTCCAAAAGGAGTAAAAGAAGGAGGAATAGGAAGAAGGCACATAAGAAAGGGGGAACTCATTCAACCTCTACATGTCAATTTGAACCTCACCACCCAGCCTCTGTAGTTCATGCTGGGGGCACCTATCCAAACTCTACAGGTCATGTTGGATCTAAGCACTCAACCTCTGCAAGTCAAGTTGATCTTCACCATCCATCCTATTTTGATCATGCTGGTGGGATCCTTACAACCTTTCTAGGTCATGTCGGATCTAATCACTCAGCCCCTGTAGTTCATGCTGAGGGCACCCGTTCAACCTTTGTTGTTCAAGTTGAACCTCCCCATCCAACCTCTGCAAGTCATGTTGGATCCATCCACCCAGCCTCTATGGTTCATGTTGGGGGCACACACTCAACTACTGAAAAGCATGTTGATCCTAACCATTCAACCTCTATTTCTCATGTTGGTGGTGCCCATCCAACCACTACAGGTCATGTTGGATCCAGTCTCTCGGCCTCTGCAATTCATGATGGGGGAATTCTCTCAGCCTTTGCAAGTCATGCTGGGGGCAATCTCTCAGCCTCTGTGGTTCATGCTA
Source organism: Pseudotsuga menziesii (assembly GCA_001517045.1). Taxonomy (NCBI): domain Eukaryota; kingdom Viridiplantae; phylum Streptophyta; class Pinopsida; order Pinales; family Pinaceae; genus Pseudotsuga; species Pseudotsuga menziesii. The sequence continues at coordinate 393,417 of LPNX011125453.1, read as the reverse complement.
AAGACAATATGTCAGCCACTGTGAGTCACGTTGACACTGTTGAAAAGACTACCCGTTCAAAACACAATCCCAAGTTCCCTTGTAAGCTTTGTGAGGGAGACCACCTTACTTATAAATGCCCTTCTATCGCGGAGGTGCGAAGAGTTTGGTTTCGTGGTCATCCCATTTTTGAACATTCTGAAGCTTTTCAACAACCAGCCTCTCTTAATCAAGTTGGACCCAGTCACCCATCCTCTGTAGTTCATCCTGGGTGCAAAATCTTAGCCTCTGTGGGTCATGCTGAGAGAAAACAGTCAGCCACTGCTAGTCATGTTGACAACATTGAGAAAACTGGTCATTTGAAGTGTAAACTTAAGTTCCCTTGTAGGCTATGTGAGGGAGATCATCTTACTCACCAGTGCCCTGCTACCGCAAAGGTGCGAAGAGTGTGGTCCGAGACTCAAGAATTTCCTTCTCCTGAAAAACCTATAGTTTCTCAACAACCTACTCAACCTTTGGTTGATCAAGTAGTCAAAACAATCTCAAATTTGCTCGATCCAACTCTTCTTTTGGAGAGTGATCCTGATGTGATTGAATCAATGTCATATTTGGTCAATCCCACTCTCCCTTCAGAGAGTGACTTTCATGAAGCGGTTGAATGGATTCCAGTATCGATCAATCCCACTCTTCCTTTGGAGAATGAAGTGTCTGCTAGTCACATTTTCTTCATTGCCAGTTCAGAACTTACTGAACAAGGTGGCACTAAACTTGCTTCAGATCAACCCCCACCAAGCTCTCGGATTGCTTCCTTTGATTGGGATAGCCTAGTTGAGCCGCGCCTTCCTTCCGATGCACCTTTCCAGATAAAGGTCAAAGTCAAACCTTATACTATTACTCGTTGTATTGTTGTTGAAGGAGGCTCAGTTAGTATTTTGTCTACTCTTGCTTGGCGAGGCATGGGATCTCCTATCCTTGTGTCGACTGCTAGTCAGTTACTGGGATTTGATAGAAGAACTTGTGTAGCCTTGGGAATTATTTCTCAAACACCTGTTACTTTGGGTGGGAAGATCGTCTTAGTTGACTTCATGGTGATAGAAGACCCCTTGGACTTCAATATGCTCCTTGGACATGATTATGTCTATGCCTTGCAAGCTATGGTGTCAACATTTTTACGTGTGATGTATTTTAATCATGGTGAAGAAATTGTCACTATCGACCAGTTGGATTTTCTTGATCCATCTCCTGACCCAACTAAAGACCAGGTCTTTCCTTTATTGGTTCCCAGTGTTTCTATAGACACTAACCCACCACATGTGAGCTATGTGGCCTCATGTCCTTTGCGTTCAATTGCTACTGAGAAGATGCCTCTATTTTCATGCTTACCTTCTCAGGACTTGGTCCCAGTAGTTGACCAAGTGAGTCATCCTATACAGACTGTGGGGCCTAATCTCCACTCTATCAATCCATTTGAAAGTTTAGACACGTGTCCTATCTCGAATGATCTCCTTCCTTCGGATGAAGTCTTCCTAGAGTCTTTGATACAGTCTGATATTCTGTTGGATGTTGGTTTAGTTGTGCCTAAGTCTAACCCTGATTTGCCTAGTAATCATGACCTTTCTTCTTATGTTGGTCTTGTTGAGTCTTTTGACTCTTCCTTTGAACAGCAAGTCAGTGATCCTGATGAGTTTGATTTTTCTTATGAATTTTTCCACTCCTGTGATACTGAATTTGTTCCTGCAAACTCTGTATCCCTTGTTGATTTTTGCTCTCCTTTTGCGGTTGATATTAATGATTATAAACCCTTGAGCCTTGGTACTATAGAATCTTCTTCAGTTGGTTCTACCTTGACTTTACCTTTTATAGAAGCTAGCAAAGTCACATGTGTTTCTGCCAAAGTGACCAGCATCGGATCGTTTCTTCTTAATATGATCCTGATGTTGTTGTTTCTTGGAGATAGGATTTGTAGTTGGATTCACAACTGTTTACTGGTCTTGCCTTATTGTTCAAGTTGTAATTGCATTTGCATCTGTCCTGCTCGTGCTTATGAGCCTAATGGCGACTTCCACTCTTTTAGCTCGTTGTATAAGCCCTCATCTTTATTCTCATCGTTGCTAAGCCTTGTATCATTTTGCCTTTGCAAATTGACACCCTTTACCTTGAGGAGACATTCCCTAAGTGTCCTTATCTTGCTCACTTTCCTTGCATTCACTAGTGGAAAATGAGAGATTAGTGACCAAAAAAATTACCAAAATCCGCATATCAATGACCACTTTTGGTTTGGCGATCACTGGTGGCTAATTTGCGGTCTTTTATTACATGACCAAAATTGGTCATTTTTATTTTGGTCATTTATAGCTTGTCGGTTGGTCATTAATTTGGTCATATATTTGGTCATTAATTTGGTCATATATTTGAATCAATGACCAAAAATGTGACCACATTTGTGACCAAATTAATGACCACATGACAAGCTAGAATATGACCAAATTTGGTCGCGTAATAAAAGACCATAAATTAGCCACCAAAACTGATTTTTGGTCATTGATATGTGAATTTTGGTCATTTTTCTGGTCATTTGTATCTCATTGTTTGGTCATGTATCTCTCAATTATTGGTCATTTTATTTGCGAATTTTTGT
>LPNX011125453.1:298702-383384 GCA_001517045.1 Pseudotsuga menziesii | reverse complement strand
CTCTCACCATCCAAGCTGAATCATTCAAATTCATGGAAACATGAATTGAGAAAAATGGCAAATGCCATGTCCCATTCCCACACAATTGCACATTGTTTCCTTGGATTAAACATGTGGCTTAGAAATTTCTAGTTCTTTTAAATTTTCTTTCCATTCAATAAAGATCCAAAATTAGAAATTGCTAAAATCAGCAGAAAGTGAACAAATGATATGAATATGTGCAAAGTTAAACAACTCGTGGCAGGGAGATTTCTAGATGTGGCAGATTCCATAGATTGATGCTAGTTCTACTTCTCACACATGTAGATTCTGACATCTCAATTCAGTTACTGCTTTTGAAACTATAGGTGCCTAGGAGATGTGACTTTTCCTATTGTAACTAGATGTGCCTGAGAAGTTCACATGGCCTATTATATGAATGAATGAAGAGTAAAACAGAGTATGATTAACTGAAGTCTGAAATTTGAATCCATATAACTACAATGTGTTCCTATAGGCTATAACTACAGGGGGCAATTTTTGTCAATCTAGATTTAGACAAGTTGGGACTCAGAATAATATAGATTAACTACTCCACAGAATTACATTACATGCCTAGCATTTTCAGACTATTCATATTACATAGCATGATATATCGGAAACCTATATCTGTAAGAAAGGTAAAATTCCTTGAAAATTGCATACTATGTTATCCGACAAAATAACAAGATACAATCGGTACACACCCCAAGAAAGCCTCAAGAATAAAACCCAAAAACAACATTAATATTGAAAATTGACCAAGTTAGGAACTCCAATCTCCAGCACTGAACTGCATGCCCTTTTCATGATAGGCACTGTTATGTAGCCTTACCAGTTTGGTATGAAGGTGCAGAATGTTATCCCCAACAAACCCATCAAGAAATACTTTGCCCCTTATATGACAAGCACCCTTACTGGTTTGGTGTCAATGAACATCCCAAAAAACCTCCCCCCCAGCCCACAACTTCCCCCCTTCAAGCCATACTTTGCCCCTCTCATGCTGGGCACCCTTTGGTTCGATTAAATTTCCCATAATTGACAGTCCTAAAGGAAGATAACTGCAGTTTGAAAAAGGATCAATTTCTGAAGAGGGCCAGGAATAAAGCTGACAGGATTCTGCAAAAAAAGTTTCAATCCTTGATAGTACTATATTATTAATGCAGTTTAAAAAGACACTCTGTTAGGGCAGGGGCCACAAAAAACCACAGCCGCCTATACTTGAAAGAAAGGTAACATGCTCCGAAATTTTTTAAAATGGCTATTTAATAAATCACATGCCTTATTACTAGATCCAACATTAAGGTACACAATCAGCACACCCCAACTTCAGAATGTTCTAATAAATATTTTCCTGAAAATTTCATTATCTGCCATCTTTATCCAGACCATACATAGGAATTAGAATGGTATGCCAACCACCTATGCTTGTAAGAAAGGCATAGAAATTTAAATGGATAAGAATTTGATATATTGCATACTTTGTTACTAGATCAAAGTAACACTCTAGGAAAGCCTCAAGAATGAAACACCAATATAGCGTTAACATTGGAAACTGGACAGGGTAGGAATCAAATCCAAGACGTGCCCCTGGTGAGGAGGCTACTCTAATACTGAGCTTTATACCCAAAACCCAGGAGATCCTCAAGGATGAAACACAAATGTGGAATTACTGTTGGAAATTGGGCAGGATAAGAATCAAACCCCAAGACTTGCCCCTGGCCGGTGGGCTATTCCACCACTCTGCTGCGTGCCCCCTTTCTTGCTTACCGGTTCAATATCAAGGTTTGGATAGGTTTGGATTGCTATCCTGAATGCTACCCTACACCTTCAAGCCACATTTTCGGTCAGGTCTCCTATGCATTGCCAATCAACCTCAACCCCAATTCTAAAAGGAACAACAACATTGCGGTTAAAAGGAACAATCTCAGAAAACATTGCCTTTATAAGCCTCATTTATCTCTTGGAATTTCATAGTTGCGCCATTTTGTCCTCGCTACTTGTCTGGATTCCATTTCTGTGAAACAATGTGCCAAATATTAGTAGAAATCCATTATGTTGATGAGGTAATAACGGTGGTCCTCCAGAAAGTCATTCTCTTACGAATACAAAGAACTGTATAAGAAGAACCCTTGGGAAAAGACAATTCAGAATAACAGTAAAGAAACTTACCAAAGCAAGACGAAGATAATTTGATCGAATGGCATCCAATGTAGCATCAAAATCAACTTCCAATATTTTGTAATAATCCTAAACAAGAAAGCAATCTCTTCAATCACCCTAACATATAAAAATGCACTGGAATAAAAAACACAAAAAAAAGGCTGAACATATAAGGAACAAGAAATAAAGTGAAGGGAAGTGAACTCGATAAACCATTGAGAAGTAGTCCTGCTAGTTTGGAACTTGGCAACTAAAGCTTCTATGAGTTTTGCTATAGGCATTGTTTTAAAGAGGCACACTATTGTGTTATACAAAACTCGGTGAATCTTATCACCGATTTTTAAAAATGCATTGAAATAAAAAATACACTAAAAAAGCTGAACATATAAAGCACAAGAAATAAAGTGACGCGAAGTTATAGAACTGGATTAACCATTGAGAAGCAGTCCAGCTAGTTTGGACCTCGGCAACTAAAGCTTCTATGAGTTTTTCTAGAGAAAAAGTTTTAAAGAGGCACGCTCTTGTGTTATACAAAACTTGTTGAATCTTATCCTCAAAATATCAACAACGGAAATATGACAGAAGTTTTGTACCCATCCAATAGTTTTTGAGAACTGTATTATATTTATACAAGAAACGAATTTTGGCAAAACCCTTATCGTCCACAAACTTGCAGCTTAAAATCTGTGTCATAGAGCTGTGAGCCACTGTATTTGATGGGGAAAAAGGTCTATTTTTCGAAACACTATATCACAGCTTACAAAAATTGATGTAAATCGTGGCTTTGATGTGATGAAAATTATGGGAAAATAAAGGCTAAACGTGACAATGAGAGGTTTCTCCTTTAATTCTCAGGGATTCGGATCCCGAAACAACACCACATGACCCATCCTTCACCACAAATGAACACATCTAAAACTAGGGCCCCGACAATCTAAGGCTTAATTTCTCATAGCCCTGAAAATATTCGGGTCATCCACAAAACAAATTGCAGCTTCAAATCAAATTAGCGTCTGGAATTGAGAGAAGAAAATACCTTTTTCCTGGGAAGAAAGGAGTAAAACTCGTATTCAATAGAACCCTCCCGGCCTTGGCCTTCCCAGACCATTTTGAACCGCAATTCAGCACTAATCCGCTGCTGCAAGTACTCCTGTGTAAAGAATGGCCACCAACTTCATTCTTTGATAACCTTAAAAAGATATTCCCACATAAGAATATGGGCCTCTTGTGACCAAATTTGGTCATTTATCTTCATATTTATCTTAATTTCATTTAAGTGTGATAAATGACCAATTGTTATGTGGTCATTAATTCCTGTGACCAAATTTGGTCATTTATCACACTTAGTTTTTTTCATGGGACCAAAAGTGGTCATTTATCACACTTAGTTTTTTTCTTGGGACCAAAAGTGGTCATTTATCACACTTAGTTTTTTTCTTGGGACCAAAAGTGGTCATTTATCTTGGTCGTTTTTAGTTAGCTCACTTAAAGTGACCAATTTTAGTCATTTATCCCTTGAAAAAACCAATGGAGACCAAAGTTTTTGGTCTCCTGGTCACTAATTATTCATTTTGTACTAGTGATTATGCATAGGTTTGTTCCTTGCGCTTGGAACTAGTTTCTCCTGCCTATGACACTCGTCTCCTTGCAGTTAGAGCATTGTTTCTGATCTCCTTCGAGCTCGTTAAAAACAGTAAGGAGGCCGCGAGTTGACTTTTTTGGACTCGTTAAAACTTCACGGGAAACATATTGAGTTTCTTTAGGCCCAGGTCTGACTCCTCAAAATAGACTTCACTGCCGAGTAAACTTGTCCATTCAGGCTCGTTAAGAATATGTGAATGGGCATCCACATTGGTGGTAGGATATCTCTTTCTCATACCATGTGGAATAATATGAGAAAGGAACACTCTCTTTTCTTCGAAATTGAGAAGAGTATTCTCAGGCATAGGTTTATCACTTTTCCAGACCTGAGGAACTAAATTTATAGAAAAGGAACCCCCGATATGAGCTTAGTTTTCTCTTTTTCGTGCTCTGGACCAAAACATGAAAAATATTTTGAGTGTACTTTATGTCTTTGTCATTCTAGTTAAACACTAAAGAACAAAGCATCAATTTTATTGTTGTAAGCCCCATTTCTCATAATCAAATGGATCTTTCCGAGTGATCTTGCCTTCCTTCACACTTGTAAAACTCAGGCTATATGTTGCTTTTGAAGGAGCATTGGGTAGGTGGTAATGTAACCTTTTTCGAACCTTCCTGACTAAATATGAAAAAGGTGCACCTTACTTCCTCAAAAGCTAAGAGAGTTCTTCTTTGGTATATTTTATACTTTTTCAGCCTTAGGAGACTAAATTGTATGAAAAAGCACCCCCCTAGAGTCTTCTTTCGAGTTTTTAGACTCTCTAAACTATGAAAGCACCGTCGAGAATGTACTAGTTCAGGCTTGTAAAATCCATGAATCAGTGCTTTATCAAACATTCTTATTTCTTTTCTTCGAGCTTTCCAAAATTGAAGATGGTCCCGAGTTTTCTTTCTTGGACTCGTTAAACCTTTACAAGAAAGAGGGGAAGGGAAGTTCATTCACATGTTTTTTACATCATGGCAGCAAGTCTTGTTTCCTTGAACAAAGCACCAGTTTTGATTCTATCAACAGTTGGGCCCTAGTATTTTGACCTTATCCTGATTCAGAGTTTCTTACTCCTCCAGTTGGTCTCTTTTTCAACTATATGGAGAATCTGTCAATGTCTCCTACATTGCAGATTTGTTTCGTTGGTCCTTTTGTGTCAAAATATGCCTAAGTCACTTTTGTGTTGTGCTCACTGTTCAAGGATTAAACCTTTGTCAGCCATTCTACAGTTGCCTTGACCTTTTGTGTTGGCCATTCCCTGGTATCAGTTCATTACATCATGTCTTTGGCGTTTCTTGTCGTGAAATTCAGTACCAATTCCAGATCCAATTAGTCTTTGAATTACCTCATGTTCGATGATGAAGGATGCCTTAATGCCTTCCTTGCAACGGATCTCCTCCTATCGACTGCAACACATCTTGCTCTGGGAATGAGATTTAGAGTTTTATGACAGTATCTTGGGGATTGTAGTCATCAGTGGCAATTTCCCTCGCTATTGGGTAGTGGGAATACCTTAAAGTATCCTACTCTATGGATTCTTCAAGTGTTTGACTTCAAGTCCTTGTAATCACACTTGTTATAATGTATTAGGTACCTTGGGGACCATTTTCATTAATGGTGGTTTCCCTCGTGTTTGTTAACAGTTTTCATTATTGACCAGTAATCAAACGTTTTCCTCCATGTTCGACTTCAACGCCTTTTATTCGCATGGTTAGGATTCGTACCTTTTGGGCGGTTTGGATTGAAGACCTTGGGCTGATATTAGCATTATCATTTTTTTCTATTGCCCAAGTTGCGCAAGACCTTGTTACATTTTATATGACATTTTGCTGAGACATAGATCCACCTTGTATTTTTGTGGCTATGATCGATTGTTGAGCATGGATCCACCTTGTTCATTTGTCGCCATGGCTACTTTAGATTTGATATGGCGCCTTTTTGCATATTGAGCGACCATGATAGTTTTCATCAGTTATACATATGTTGGATCCACCTGTATCTTTATGGCGATGATTTGTATATGGACTTGTATGTCCCAGAGATCAGTTTTTCTGACATTTATCTCTCTTACAGGTACCTTCATTCGAGCCTTTCGATCTTGGATTCTTTGCTCTCTCCATACTCAGCTGTTTCCTTTATAATGCATTTCGGCTATCGTCTTCCCCTCTAACCTCACACATTAGGGGGCATATGTTATAGCTCAAAATGACACATCTCTTCCTGTGACCACTTTCCCATGATTATGTCGCATGTCGACACTTCCATGACGACACTTCATGAAACGTCACTAAAAAAACACCTAACTTGGAGGACCTGTATCTTGAGTTCTGTAACTCCATTTGACCTCATATCTACACCGTTGGAAAGATATCTCTATTATCTAAAACTTTCCAGAAGACATGAAAGTCTGAGAATGCCTATAAATACCCTAAAAATAAGTTTTTTGTTTATACGCAACTTGCTCTCTATAATACCCACGTACGATACGCGACTTGCTCTCTATGATACTCGCGTACGTATGCGAGTTGCTTATGTACGTGACTTTATGTATTGGAAACCCGTGTGTATTTATCGTGTATGTGACTGATGTTTCAGCAACACGCGTACACCTCTTAAAAATGTCAAAAAAACACGAATTTTGAATTTCGGGTAGTTTGGGTAGTTATGCAACTGACTCCTTCAGTTGTAACTACTTTGTATTCACCCCTAACTCTTCCTTAACCATATAAATAGAGGTAGGGAGGTCCATGAGAAGGGACTAGAACCTTTTCATTGTTATGCTAGAGGAATTGCGACTCTCTTTTCCCCCACCTTTTCCCTAGAAGCTTTCTCCTTGTGTTGCAGAGCTTGGAGGCTTAGTTCCTTGGAGAAGAGAAGCAGTAGAACCAGATCAAGGTTTCGTGAGGTGCCGAACTTGAAGAGAAGGTATACTTGTACTTGTTTTCAAGATTAATAAATATGTGATTTCCTTCTTCTTCCCAAATCATTGTTCAATGTGTGATTGAATCTTTGTTTATGATCATATGATGATGTTAATTAGGTCATTAGTTCATGTTTATTTGATTATCATTGTTTTATATGTGGTCATAATGGTTTGGGGAAGGTATAATTCATTTTGCAGGTCTCTTGGAGCAAGAGGAGCAAGAAGAGGATTGAAGAGAAAGCTTGGACCAGCCTTCAGTTAATCAGGTGTGGACCATTCCAATCTCTGAAACTTGCTTATATATGCTTGCTGAAGATTGTGCATCTCTCTTTCAACCCCAGTATGTTGATGGCCTCTTAAACCCTAGCCATAGGATACTTTTATTTTCAACAATTGTTTTGGTGCTGATTCTATCTCTGATGAATTTGCGGGGTTTTCTCCATTTATGGTTTCCCTGAGGAAAAACACTATGTTCATTATCTCTTGTGTTTGATTGATGTACTTGTTATTCTCCTAGTTAAAGATCCTAATAATGCTAGCTTAATGTTGAAAAAAAAACTAACATGGTATCAGAGCTAACCTGAGAAGAAGACACCATGCAGCTACGGGAACTAGGGATTCCTAGTTTGTGCATCTTCCTCCACAGATTTTCAGCAAAAGTAAGGTGGAATAACTCTCATCCTTAGGGCGCATCTTTCTATCGAAGTAGAATCCAATTCTGAGGTTTTTTAGTTTTGGACCTATCACTACTGTCGAAAACTAGGGATTTTTACAGAAGAGGAATTTTTTAGTAAGCCTAGGCATGGATTGATATCCTCCCCAGAATCGAAGTTAGGGATAAATTTCAAGGCATTTGGGTGGACAGAACTCTGGAAAATCAAAACCCTAATTTGCTCCTGATCCAGTACTGCGGGATTTCAGCTCCAAATCCAAATCTGACACCTTGACTCGGTAAGATCTAAATCCTTTGTATTTCCATTTGAGGTTCTTAGTTTTAAGATGTCTCATCATACCAAGCTTGATGAAAATCTTGAGGGAGATGATAACTTCCGAGCCTGGAAGTATAGGATCTCCCTGGTCCTGGAAGAAAATGAGTTAGACTCCTACATCCATGAGGAGGTTCCAGTTCCAGAGGGAGATGAGGAAAAGGCCTTACATAAGAAGAAGATGGTTATGGAAAAGAGGATCATTGCTGATTCTATCAAGGATCACCTTATCCCACAGGTGTCCTCTCTCAATACACCTAAAGCTATGTTTGATGCCCTAACCAAATTGTTTGAAGGGAAGAACATAAATAGGAAGATGACTATGAGGAATCAACTGAAGAATGTGAAGATTCAGAATGTAGAGACCATCCAGTCTTACTTCACAAGGGTTTCTTAGATAAAGGAACAATTAGAAGCTGTAGATGAAGAAGTGGAGAATGTAGATATTGTGATGAAAACTCTGAATGGTATTCCTAGGTCATGGGATTCATTCATCCAAGGAATCTGTGCCAGAAATAAATTAGTCAAATTCAGCAGACTATGGGAAGAATGTTCTCAAGAAGAAGCACAGATAGCAGCTCGAGAAGAGAATATGGGAAGTGAAGATCAAGCTCTCACAGTTCACTCCAAGAAAGGCAAAAGAAAACCTCATCACTCCAAAGGTAATAATCCTCATCATAGAGATAACAATAGAAAGGACCTATCTAGATTAAGATGCTATACATGTGATGAAATAGGACACTTTGCAAAAGGCTGTCCTAAGAACAAGTTCCACTCTCATAAAAGGAAGGGGAACAAAAGAAGACATCATGCTCATGCTGCAGAGGATGATGAACCTTCCAAGAAAAGAACCATATATGAAAGTGAAGATTCTTCAAGCGAGGATGAATATGTTTTGATCTCTGCTCTCACAAGTAACATTACTCATGGAAGTGATGATTGGCTTATAGACAATGGGGATTCCAAACATATGACTGGATTCAAGGAATCCTTTGTGAGACTATCATAACATGAACCACCTCACAAGGTGAAACTAGGATATGACTACCAATATCCAATAAAAGGTAGTGGGGAATATTCCTATAAAATAGACTTTGGAAAGTCTCTAAAAATGAAGGAAGTATTGTTTGTGCCAGGACTCAAGAAGAACCTCCTCTCCATATCTGCACTAGATGCAAAAGGAATGAGGGTTGCATTCATAGATGGACAAGTCATCATGTGGCCAAGAGTAAAGACTATCGATGATGCGGTGGTGATTGGAGATCAAGAAGGAGGATTGTACAAATTAAAGGGCCATCCAGAACAAGAATTGGTCCATGACATAGTAGAGCCAAGTGAACTTTGGCATAGAAGGCTTGCACATGTGAATTACAAAGCATTGCCAATTGCAAGAAAATCGGTTGAAGGTCTTCCAGAATTCCAAGCAAAACATGATGGGGTCTACAAAGGATGTACGAAAGGAAAGAATACAAAGAAGACGTTTCCTAGCAGTGAAAGCAAAGCCAAGGGAATCCTAGAAATCATCCACTCCGATGTATGCCGTCCTATGTCATCAAGGTCACTAAGCGGGTATGCATATTATGTTTCTTTTATTGATGATTTTTCTAGGAAGACGTGGGTTTACTTCATGAAGAACAAAGACGAAGTATTCAGCAAATTCAAGGAATTCAAAGCCAGCTTGATCGAGAACCACACTGAAAAGAAGATCAAAACTTTTCGATCAGAAAATGGCAGAGAATTAACTTCGAATGAATTCAAAGAGCTATGCAAATATTCATGGATTAAGAGGGAGTTGTCCACTCCTTATAATCCACAATAGAATGGGATTGTAGAATGGAATAACATAACTATCATGGAAGCAGCAAGAGCTATGCTTCATGATCAAGATCTTCCTATGCATCTTTGGGCTAAAGCTTCCAGAACAGTAGTATATGTACAGAACTGTACTCCACATAGAGTACTTGAGAACAAGACTCCTGAAGAAGTCTTCTCTAACAAGAAACCAGAATTCAGCCATCTCAGAATATTCGGCTGTCCTGTGTACATACACATTCCAAAAGAGAAGAGAACAAAATTAGATCCTTCAGGAAAGAAGGGTATATTTGTGGAATACTCTGAAAGCTCGAAGGCTTACAGAATATATTTCCTAGGATAAAAGAAGATTGACATCAACAGGGATGTGACATTTGATGAAGACACAGCTTACAACAAGTCCAGAAAGAGACCTGCTGAAGAACCCGAAGAAGTAGAAGCACCCAAAATTCATGATACAACCATGAACGAAGAAACTCAAGAAGAAGATCAAGAATTTGAAGAACCATAAAGACCTCTAGATCCACCTCTGGAGAAGAATCCTCATAAGAGGAAACCTACTTGGGTACGAGAACTTATGCAAGGTGCAGAAAGATATGGGGCTCCAGAAGAGAATCACTGAGAAAGAAAGAGGACCAGATCCTGCTCCGGGTATGTAGCATTACTGTGTGAATTCGTTGATAAAGAGCCTTCCAGTTATGAAGAAGTGGTAGAATGGAAAGAATGGAAGGATGCTATGATTGAAGAATACCAATCGATCATGAAGAATGATGTTTGGGATGTTGTCCCAAGACCAGATGGGAAGTCAGTTGTAACTTCCAAATGGATCTACAAGATCAAACATGCTGCAGATGGTAGCATTGAAAAATATAAAGCAATATTTGTGGCTCGGGTTTTCTCTCAGAAAGAAGGAATAGATTATGAAGAAACCTTTGCTCCTGTAGCTAGATACACTTCCATCAGATCGGTACTTTCTCTGGCTACAGTGATGAAATGGAAGATACACCAGATGGATGTCAAGACTGCTTTCTTGAATTGTGTAGTAGAAGAGGAAGTGTATGTAGAACAACCACTCGGTTTTGAAACACATGATAGAGAGTCTCATGTGTGTAGATTGAAGAAAGCCCTGTATGGTTTGAAATAGGCACCCATGACCTGGTATGGAAAAATTGACATCTTTCTATCCAGTTTCGGATTTACCAAGAGTAAAGCACATTCCAACCTTTACTACAAGGTTGAATATGGCAACCCAGTGATGCTTCTACTATATGTAGATGATCTATTTGTGACAGGTACAGATGGGTTGATTACTGATACAAAGAGAAAGCTTGATGCTGAGTTCAAAATGAAGGACTTAGGGATGATGCATTACTTTCTAGGTATGGAGGTGTGGCAGAGTACAGATGGAATCTTCCTTTAACAAGGGAAGTATACCGTAGAGATCCTGAAGAGATTTGGGATGATGGACTGCAAGGCTATGGCCACACCTATGGCACCAAATCTGAAACTCTTAAATGATGCTTCATCAGATTCGGTTGATGCTATGATGTATTGTCAGATGATTGGGTCTTTGATGTACCTGACGAACACGAGACCAGATATTTTCTTTGCTGTGAACACCTTGAGCCAGTTCCTGACAGATCTGAGACATGTTCACTTGATTGCTACAAAGCATATTATGATGTACCTGAAGGGTACAGTTGATTATGGGCTCAAGTACGATGCAAATCAGAAGATTAACCTGGAGGGTTATGTTGATTCAGATTGGGAAGGAATTTCCATTGATATGAAGAGCACTTCAGGGTGTTGCTTCAGTATGGGATCAGGTGTGATCTCTTGGTTTAGTAGGAATAAATCATGTGTGGCACTGAGTACATCTGAAGCAGAGTATGTCGCAGCTTGTTCAGCTAGTTGTGAGGCAGTATGGCTGAGGAAGCTACTGTCTGATTTATTTGATCTCTAGTTGGATGCTACTTGTATACATTGTGACAACCAGAGTTGCATGAAGTTGTCAGAGAATCCAGTGTTCCATGACAAGTCGAAGCATATCAAGATCAAGTATCACGATATCAGGGATATGTTGCAGAGGGGAGCAGTGAAGCTCTAGTATGTTGCGACAGAGGAACAGATAGCTGATGTGTTGATGAAGCCATTAGCCAGGGTGAAGTTCAAGTACTTCAGGGAGAAGCTTGTTGTTCTTTTGATCGAATTTTCCTCCAAGGGAAAGTGATGAGTCCCATATCCATTCTGACATGGTGAGAGGTTTGGTTCCTTCCATGGTCAGATGTAAGGGCTAAGCCATTCTGTCATGGTGAGAGGATTGGTTCCTTCCATGTCAGATATGAGTGCTAGACATTCTATTGAGTAGGATAGATGTAAGGGAAATTACCATTCTAGGAATGGAGGTACCTGGTTAGTTACCAGGAAAACTCAGTCTAGGACTGAGAATCCATTTTGATGTGATAGAGGGATGTGTTCCCACTTGATCAGATGTAAGGGATGAACCATTATGTCATGGCTAAAGGATTAGGTTCCTTCAATGTCAGATGTGAGTGTTGGCCATTCTGATGAGCAGGCCAGATGTAAGGGAAACTGCCATTTTCTAGGAGAATGGAGGCACCTGGTCAGTTTCTAGGTAGCTCAGTCAAGGACTGGGGGGCATTCTGATGTGACTATAGGATTGGTTTCTACAAGATCATATATGAGTGCAGAGCCCTTCCATAATTGTGAGAAGGATGTGTTCCTGCCTGGATGGATGTAAGTGCTAAGCCTTTTCATCATTATGAGTAGGATATGTTCCTTCCTGGATGAATGTAAGTACAAAAATATTTCATCATTGTGAGCAGGATGTGTTCCAACCTTGATGAGAGTCTTTCATCATTTTGAGTAGGATGTGGTTCCAGCCTGGATGGAATAACAGTGATCTTCCATCATTGTGGTAGGATGTGGTTCCAGCCTGGATGAAAGTACATAAATCTTCCATCATTGTGGTAGGATGTGGTTCCATCCTGGATGGAAGTATAGAACTCTTCCATCATTGTGAGCAGGATGTGATTCCTGCCTAGATGGAAGAACAGAGATCTTCCATCATTGTGGTAGGATGTGGTTCCAACTTGGATGGATGTGAGTACTATGCCTTTCTGACGAGTAGGTCAGATATAAGTGTTGAAGAAGACCCACATGGAGGCTAGGCCTACAACCAACATGAAAAATGGATGGCTCTATAGAACTTCCTGTGACGAGAAGAATCATGAGATAGCATCTGTGATGATATAGATCAAGTGATGATCTAGATCCAGTGATGATGATCCAGTAGTAATGATCCATATCAAGAGATGATCCAAATCCAATGATGATGCCCAGTGATGATCCAAATCCAGTGATGAGATCGAGTGATGATCCAAATCCAGTGATGATCTAGATTGAGTGATGATCCAGATCTAGTGACGATGTCCCATGATGATCTAGATCAAGTGATGATCCAGATCTAAAGATAAATATGACTTAAAGATGAAGATGACTTGAAGACTAAGAATACTTGAAGATGCAGATGACAAGATGATCCAGTTGATACAGAGAAGAAGACCAGTGCTGAAAGTTGTGTTGAAAGAATACCTTCCTAGTTAAGAGGGACTGTTGATGTATTTGTAACTTCGGAATGTATTCATCTATGTATCTTATGTATTGTTACCTGATGTTTATACTGGGATGTATCTATAATGTAATTGAGTCATGTTTTCATGCCCTGATGTTTCGATCGGGAGGATCAATAATGTAAACAAGTCATGTCAAGTCATTGTGGGTAACCCTTCGATTGTCTAAGGGTTAAAGTCCCCGTAGTTCTAGGGCACTAGGGTTATTAGACTCTCCTAGTAGAGGTCGGCCCTAGTAGGGTTTTAGTCATGTCAGGATTAGTATAAATAGAGAGCTGGACTCTCTATTTAACACACAACTCATACACACTCAAGTGTAGCACATAGTTGAGGAAGGAGAAGGCACTAGGGCTAGATAAGAATAAGGTTACTACTGTCGGGAGATCACTTACTGTTTTGGGCTTTTACTATTTTGGTGTTGAATCTATCTCTAAGGAATTTGCGAGGTTTTCTCCATTTATGGTTTCCCTGAGGAAAAACACTATGTTCATTGTCTCTTGTGTTTGATTGTTGTACTTGTTATTCTCTTAGTTAAATATCCTAATAATGCTAGCTTAATGTTTAAAAAAAAACTAACACATTAGCCCAAATGGAATTTTAGCATGCATGAAGGTGCCCCAGGGGGTGGTAAAGGAAGTCTTCTCTTGGTCATCAGGGTGCACAGCAACTTGGTTGTATCCAGAGAAGCCATCTAGGAAGGACATAACACTAGCCCCTGAGACTTTCTACAACAGGTGTTCCATATTGGGTAGTGGATAGCTGTCTTTCTTGGAACACTTTTTCAGGTTTCTAAAATCCACACATAACCTGATTTCCTCATTCTTCTTCCTTACCACTACTAGGTTTTCAATACACTTGGAATACCTGAGGGGGATTATGATCTTCGCTTTGAGGAGCTTATGTATTTATTTTTCAATTACCGGTAATAGGAGAGGACTGATGGATCTCAGCTTCTGCTTGAAAGGGATGGTGTCCTTCTCCAAAGGAATCCTGTGCTAGATGATGTTGGTGTCATAGGTTTTCAGGTCACTGTACTCCCATGCAAAGACATCAGAAAACTCTTTTATCAAGCTACAAAACTTTGACTTCTAATCAGCTGTCAATTTAGTGGACAGATTTATCAGTTTTGGATTGCTTTGGCTACCTATGTTTTTCTCTTGGACACCAGGATCTAGCTCCTTTTTGGCAGGCTTAAAAGGGATTTCATTGTTATCAAACAGCTCTTCTAGTTGTACTAGACCTCTATGTATGTATTTTATAGGTAATTGGACAATGTTCTGATCAGCCACTTTATCTTTCAACTTGAGCTGCTTGGATTCCTCCATATTTAGGTTTTCCTGGTCTATGTGCATATCAAAGAATTCATCCACTAGTTGAAGGAATTTACTACGCTCTTCATCATTCTCAAACACCTTCCAAAATTTGACATTATCTGGTAGGGAAGGTCTATACTTAACCTGAACATCATAGCTAAGCTTAGGAGGTAAAGGAGGAATGAAAAAACTTGCAGAGACAGCCAAGGAATCAATTAGGTGATTCAAATCCCTAAGTACATATGACAGTTCAAAAAGCATAAAGGAGTCTCTGAGTTTCCATACCTCATCCCTGTAGGCCTTTAGTCTGATGTTTTTTGTTTGAAAAGTGTTGTTGACCTGCTGTATAATGAGGTCTGCATCTCCAAAAATCCTCATGCATTGTGATCCCCATCTCCTTAGCAAATTTAACTCCTAGCAGCAAGGCTTCATATTCTTCTATATTGTTAGTGGTTTTAAAATCAAGCTTATAAGATAGATGAATGTTTTCCTTGGATGGTGAGATCAATACTACACCTGCACCTGCTGAGCTTTGAGTGCTATCCCCATCAAAATAAATGTTTCGAATTGTTGTGGTCACTTCTTCAGGATGCTGACAAGTGGGCTTAGTGAGCTGGACTGGTGTTTGCTAAGAATCATCTATTTGCAAAATGCATGACCCAAAATCAATGTCCACTTAAAAGATGGGGTGATTCACTAAATTGCTCTCCTTGCTTATGATGTAGGCCAACTAATTTTCCCAGTACAGCCTCTTAGTCTCTCTTCCAGAAATGGGGATAGTGGCATATGTAAGATCCATTTGAAGGGTTCCACCTAGCCCTTTTCTCCATGATTGAGACAGCAAGAGACCAAATTTTGGAGGGATATTAGCCACTACAATGTCCATCATGATGATTTTCGAAGGTAGCTGAGTTAGTTTCACAATGAGGTATTTGATGAGGCCCAAGCACTTGAATTTTCTGGAGTCAAGGAGAATAAATCATGGTAAGGCTTTGTGATGCTGAGACCAAGCTCATCCATCACATCTTTTGGCATTAGGTTATGAGAGGCTCTTGAATCCAGCAGACATTTATGGAGGATTTTATCATGGATATTCAGGGATATGTAGAAAGGAGGGCATGAGTCCTTTAGGTCTTCAATCATGGGGCCTAGGGTTACAACAGGCTTGTCATCTTATAGGCTAACAAAGTTAGTGTCAATATGCATCTTTGGCTGAAGGGAATTCATAATGGAAGACTTGAATGCATCATTTTTCATTAGCTCAATTAATGGGAAAGGGATCTTCAATTTTTCAATTTATGACTCAAGGTTGGAATAATAATGCATCCTATCTGGAAACCTTACCTTATGCCTTGGAAATTCGATTTGGACCTGATCAGGAATGGCTAAAGGTGCTGGTTTCTGCAATGCTTTGGATATGACAGCCCCTTTCTTTGGTAAAACAATGACCTTTTTAGCGGGTGCAACAGCCTATTTGACAGGCCCAACCATTAGATGAATTTTGGGGTCTAAAATGGGCCTCCTAAGGAAAATAATAAAATAATAGTTAAAATAATAAAATAATATTGATTAATTTTGGAGGAAGAAAGAAAAAAACTACTTTTTGTGTTCGTATTTTCGACATATCTCCCTGTGTTTTTACTCAAATTTCAATCGGGAGAGCTCATTGGATGCGTAATTTGATTCCGCATCCAACGAGTACCCCCACTGCATACTTTTGATGGGCCCCGCTACCCCAAAAACAAGAAATACATGAAAAATGTGATGATGATGTCATCATCACATTTTTTTAGGTATTTCTTGTTTTTGGGGTAGTGGGGCCCATCAAAAGTATGCAATGTGGGTACTCGTTGGATGCGGAATCAAATTCTGCATCCAACGAGCTCTCCCGATCGAAATTTGAGTAAAAACACAATGAGATATGTCGAAAATACGAACAAAAAACGTAGTTTTTTTTAATAACAAATATGTCAATTCAACCATTATGGTTGACTTATTTTATTGAAATTCTATTGGTTCTTGAATTCCAACTCACAAAAACTTATTTTGGCACGTTTTCTTATAAGGCTCATTTTAGACCCCAAATTTCCTCTAATGATTCTTCTTGAGAGGAGAAACCAGCCTAGACCTCAGATTGTACCCTCCCTAATCATCAGCCTGATATACAGCCTCTTCATTGATCTGCTCATCAATTAGGGCTTCCTCATATTCTGCCTGTGTCAAAAAATAATAGTACACCTCATCCTCCATGCAGTGGATGTTGTCTTCTGCTTCTCCTTCTTCTTCAATGAATTCTGGATCTTCTTCTAATACAACATTTTGAAATGGAGCTCGTATTCTTTGATCTTCCCCTTGATTCCTCTCCCTTCTAAAAATATGAACTGGGGGGTTTCCTCTTCTATAATGGATAAAATTAGGGTTTCAAGGAGCAAAGTCACCTATTCTTTTACCCCTCACAGGTATCTGTCCTTGGTCCTTTAATTTAGACATTTCAGCAGTCAGGTTATCTAATAATTTTTTCATTTTTCAATCTTGTTCTCTAATGAAGAAGCCCCAATAGGGTCTGTTGGTTGCTTTTTCCTGTCTATCTTTCCTTTGACCTTCTGAGATGCCAAAATGTTTGATTCTACCACTAGGGGAGCATCCTGCATGAGTGATAAGGAGGTAGACCTCATTTCTCTGAGAAGTAGGTAGAAATCAGAGTCAAAGGAATTTGCATAAGTTATCCTAGGTGAGGTATCAGTGGGCTTGATTTCAGTGGGGATCTTGCTGTACATATTGTTGAATCTCTTGGTGAAGTTGGAGACAGACTCCCCATTTTCTCTTTTTAGGTTGCTGAACTCTGTGACATAGTAGAGGTGGTCTCTCATCTCTCCCCAATGCTTTAGTAAGATATCATCTAGGTCCTCAATTCCTACCACTGATCCAGCAGGAATTTCCTTAAACCATTTCCTAGCCTAACCATCTAGGCTTTGCACAAAAACCCTATTCCATAGATCTTCTTGCTCTATGTTAATATTCTTAACATAGCTGTAAAATGCCTCTAGATGTTCTTCAGCTGTGAAATCCCCTTCTCCGGTGAACTTAGACATATACTTGAGGTAATCTCTAGTAGGCATGGCAGAGAGGGGATTTGGCAAATTTACGGGGGCATACCTAGCTACCAGGATCCTTTCCATTTTGGTCAATTGAGGGGAAGCCATTTTGGAAATGGGTATGGTCAGGGTTGAGGAAGGTAGCACTGATGAAGGTACTTGCTGAGAAGGTGATGGTGGTATACTTATCCCAGTGGAGTCACCAGGGATTGGATCTTTATAAGCATCATTGCTTGAAGATGACCAAACCCTAGGATTTTCTGATGTATTTATAAATTCCTCAGGATTAAGTGTTTACGCAGAAGAAATAATAGCAGAAAAATTTCTTGAAATACCTGATGTGGCTTTTTTTGTAGCACTGTTGGTCTGTCTTAGTAAATCCCTAGCTATCTTAGGCTTTATAGCCTTTTACAAAATATACAGATCCTAAAACTTGGATCTATTTTTTACAAACATAAACAAAAGTAACAGTTTTTGCAAATTAGGGTTTGAAACCCTACCTAACTACTTGTCTAACTAGAATGAAGATTTAGTCCACTAAATGAACATTTAAATAACTGAAGTAACTACTAATGATTACTGCTACTAGTCCTCTTCCAGTTAAACCACTGATTTCTCTTTGACAGCTAGGGTTGGTGCCCTTTTGTGTTGTTATGTCATAGAAGACCTTAAACAGACCCCTTTTAGATGCTTACCTCAGCGTCTCTCATCTATAAATCACATCCTTGAACCATCTGTAGTTGCCCAAAACCGGTCCTATTTGTCAAAACTTGCTTTTAATCCTATGTCCGCTTTCGGTAGTTAAGAGGCCAGTCTATCAGAACCGTTAGCTGCTGAAAGTGGCACTTTTGGTGGCTAATGAACTGCCCCAGTGTCTACCTAAGACACCGAAAGCCCTGTTTTGCAAAAATTATTAGGTTTTGTTCAAAAATGTCTTTTTAGGCCTGTTTGCTCAGTTTTCCTCTTCTGCAGGCTTCGTGTTAGGAATGCTAACAGCACCTTGGCTAGCTTCGGGAGGCTGGAGACTAACTGCTGCCTCAGCTAGGGTTTCTAAGGTAGGATGGCTGCTATGGTTTTCTTTGGCTTCCTTTAGTTGCAGCCTTTGGAGCCTAACCATCCTATATAATCTAGTATTGTCCTTCAAGTACCTTGTGTTCAGCCTTTTCAAGAGAATGTATCTTTCTCTCTGCTCCAGGTAGGACTTGTGTGGTAACTTGTTTATGTTGGTCAAGGTTTCATTATTTCTCTTTAGTTCTCTTTCCAAGACCTCCATTTCATAAACCTAACTCAGTAGCTGATTGATCTTTTGACTTTCAGGCTTGCTGGAGGAATCCCTTTCTGCTAGTTCCTCTTGCTCCTATGGTGTGGGGGATGGAAATGCTTCAGACACTAGTACAATTTGTAGAGCTAGGGATGCATCCTCTTCTTTCTCTTCCTCATAATCTGAATAGGGTATATTTAAGATATTCTCATGATGTGCTTCTTCCTCTTGACCCTTCTCATTGAATTCCAAGTCCTTTTTTTCCTTCTTGGTCTTGGAAGAGGAGGGAGGATGCTCTGTTCCTACTATCGGGGAAATGGCCCCCCTCCTTCTTCTCCCACTCCTTGGTGTGCTGGAATTCCTAGCAGGAGACTTCCCTTTCTCCTTTGGATGAAGGCCTATATCAAAGCCATTCCAGAATAGAAAATAAGACCAAGCCATATTTCTTCTCTTCAACAACTCCTAGACCAATAGCTGGATAAGACCGTGGTGGGACAGCCTACTAGCAATCTTGGATGGCTGGTCTTTCACTTGATGTGCCATCTTCCCTAGACTTCTGTGTAAATAAAAGGGCATATTGAGAGGGATTTTACCTGTGAAGTGATTCATGAGCTTGAAATGGTAGATCATTGCTCTATTATATCTCCCTTCATAGGTTAAGTATACCACAATAGCCTTCAATAGCTGTTTCTAGTTCTCTTCCAGCCATGATGATGGCACACTCTTCTTCCATACCATTCCTCTATGCTCAGGCTTAAGGTAAGACCTAAATTCCACATCTTTTGGTATGGTGGTCTTGAACCATTTCTCTCCTATGGAAGGGAGTTCTATCACCTCAATGATTAGTGTTTCATCTATGAGAAACTCCTCTTTTCCTATGACTGCTTTTGAACCATCGAATGAGAGGGAAAAAGCTTCAGCCACCTACTAATGGAAGCTTTGTATTTTTTCACAAAACTTGTCGCATCCCACCTCTTGAAAAAGCCTACATACCTATGGATGTGCTTCTAAGTAACTGATATCACCTAGCTCCTGCCTGAGAGCTGGTCCACCCCTCTTCATCTTGATGGGTGTATCTCCTGGTTAACTGGAAAATATTTTTCAGTCTTGTATACAGTATGCTTAGAATGTTGCTCTTTTAGAGCTAGTTTATTTTCTGGTGGAGAAGATGCTAATTTCAAAAATGAAATTAGATGGATTCTCTTGGCACTGTTTATGAGGATTTTCCTGTCATTATGGAGGCTAAGATCACAAATGATGGCACCAGCTTGATCCTCTAGATATTATTTCCCACGTAATCATAACCTCCATCAGCCAGACTATTCGATGGGATTTAGATGATATTTTGTACAGGTGTAGGGAGACTGAGGGTTTCTAGTCAGATCAGTCCTTTGCCAATTGCATAATGACCTTTTTTACTCATTTCCCCACGTAGTCATATAGCTCCAGATATTTTTGGTGGTTAATCACGCTCACAAATAATCATTTATCTTGCTGACATGGTCAGATGTGATAGTTTCCTAACCGTTTCCTTATTTTTCCCTTTCAGTGGTTAATATCCTCCGAGAGTTTGTTAGCCAGCCGTCGAAGAGCTGGCTTTTGGTGGCTAACGAAGTGTTGTCTTTCCAACTTAAGCCGCCGAAACTTTTACCCCGTCGCCATGGTGAACTCCTACTTTTAGCAGATAATGAGATCGCCGGAAAACCTTTTTAATTATCGAAAACCTGTTCTTTCGGTGGTTAATGAAATGACCTAGCTTTTGCCTAAACCAACGAAAGTGCTTTTCACCCAGTGCTTATCTTCCTGCTTTCAGTGGTTAGCATATGAGTTGAATATTTCTCTAATCTATTGAAAGTGACCCTTTTCAGTGGCTAATGAGTTGTTCCGAGCCTCACCTAAGCCACCGAATGTACTTTTCCCAATAATGTTCACCACTTGCTTTTGGTGGTTAAAACCCTTCTTGTTCCTCTCTCTAATCTACCAAAAGCGACCCTTTTCAATGGCTAATGAGTTTTCTGTAGTCTCGCCTAAAACATCGAAAGTGTTACTTTGACTCTACTTGCTCAGACCTCTTTCGGTGGTTCAACTTTGCCCCGCATTCAACTGTTTAGCCACCGAAACATAGATTTTCGATGGCTAATGAGCTATAATAGGCCTCACCTAAGCCACTGAAAGCTATAACTTTTAAAATTTTCATCCAAATAAAAAATGGAGGCTTTAAAATTGTCAGTCATACTCATATATTTCATTACACAAGTTCGATTCTTCCTACTATCAAAATAAATTTATTCTGGGAGATAACACATTCAAATCTTTGGGTATTTATCTTTTCTCCAAGTGGATCCAATTTCATGAGTCATGACACTCCTTTGAGTCATTTCCAAGAATTCCTTGTCTTTTGTCGCATTATGTTATGGTATCTTCCTGGTTACGTCAATGTTTCCAAGTATTCAGTCGTGTCGTTCAATGTTCAAAGGAAAGGTTGTGTGTTAGAATTACCCTCTACAGTCAAACCTTTGTGTCAATTACATTTGATTCAGTCCTATGGTTACTTCATACTCAAATTCTAGAACTTTATTTCAAGTTTCATGTCATTGATATGGAATTCATCATGGCCCTCCTTCGGCAAGACTATTCCTATTGACTTCATCTCATCATCCGAGAATTAGTCTTAGAAATAAATTAGTACCTTGAGATCTGTATGCATCAATGGCATACCCTCTTGATTTTGACAACAGGTTTTCATCATTGACCTTTGATCGAAATATTTAGCCGAGTGTCCAACATCAGACCATCTATTCACATTCGAAGGATTGTACTCGGGTATGTTGGGAATCATTGACATTAATGGTGATCTCCCTCGAACTTGTTAATGGCTCTTATCATTGACTGGTAATCAAGTGGTTTCTACCATTTTCGATGTCAAAACATTGTAATCACATGGATAGAATTGTACTTTGTTGAAGACAAGATGAAGACCGTGGGTATTTATTAAGTGCTCACTACTTTCCCCAGGTTGTGATGGAGTATTTGTATGAGTCCTATCATGGATACACATTTGTATGTTCATGCATATGCTCATATTTGCATCTGTATGACATAGATCTACATTGTACGCCTAGTAGCTATTTCCAATTTTGATTCTTCTTCACATGAATATACACTGTATTTCAGTAGCCACGATGTTTTGTATTTCACATGGATCTGCGTTGTATTGGTCGGCATCCATGTTGTGAGTCATTTCGATATGAGTCAAAGTATTGGTGTTTTGCAGAATATTCTCCTTGATTAAGATCTCAAATCAAGTGATTTCTTTCCTCGAAGCGATAACTTGTTCTTACAATGATTTCACCTATCCTGTTCCTCTAGCCTCATGCTTTGAGGGGGATTTTGTTACACACAATTCTCTTCATGACCATGTAATGAGAGCTAAAAAATCATAAATTGACTCAAATACTCAAAATGTGAAGTTAGACCCTGGCCAGGACTCATATTTTCATACTTGTGTCCACCACCGCATTTTCCCTTTATGCAATGTGTGTTACCCATTTCATTAACGCCACTTTTCAAGTGACAATGAGCGGTGCCACCACCTAATATCTTTGAGCAATGAGTAGTCCAGCCCTAGTAACGCTATGTATCCATGTAAAATAAGCAGTGCTCAAGTTTCAAAAGGAAAAATAGAAGATTCACAAAGATTCTCAAAGATCAGCTTCGTGGCACTCTCATCTTGACTCTTTTGGACCATCTGGACTCGAAATATCCCTTAGTAGGATATCCCTTCCACCTCGTCCACCATTTTCTCAACCATTCCTATCCTCCTAATATCTATAAGTATTGGTTCACCCCCCATGGGTAGAAGGAGGAAAGTTATGCTATAGCACCAAAGTTATGGGCAACTCTAGGGTGAGCATAAAGAAGACAAGTTGAAGCTTTGAGGGAAAGAATTTACATGAGAGGATGTCACATACCCTAATTTTGCAAAATAATGTTAATTGTTTTAATTTGATTTCCTAATACATTATGTTAAATTTAATGCTAAGTAGGAACTGATGACTCAGCAGAGTCAAAGATGTGGAATGTATTTCTGAATATTTTATTTTTAATAAATAAAAAGTGGAGACAACAGCTTGGGAGAGCTATTAATAAGAGTGTTATTGGTCAAACTAGTGGAGGAATTAGGTGGAGGGAAAAATACAAGTGGCAGCATCCTCAAACACTTCCTATGTTGCAGGTGGAAACTTCCCTACATTTGGGGTCATGATCTCCCAAGAAAGTGGGATCAGAGCAGGTGGCTCAATAAATGACAACTAACCCAAAAAGACCTAGGCAATCTTTTAAAAGTACCCAATGTAGAGAGCTGAGGCTGCTCAGATATTTTCCAGGAGAAGAACCATTTAGGTGGAATGCACTTCAAGGAATTCATTGGGGAAAAAAGGGAAAATTATAAGGAAAGTGTTTTGAGAGATAATCTGCAGTAACTTGGTCTGATACAACTTTCTAGCTGAGAGACTTTATTGATAAGTTCAGGATTGGTATTGAGTATGAAGACTGGTACTTGATTATTGCTACACCTAGTTCCAGCCAGAGAGACCAGAGCAAGCTCGGGGGTCCTGAGGAGTCGCTGTTTGAGCGCTCTCCAGGAATTGGTAGGAAGGAACAGCCTCCCATTGTTGTTGTCGTCCAAGCTCAAAGAATAGGTTCTATTATCTATTATTTTTTGTGTATTATCTATGGATGATTGAATGATCCATTGTAGCTTATGATGTAAAGATTTAGATGGTTTAGTAAAGAAGTTGTTCTTAGTTTGTTTAGTAATAGAATCTTTTTGATAAGAAACAAAACCCTACCTATGTTTTTCCTCATCTGGGTGATCCAGACCGTACTCCAGCACAGGTGGTGAAATTATAATCAAAGATAGTATGATGAAAATGTAGAATAAAATGTTAGTGGAATTATAGAATTTTTCCTTTTTATTTTGTTATCAGAAGAATATTCTTTTATACCAGGAGTAGTGTTAAACCTAGACTGAGACTATCAGTTTATTAGAAACAGAAAAAGAAGCTATATTATTTACTGATAGTAGTACCTGTGGGTAGATAAAATAGTTTTGGATACAGTGTTTACCTTTAGTAATCTTATGGGTAATTTGAATTTAAGAAAAGAGTATAATAGCTAAACTAGAGTAGGGTTAAGCTAAATAAAAATGCTTTACAACTATACAATTTACTTCTTTCCAGTTTAGGCTAATTAACTACTGTATGGATAATAATCAAATTGAAAGAAAGAATATCTAGAATCTTGATTTACTTCTACAAATAATCTAGTTGGTATTAGAATTTACTTATGGATAGTAATGTATGTTATTCATTTATTCTGTTCTATCTAGCTAAGCATAAACTAAAATCTACAACTACCAACCTATACTTTTTAGGATGTCAACAAATGCAGCACATAGTTAGTTCTTTTACTTTTATTTTATAAATATTAACATGTAACATAAACAAGACAATATAGAATACAGAGAGTACTTCTATAAAGTATCTAGTACAGTATTAATATATAGATAAAGTAAAGTTTTATCCCATTATAATAAACAGTATACAGAATATAATTTCTGTACTCAAAGGCTATATCTAACAGATACATAAATACTTCAGTAAATACATGGAGTTCTTATATCTCCGAAATTTAGAAATTATATAACAATCTTTTAAAATACTTTTATAATAAAGCAAACTAGTATAAAAAAAACCAATGAATAGAAACCCTAGCAGTTAATAATTTAAATGATTTACAGAGTATAATTTAGATATATTAGATTACAGGAATCTAAGTAACAGAACTTAGATATGCTCTTTATGCTGAGTTAAATAATATACTTATAACACAAGCAAAACAAATAAATTTTTAGTACTGTACTGTAAACAAAAGATAGTTTTTAAAGAGACTATAAAGACAGCTTTTCATTTTCGAGTTAGGGTAAAACACTACTAAAATCAAAGTATACAACGGAGATAATAAAAGGAAAGAGTCTAACTCCTTTATGCCTCTCGGCCTTAAACAAAATCCACAGAGTAAGGATTTTATAGCCTGTACATCATTTACATATATATTTACACAGTAATCAAAATAAAACCAAAAATTATAGTCTCGGCTTGAGCCGGAGGTCCCATATCAAGAGAAGGGTTTAACCTCTTAAACAACAGCGAACGGGTCAATCTAATTGAACCAAAAACCACAAGGGTTACAGGCCACAAAGACCAACCCACAGTTGTCCCATAAGGGACTCAACAAGGAGGATTTGCCATGGATATACAGGGCTTACCGTTAACCAGCAAGTCGCCATGGTCTCGCACCAGCCACGCAGATGGAGACAAGCCAATACCTGCAAACAAGAAGCACGATAGTGTTAAAACCAGTAAAAAAAATAATATTCATGTATTAAATTTTAAACTGCAAAGTTAAATAGAAGGGTTGATAACGTTTCTTACCTAGAACCTTATGGAAGCATGACCACCAACAACCACAAGGGCAACCACCAATGCGGGGAGAAGGAAATCCTTCATTGCTGCAAGAAGGTAGGAGGTTACCACCTAGCAAGCAACCAACCACGACTGAGAAGGAGAACAACAAGCACATCAACTATTTAGACTCGGGTCGTCACATTATTTTCTGCTAAACGCACTACTCTGCAATGAAACCCTATGCCAGCAGTCTTGAATCGAAAGGCCACGACTCTTAATGCCAAGCCAAAGAAGTAGGGACTCTTTACAGTTGAAGAGTTCGGTACTAAGCGTGCAAGATGGTGAAACCCTAAAGAAAAATCGCTGACCTACGCTCAAACAAACAAACATTTGGTAACAACACTTCATTACAGTGCATTTAGATGAGCCCACGAGGAGTATAGCAAGCAGGAAGACTATTAACAACCAGTGCAAGCGACAGTGCAGACAAGAATTTTTTAGCAGAGTGTCTAGATGCCCGAAGGCGACGAAGGAATGTCAACTAGGGTTCGATACTACCCTTTTTAACTTCCAAACACTTGGCTACAACGAGCCCACATTGACAATTTAATAATTGGCATGCAGTGGGTAGAAACAATATAGTTATAGCGAACAAGTATCCCAATGATTCATAATCCAAATCATGCAATGGGAAGGTTCTACAAGGTTCGTGGTACCAAATGTCGACTAACCTGCACATTGTAAAATTCCAATCAAGTAAACCTTAGAACGATGAGTAAGATACAATCATAGCGTGGATCTTTACCATTGCGTGACCTAGAACATATATATATTGTAAAGGAGGCATGTAATCTTAGTTTGTAAAGCATAGATCAAGGGTAAACAATAGTTCTATTATGGCGCGTTCTATGTTTTGTACCCCCTTTTGTTTGTGTTTGCATAGTAGCCTTACCATAAATTATAATAATTATAACAAGGATTAAGCCTCTTATTCTTTAACAACAGGTTCGTCAACTTAAAAGTTAGGCCTTAAAACTTTTAAGTTTTACATTCTATCAATGGTTACCAATCATGAAGGATATGCCCTTTTTACATCTGTGAAAGGAATTGTATAAAACCTGTTCACAATAAGATATCTATCTTATGAGAATAGCTCAAGTTATGCTTTGGAGCAATTTGCTGTGTAAAACCTTAAATGGGTAAATAAAGGTGTTAAGCATTTTAGTAACCATCTGATTTTAATGATAAGTAACCTTTTGATGATTAATAACACTAGCTAAACCTTATTCTCGGAATAGGTTTTGTGTAAATAAAACTCTATGCATTAACACTAGTATATTCTTTTCAAGAGCAGCTCAAAATAAAGATGTAATCCTGTTAAACGTCAAGTTTTGAAAAGGGGAACTGTAGTACTTAAACCCCTTAGCATTATACATGATATTCTTATTACAAGCAGTAACCCAATCCATTTAATGTAAATGATTTTGTGCCCAATTTAAACTAGATCCTTGATTTAATAACTCTGCCATTCTTAAAACTGCTTGTAAGGAAATATTTAAGGAATTTTTACACTTGAGGACTTTGATAGACATCTAATAGTTCAGTAAATAAGAAGAACTATAATTGTACATCTACTAGGAAAAAGGTAGCTGTAACCATTACTAACAGAACTGAATCTTATTCCTTAGCATCTTAAAAAGGAAGACAATTTAATGATTTTACCTCGATAAGGTTTGGAAATTGATTAGCAATTATATTCTATACCGAGTTATTATTGTGTGACGAACTTATATCAGAATGCTTTAGAATTAACGACAAGCAACACCCGAACTTCTTAACTATAAGTCTGTAAGCACAGGAAAACTTTTTGCGTTAGCTCGAAAGCTAAGTAAGCCCAGAATTTCATGAGAGTTCCACCTTGTGGTTGCAAAGCAAAACAAGTCAGTAAACTGAAAAAGAAATCGTTCTATAAGATAAACATAATCAAATAGATAATTCAGACAATGAATTCATTAACATTTAACTAATCAAATAATTAGTTGACTATATTTATGAAATTTATCTGTATTTTGAAAATTTTAAATTTTTTGGAAATTTTGGGGTTTTGACATGTGGTACCAGAGCACAAGGTTCAAACACTAGGCCTTGATGCAGCCCAACTAGTTTCCATAGAACAGTAAAGTAAAATAATATACTAACATATATTATGTTTTATGTAAAGAACAGAAAATTTCTTTTTCTGAAGTTTAACAGGCAGGTATGGAAAAGCTGGGAGAGTATGCACAGGAGGAGTCTCCAGACACAGAAACAAGACAATTGCCTAGAGAACCTATGTTAGAAGAGGTGACTACCAACTCTTCATAGCTATTGCAGACTGTAAAAGATTTGAAGACTGAAATGGAATCAGTCAAGAGGGAGAATGAGAGGATTTTGAAGGCTCAGGAAGAGTTGAACCAAATTTTAATAGAAAAGTTCCAAACTGAAGGGAGGAGCAGAAGATCAAAATCTGAGGATGTTAGTCATCAAAGAAGATCTAAAAAGATGAAGCTGGAAAAAACTGAAAGTAGTTCATCATCTGAAGGGTTCGGTGAATGAAAAGGTTACCATACTACTAGTGACAGTAGTGAGGCTGATTTGTATGACAGAAAGAAGAAATACAAACCATATGAGGAAATTTCAGGGGAGTTTAAAAAGATAAAGCCCCCAAATTTTAATGGAGAGACCAAAAAAGGGGAGGAAGCAGAGTCCTGGTTGTCCAAGATGAGGAAATATTTTCATATATATAATTACTCTAATCAGCTAAAGGCAAGGATGGCAATATATAACCTCTCCAGAAAAGCTGATATATGGTGGCAAGATCTGAAGAGATTCAAAGGTATCAGAGAAAAATAAGTTAATTGGAGTACCTTTAAAAGGTATTTCAAGAAGAAATTTTTGTCCGAGCAAATATTATGAAGAAAGAGCTAAGGAGTTTCACGAATTGAATTTAGGTTCAATGACTATGAAGGATTTGAACAGTAAATTCTTAAGCTTGCTTAGGTATGTACCTTACCTAGTAGACGAGAAACCTAAAGTGCAACGATTTCTCAGCTGTCTACCATATCATATCAAGGACAGAATTGAGTATGACAACCTAAAGACTCTGGAGGAAGCCATGAGGAAGGCTAATTTCTGTTTTGAGCAAAACCGGAAGAAAGAAGGCTTAGCCAATTGGAAGGCTATGAAAAATAACAATCAGCCTGAGTTTAAGAAGAAGGAATTTGTACCCAAGAATAATTTCAAGAATAATAAGACTAAAAAATATTCTAACAGTAAGAATTTCCAGGGAAATAGAAATGGTACTTCCAATAATTCGAATAATTTTAAGGGCAAGGAAGCTGCAAATAACCATGGGAATTTTACCAAGAGTTTTGAATGTAAGGAGCCTATTAAGTGCTGGGAAAGTAATGGCCTGCACTATGCCTCGATCTATCCAAACTGGAAAAAGTCAATCAGCAATATTCATACTATGCAGGAGGAAATGACCGTTGGAGAATTTGCGAGGAGCATGCCCCAAATCAACGTAGCTTTGGAGAACCGCCAAGTTGATTATCAGACTTCCATGGTGGAAGTAGAAGGTATGATTAATCAAACCCCTATAACCATTTTAATTAATCCAGGAGCTAGTCTTAGTTACATTGCACCTCATATAGTGGAGAAATGTAAGTTGTCTGTAGATAAGTTTGAGAATTCCTGGTTAGTTCAATTAGCCACTGGGGAAAAAAGAAAAGTAACCTGTTTTGTGAAAGAATGTGCTTTACTTATGGATGAATTTAAAACTACAGTTAATCTTAATGTTTTTCCACTTGGCTCATATGATTTACCGATTGGCATGGATTGGTTAGAGTAGCATAAGGTAGTTTTAAATTGTTACGATAAAACTTTCACATGTTTAAATAATAATGAACAACCAGTAAAGGTTAAGGGTATTCCTAGAAAAACTATATTCGAACAGATTTCTGCTTTACAACTTAAAAGAGCTGTTAGAAAAGGATGCAAATCCTATGCAGTAACTATTACAGATGAGGAAGGTAAAACTGAAACATAAAAGTTAAAAATAGAAGATATTCCTATTTTAAAAGAATATACTGATGTATTCCAAGAAGAAATTTCAAGATTACCTCCAAGGAGGGAATTGGATTTCACCATTGAGCTGGTACTGGGTGCGATGCCTAGCTCAAAAGCTCCTTATCGAATGAACATTTTAGAACTTAATGAGCTAAAATATCAACTAAAAGAGTTAATAGATAAGAAGTATATTCGACCAAGTGTGTCTCCTTGGGGAGCACCGGTCATCTTTGTTAAAAAGAAAGATGTAACTATGCGACTATGCATAGACTACCGTCAACTAAACAAGATGACTATTAAAAACAAATATTCGTTGCCCCGCATAGATGATCTGTTTGATCAACTACGTGGAGCCACGGTGTTCTCAAAGATAGACTTGAGATCAGGATATCATCAAGTAAGAATTAAGGATGAAGCTATTTTCAAGACAGCCTTTAGAACAAGGTATGGAAACTACAAGTTTGTCGTAATGCCATTCGGGCTTACCAACGCCCCAACTGTCTTTATGTGTTTAATGAATAATATAATGCATAAATACTTAGATAAATTTGTTGTCGCGTTTATCGATGACATCTTAATTTACTCTAAAACGGAAGAAGAACATAAAGAACACCTAAAGATAGTCTTACAAGAGTTGCGAGAACAACAACTCTTCGCAAAATTTAGTAAGTGTGACCTCTTTAGGGATGAAATCCAGTACTTAGGTCACGTAGTGACTAAGGAAGGGATTTCAGTCGATCCTGAAAAGATTTGGGCAATCGAAGATTGGCCGATTCCTAAAGATGTGACGGATGTTAGGTCGTTCATGGGAATTACCGGTTATTACCAGAGATTCATTGAAGGATTTTCAAAAATAGCAAATCCGATCACTTCCTTGCAAAAGAAAGGCAAGAAATTTGATTGGAACTCAAAATCTGAAGAAAGTTTTAAGAAATTAAAAACCTTATTGACTAGTGCACCTATTCTAAGAATAGAATATCCTAATAAGGACTTCGTAGTATGCATCGATGCCTGTAATGATGGATTAGGCGGTTTTCTAACTCAAGACGGGCATGTCATTTCCTATGAGTCTAGGAAGTTAAAAATCCATGAAAAGAATTACGCAACTTATGATCTAGAACTTGCGGCTGTTATACACACCTTAAAAATGTGGCGACATCATTTAATAGGCAGGAAATTTATTTTAATGACTGATAATAAAGGACTGAAATATCTTTTAGATCAGCGTAATTTAAACGCTAGACAAGCAAGTTAGTTATCCTTCTTGAGTGAATATGATTTTGAAATCCAACACATAAAGGGTAAGGAAAATAAGGTGGCTGATGCATTAAGCAGAAACGCAAAGCTGAACTTTACAGTAGGAATCAACACTTATGCTTCTGATTTAAATGAACAGCTTAAAGAGGGGGTAAAACAAGATGAAATTTATCTGAAATTGCAAAATACAGCTAAGGAAGAACCTACACAAAGCTTAATAAAAGGTTATAGTTTAAATGAAAATGGATTTTTATTATTTAAAGATAAACTATATGTACCTAATGTGCCTAAGGTTAAGTTATTAATTCTGGACGAAGTCCATAAAACGCCATATTCATGACACCCAGATTATCAAAAGAATATAACCATGTTAAGGAAAGAATATTTTTGGCCACATATGAAAGCTGAAGTAGCTGAATAATTACTAGATGTTTAGACTGTCAACAGGTGAAAAATGAACATCAACATCGAGCTGGTTTACTACAAACTTTACATATTCCTAGCTGGAAATGGGAAGTGATTAGCTTAGATTTTATTACTGGACTGCCCAGAAATCAGAATCAAAATGACTCTATTATGGTAGTGGTTGACAAGTTAAGTAAGGCAGCACATTTTATTCCTGTCAAAACTACTTACAAGGATGCTAATATAGCTGATATCTTCTTAAAGCGGATTTTTCGGTTACATGGGGTACCGAAATTTATAATTTCAGACAGGGATCCTAAATTCACTGGAAATTTTTGGAAGTCCTTGTTTAAAGGATTAAATACAACATTGAATTTCAGTACCTCCTTCCATCCTCAAACAGATGGACAGACTGAAAGAGTGAATCAGGTGCTGGAGGGTTTATTAAGGATGTATGTTAAAGATCAGCCAGGTAAGTGGGAAGACTACTTACATCTAGCAAAGTTTGCATATAATAATAACTATCAGTCATCAGCTAAATTTAGTCCATTTGAAATTTTGTATGGATGTAAATGCAACACTCCTATCTCTTGGAATAATCCAGTAGATAGATTGGTGTTAGGACCAGAATTATTGAAGGAAATGGAGGAAATTGTGAAACAAGTGCAAAAAAAATTGAAGGTGGCACAGGATCGACAAAAGAGCCAAGCAGACTTGAAAAGAACTCCCAAGGAGTTCCAGGTGGGTGAGCATGTGTTTATAAAGGTAAGTCCAAAGAAAATCTCTCTAAGACTAGGGAGTTGTGCAAAACTAGCACCACGTTACTGTGGTCCATTCGAAATTTTGTCTAGGATTGGTCAAGTTGCATACCAGCTAGCATTACCACCTAACTTGAAAGTACATAATGTTTTTCATATCTCTGTTTTGAAAAAGTATGTTCATGATGCTACTCATGTGGTTGATTGGAATGTTGTATAGGTGGAACCAAAAGGAGAAATTCTAGTGGAACCAGACTGTATCCTCAGGAGGAGGGAAATTACACTGCAGAACGGCACCATTGGACAGGTGAAGGTGCAATGGAAGCACCTTAGTCCTGAAGAGGCCACCTGGGAACTGGAAAGAAATATGCGGGAGGCATACCTGAATCTGTTCCAGGGGACTGCAGAGGATGAAGAATAAGTAACATCGAGGACGATGTTACATTTTAAGGGGGTGTGTATGTCACATACCCCAATTTTGTAAAATAATTTTAATTATTTTAATTTGATTTCCTAATACATTATGTTAAATTTAATGCTAAGTAGGAACTGATGACTCAGCAGAGTCAAAATATGTGGAATGTAATTCTGAATAATTTATTTTTAATAAATAAAAAGTGGAGACAACAACTTGGGAAAGTTGTTAATAAGTGTGTTACTGGTCAAACTGGTGGAGGAACTAGGTGGAGGGAAAAAGACAAGTGGCAGCATCCTCAAACACTTCCTATATTGTAGGTGGAAACTTCCCTACATTTGGGGTCATGATCCCCCAAGAAAGTGGGATCAGAGCAGGTGGCTCAATAAATGACAACTAACCCAAAAAGACCTAGGCAATCTTTTAAAAGTACCCAATGTAGAGAGCTGAGGCTGCTTAGATATTTTCTAGGAGAAGAACCATTTAGGTGGAATGCACTTCAAGGAATTCATTGGGGAAAAAAGGGAAAATTGTAAGGAAAGTGTTTTGAGAGATAATCTGCAGTAACTTGGTCTGATACAGCTTGCTCGCTGAGAGAATTTATTAATACGTTCAGGATTGGTATTGAGTCTGAAGACTTGTACTTGATTATTGTTGCACCTAGTTCCAGCCAGGGATACCAGAGCAAGCTCGAGGGTCCTGAGGAGTTGTTGTTTGAGTGCTCTCTAGGAATTGGTAGGGAGGAACGGTCTCCCATTGCTGTTGTCATCCAAGCTCAAAGAACAGGTTCTGTTATTTATTAATTTTTGTGTATTATCTATGGATGATTGAATGATGCATTGTAGCTTATGATGTAAAGATTTAGATGGTTTAGTAAAGAAGTTGTTCTTAGTTTGTTTAGTAATAGAATCTTTTTGATAAGAAACAAAACCCTACCTATGTTTTTCCTCATCTGGGTGATCCAGACCGTACTCCAACATAGGTGGTGAAATTATAATCAAAGATATTATGATGAAAATGTAGAATAAAATGTTAGTGGAATTATAGAATTTTTCCTTTTTAGTTTGTTATCAAAAGAAATATCTTTTATACCAGGAGTAGTGTTAAACCCGGACTGAGACTATCAGTTTATTAGAAACATAAAAAGAAGCTATATTATTTACTAATAGTAGTATGTGTGGGTAGATAAAACAGTTTTGGATACAGTGTTTACCTTCAGTAATCTTATGGCTTATTTGAATTTAAGAAAAGAGTATAATAGCTAAACTAGAGTAGGGTTAAGCTAAATAAAAATGCTTTACAACTATACAATTTACTTCTTTCCAATTTAGGCTAATTAACTACTGTATGGATAATAATCAAATTGAAAGAAAGAATAGCTAGAATCTTGATTTACTTCTACAGATAATCTAGTTGGTATCAGAATTTACTTATGGATAGTAAATTATGTTATTCATTTATTTTGTTTTATCTAGCTAAGCATAAACAAAAATATACAACTGCCAACCTATACTTTTTAGGATGTCAACAAATGCAGCACATAGTTAGTTATTTTACTTTTATTTTATAAATATTAACATGTAACATAAACAAGAAAATATAGAATCCAGAGAGTACTTCTATAAAGTATTTAGTACAGTATTAATATATAGATAAAGTAATGTTTTATCCCATT
Organism: Pseudotsuga menziesii; assembly: GCA_001517045.1. NCBI lineage: Eukaryota > Viridiplantae > Streptophyta > Pinopsida > Pinales > Pinaceae > Pseudotsuga > Pseudotsuga menziesii. Next base: position 349,449 of record LPNX011125453.1, on the reverse strand, counting down.
ATAATAAACCGTATACAGAATATAATTTTTGTACTCAAAGGCTGTATCTAACAGATACATAAATACTTCAGTAAATACATGGAGTTCTTATATCTCCGAAAGTTAGAAATTATATAACAATCTTTTACAAATACTTTTATAATAAAGCAAACTAGTATAAAAAAAAACAATGAATAGAAACCCTAGCAGTTAATAATTTAAATGATTTGCAAAGTATAATTTAGATATATTAGATTACAGGAATCTAAGTAACAAAACTTAGATATGCTCTTTATGCTGATTTAAATAATATATTTATAACACAAGTAAAACAAATAAATTTTCAGTATTGTACTGTAAACAAAAGATATTTTTAAAATAGACTATAGAGACAACTTTAGATTTTCGAGTTAGGGTAAAACCCTACTAAATTCAAAGTATACAACAGAGTTAATAAAAGGAAAGAGTCTAACTCCTTTATGCCTCTCGGCCTTAAACAAAATCCACATAGTAAGGCTTTTACAGCCTGTACATCATTTACATATATATTTACACAGTAATCAAAATAAAACCAAAAATTACAGTCTCGGCTTGAGCCGAAGGTCCCATATCAAGCGAAGGGTTTAACCTCTTAAACAACAACGAACGGGTCAATCTAATTGAACCAAAATCCGCAAGGGTTATAGGCCATGAAGACCAACCCACAACTATCCCATAAGGGACTCAACAAGGAGGATTTTCCATGGATATCCAGGGATTACCATTAACCAGCAAGTCGCCACGGTCTTGTACCAGCCACGCAGATGGAGATAAGTCAATACCTGCAAACAAGAAGCATGATAGTGTTAAAACCAGTAAACAAAATAATATTTTTGTATTAAATTTTAAACTGCGAAGTTAAATAGAAGGGTTGATAATTTTTCTTACCTAGAACCTTACGGAAGCATGACCACCCACAACTAGAACGGAAACCACCAGCACGAGGAGAAGGAAATCCTTCATTGCTGCAAGAAGGAAGGAGGTTACCACCCAGCAAGCAACCAACCACAACTGAGAAGGAGAACAGCAAGCGCAGCAACTATTTAGACTCGGGTTGTCACATTATTTTTTGCTAAAGGCACTACTCTGCGATGAAACCCTATGCCAGCAGTATTCAATCCAAAGGCCACGACTCTTAATGCCAAGCCAAAGAAGTAGGGAGTCTTTACAGTTGAAGAGTTCGGGACTGAGCATGCAAGATGGTGAAACCCTGAAGAAAAATCACTGACCTACGCTCAAACAAACAAACATTTGGTAACAACACTTCATTACAGTGCATTTAGATGATCCCACGAGGAGTATAGCAAGCAGGAAGACTGTTAACAGGTAGTGCAAGCGACAGTGTAGACAAGAACTTTTTATCATAGCGGCCGGGGGCCCAAAGGCGACGAAGGAATGTCAACTAGGGTTCGAGACTACCCTTTTTAACCTCCAAACACTTGGCTACGACGAGCCCACGTTGACAATTTAATAATTGGCATGCAGTGGGTAGAAACAATATAGTTATAGCGAACAAGTATCCCAATGATTCATAATCCAAATCATGTAATGGGAAGGTTCTACAAGGTTCATGGTACCAATTTTCGACTAACCTGCACACTGTAAAATTCCAATCAAGTAAACCTTAAAACGATGAGTAAGATACAATCATAGCGTGGATCTTTACCATTGCGTGACCTAGAACATATATATATATATATATATATATTGTAAAGGATGCATGTAATCTTAGTTTGTAAAGAATAGATCAAGGGTAAACAATAGTTCTATTATGGCACATTCTATGTTTTGTACCCCCTTTTGTTTGTGTTTGCATAGTAGCCTTACCATAAATTATAATAATTATAACAAGGATTAAGCCTCTTATTCTTTAACAACAGGTTCGTCAACTTAAAAGTTAGGCCTTAAAACTTTTAAGTTTTACATTCTATCAATGGTTACCAATCATGAAGGATATGCCCTTTTTACATCTGTGAAAGGAATTGTATAAAACATGTTCACAATAAAATATTTATCTTATGAGAATAGCTCAAGTTATGCTTTGGAGCAATTTGCTGTGTAAAACCTTAAATGGGTAAATAAGGGTGTTAAGCATTTTAGTAACCATCCAATTTTAATGATAAGTAACCTTTTGATGATTAATAACACTAGCTAAACCTTATTCTCGGAATAGGGTTTGTGTAAATAAAACTCTATGCATTAACACTAGTATTTTCTTTTCAAGAGAAACTCGAAATAAAGATGTAATCCCGTTAAAGGTCAAGTTTTGAAAAGGGGAACTCTAGTACTTAAACCCCTTAGCATTATACATGATATTCTTATTACAAGCAGTAACCCAATCCATTTAATGTAAATGTTTTTGTACCCAATTTAAACTAGATCCTTGATTTAATAACTCTGCCATTCTTAAAACTGCTTGTAAGGAAATATTTAAGGCATTTTTACACTTGACGACTTTGATAGACATATAATAGTTCAGTAAATAATAAGAACTATAATTCTACATCTACTGGGAAAAAGGAAGCTGTAACCATTACTAACAGAACTGAATCTTATTCCTTAGCATCTTAAAAAGGAAGACAGTTTAATGATTTTACCTCGATAATCTTTGGAAATTGATTAGAAATTATATTCTATACTGAGTTATTATTGTGCAACGAACTTATATCAGAATGCTTTAGAATTAACGAAAAGCAGCACCTAAACTTCTTACCTGTAAGTCTGTAAGCACAGGAAAACTTTTTGCGTTAGCTCGAAAGCTAAGTAAGCCCAGAATTTCATGACAGTTCCACCTTGTGGTCGCAAAGAAAAACAAGTCAGTAAACTGAAAAAGAAATCGTTCTATAAGATAAACATAATCAAATAGATAATCCAGACAATGAATTCATTAACATTTAACTAATCAAATAATTAGTTGACTGTATTTATGAAATTTATCTGTATTTTGAAAATTTTAAATTTTTCGGAAATTTTGGGGTTTTAACAGAGGAAGAATTGTGTTGAGCATCCAAACTCTGTAAAAATAATTATTGATCTATTGGAGGAAAGGTGAATTTAGAGGCAAGGATCCATTGGAAGGAACTCTCAACACGAAGGCATGAAGGTTGTAGTCTCTCCAATCATTTCTAATAAAAAATGTCTTGTCTTTCCCATATTTACTATATCAATTGTATGTATTGATTAATTCATTGGTCACAAGTGTTGGGGTAGTAATACATCCTTAGTACATAGTTTAGACCTTAGTCTAACTTCATTTTCCTTCATGCAATGATATCCTATGTTTTAGACTTAGGAAAGTTGATTCTACAATATATCTGGTTATTTTGGCCTATTCACACCTACAACAGTTCCCTAGTTTGGTCAACCTAGCCCATGTGCACCCTCATGAATGCATTGGGGCGCTACCTCCTTGATTTGGGGGATCAAGGTTTGACTAAGTGCGCTAGTAGTGTATTTGGTCTGTTTTGTCTCTCCTAGGAGCATTTATTGCCACCTAGAGCCTCCCACTCACCTCTATCTTCTCACCCATGATTTTCTAGGACTCATTAATGACCCAACACACTTCACCAATATTCACACCTTGGTTCATTACTGTTTGGGATGATTTGGGGCTCCATTGTTCCAACAAGGGGGGATTGAGGTCAAATCTCACCATGAAACATGTACAACTCCAATTGGTTTCCAGAGCCTCTCGAATTTTTCAAATGTACTACAAATATGTATCATACACATATTCAAGGTGTGATGTAATATAATGGTATGATATTAGCACCTTTCACATGTGTTATTCCAGCTATTTCTATCTCTTTGTTTTTCTCTTGCATATTTTGTCAAACACTTTGATGGGCAAATTGTTCTAGCTCCTAGATCTAACTTGAGAATTAATTCTCACATGGTATCAAAGCTAGTTGGAGCTGCAACAAATCTTGTGAGTTTGAGTTACTATTTAGGGCATATTTCCAGAAAATCTGAGTGTTTTTCATCGCAGGTTCCTATGTTGGTCCTGGGGAAAGTGCATAAGGAATAACCGCACATAAATAAATGCGCAACAATCAAGTCATTGCGCAAGAACAAGTAAGGGAAAGGAATCACGTGACAGGTATTGAAAGAATCTATGCAGATCAAGAATGCTGCACAGAAGAAGGAATAAGCACAAAAGATGTCACTTATGCGGAAAAGGGGAATTGCGTGGAAAGGAAGATGCCACAGGGTAAAACAAGAGCACAAGTGCAGTATAACAGTCAAAAGAAACAGGATGATCGTGGGTGTTGAAGTCAGCTTAAGTTGACAGATGCCACATGAGTGAATGCATGCTGTAAGTAAGGTCATTAGTGCCTTATGTCAAGTCATGATCACCACAGCTGTAGCCTGAGGGGTGGCTAATGGTGAAAGTTAACAAATTTCCTGTATGTAGTCGACCCTGCGTGGTCATGTAAAATAGTATAAATAGGAAGGATTCAATAGTTAGAGGGTCGTTCTATGGTTGGTTGAGATTACTTTTAGTAGGGTTTTCCAAGAGTGGATAGTTGTTGTTTACTTTCATTTGTGTTGAGGGGTTGGAAAATATGAGAGCTCTGAGTGGTAGATTAGTAGAAAGTCTATAGGATGCAAGCGAGATAGTACAGTAGAAGGGAAGCTCTACTAGAAGGGTGCAGATTCTAGAGAGTTCGATCCAGGCCATGTGCGTATCAGTAGATGTTAGCGGTAGATTAGGAGAAATAAGACAGAGAGCATGAGAGCAAGAAATATTCTAAACCAAAATCTAGATCTAGGACAGTATGTAGTCAGAAGAAGACTGAAGGTGCCATATATTTCTCATGCTAGATGAAGAGCACCTTGTGGTTTTTCCTAGATGGGTTTCCATGTGAACTCTCTTGTGTGTTGATGATTGAATGTGTGTGGTTGTTTATGTTTCCATTATGTTATGTTTATGATGCAAGTCCTATCATGGTTCAATGAATGTCGTACTGTCAATAAGAATTCTGAATGCATGGATAATTTAGTATGTGTTGCTCCTGAGTAATGGTTTGTGTCTATGGCACAATCGTTGTCGCACGTCTGTTATATTGCACTTGTCCGTCAACTTTCTTTATACTCTATTAAGATTAAAGTAGTAAGGCCGAATCTGTGTCACATCATTAGTAGTTAATAAGATATATGCGCAGTGAGCGCTACAGTTCGGAAGAAATGACCCCATCCTTGTGACTTGGTCGAGCTCCTTGGCCACGCGCGAAGGGATTATAATCCCTCAATAATCGTAGAAACATGGTTCGGCGGTTAACCATCAAAGATATATCTTGGGTGATTCCATGCCTGCTTCGTAGGCGTTGCCGATGGGGCTTGCTCTGTTAGGCTGGTATCTTGGGTTTTTGTTGGGTTGACAGGCTGCACATAACTTGGGTCGCGCGAGTTAGGAAAATTGGCCAATAAATGGTTCCTTTTTCTATACCCTATTGATCGAACCGATGAAAATGTTGTGGCACCCAACCAAGAGTGAAATCGAGGATTGGCTGGAGTCGAAGACATTGGTATTTTCACTGAAGGAAAGCGAGGGTTTGCAACTAAGTCCTCGAAACTGGGTACATCGACATTTATAATTGGATATCCATGATATTTTTTTCACATAAATTCCCATTAATAAATTGAGAGAGTGGTTGTCGGAGTTAGCGACTCGGTAGAGTAACTTCCAGAGAAGAGGAGTAGCTGAGTGGACCGATCAACTAACACAAGAAGTGGCACAAGTTAGTAACCCTATTTCCAGAGCTATTGATTTTTAGATTGATAGAATATTAGAAGGATATGCTACTGATTTTGCTGTTGAAGCAATAACCTCATATAGTGAGGCAGAGAGACAATTTTTCCAAGGACCTTGAGGAAGGTACCTTATGTCTATAAACCCGTGGATTAAAATGCTCCTTTATGAAAAGGGTATTTTACAACTCAGTGATTGAGTCACGTAGTATATGAAGGAGATATGCTGTGTAAAATTTAGGATTAATATGGAAGGTAGTAAGAAGAAATGTTCTAAGGAAGCTCAGAAAATGAGTTGGACACTGGATTCTTAAGAAGCAGAATGAGGCTCTCATCAGGAAAAAGGAGGAAGGTAGCAGGAGGTAGGATGGCTTATAGCTTTCCCAAAGACGGTGAATATCAATGGGAGTCACACCTAAATGAAGGGTCCTACGAATAAGAGCAGGAGTATAGTCCAATTTATGAGAGAGAAGAATCGGAAGAGTCTGCAAAGACACCAAGGATAGGACGTGACTACGACATTTCAAGAAGATCACTTGAAGTGAGACCTAGAAGTTCCTCACCTGATCAACCTGTGAACACTAGTAGTCCTTGTAGTGAGGATTTCTCCTCACTATAGGAGCAAGAATGGCTCTGTTGTTCCTATAGGGCACAAGGGTAGGTTCCTACTCTTTGAAAATAGGAAAAAAAAATGGAAAAATAGCATAAACAAAACAGTAAAATAAACTAAGCTAATCTAGTGACAGAAAACTAAAACTAGACTAAACTATGAGCTAATAGCAGAAAAGAAGAAGCTTTGTGAGCCCCTCTGCAGAAAACGGGTTACGGTTCCGCCTCCTTGAAACCTGGAAGAAACCTAAGCTACTACAATGGAAAACTTGCAAACAATGTCAACAATAGAACCTGCAAATAAAAAATAACAGTTAGAAAGAAAAAACAATTAAACAAACATGAAAATAAATGTTATACCTCACTTGGGTGGAAATGGGCCACCATGCCCTAGCTCATGGGATCACCTCTCTCTTGGTTGGGGAGCAATGGCTTGATGGGATGGAGATGGAAGAGAGGGAGTGTGGGTGGTTTGAGAGACAAAGGTTTCAAAGCATCCATGGGCAGCATAACAATAGGCAAGGGAAGAGTGTTTTGAGAGTGACCCCCCACCCTCCTTTTATAGTTTTTCCAAGGGATTTTAGGGTTTTAAGCCCTTGGTCAGGGATTTAGCCCCTTTTTGGGGCCTTTAGCCCCTTTTGCCCTAAATTTAGCCCCTTTTAGGGTTTTAGCCACTTTTTTAGGGCTTTAGTNGTTTTTAGCCCTTTTCTTCATCCTTGGGCTCTTTTGGAGGTGTGGGGGTCAAATGGAAGGTCTTATGGAGTGGAATGAGTGTTGTGAGATGGTGTCCTTGAGTGGTGTAGGCCATTGAGAGCTATGTGGGGGATTTTTGGGTTAACAGACCTAATGTCAGGACTGGTGCGCAAGGAATCCCATCAGCGATCCTAGTAAATCCAGCAAATCCTGGGAATCCAGTGAACAACCCCAGTTCCACACTAATGGCGGGAATAGACATTATATTACCCACATTCAGCAGAAATGCAACGAAAGACCTAGAGTAGCATTGGTTCATCTGCAAAGCTATTTGGATGGTACGTTTAGTCCATAACATAGATATAAAGAAGGCACAGATGATCACAACCTTGAGGAGTCACACACTGGATTGGTTCATGAAGTTTTGTGTTGCACCAATCAGAACACCATAGAAGACTCTTGAGGATATTCGATGAGCAGTGATCTCGAAATTTAGAAAGCCACAATCTGAGTCCCAATGTATTACCGAGATCAAGGAGATTAAGCAAGCTCCGATAGAGACCGTATGGGACTTTGATCAGTGGTTCAAACCGTTTATGGCCAAGTTAGCTTCCAGATGTTGGACGTGTAGCATAAAGAGTGGTTTATTACTGCGTTGCTACCACACATTAGAGGACCACTCATGTAGAAAAATATTGTGACGCGAACAGAGGCACTAGAGTTGGCGATGAAGCTAGAGGCTTCACCTATTGGAGATAGCACCACTGGAATGATACAGATTCAATCACAATGGGCTAATATGAAAATTCAACTCCAAGACATAAAAAGGGGAAAAGAGGTGTATAAAGACCTTTGGTGCACGCGATGCAGGACCAATGGACATACCAAAGATGACTACCCAACTTGCATGAACTACATCTCGTCTGGTATGCCAAATCCATTAAGTACCCAGGGGCTGCCCTAGTGCAACATATGCCAGACAAGAGGACACCGTGACATGGATTACATGTTTTTACACAAGATGGTATGTACCCCAGCTAATTTATATTGTGAATTTTTTAGATTTGTAGGTCCTACCAACTTCTGAGAGAGAAGACGGTAGATTCCTATCTAATGAAGACTGAGGAGAAAATAAATATTGAACAGGCTACACCTCAGTTTCAGGCTACACCTTAGTTTCATCCTACGCAGCAGTTTTAGATGGCACCACCGTTTTAGAATATGGCCTTGTATAACCCATATCAACAGCAGTATAAGCAACCACAATACCTGCTGCAACCACCTCAACTTCAGTTGAGGGAGGGTGGCAATTACAGGGGCTGAGGAGGAGGAGGATTTGGCCGAGAAAGAGGGCCATTAGTATGCTACAATTATGTATTACAGGGCCATTATGCTATAAAATTCCCTGAACCTATGAATACTTGCTCATATTGTAGACAAGAGGACAATATGGAGCAATGTCCATAACGTATTGCTCGATGGCAAGCCCAAATGGTTGAATTAGCTAACCCAACACCAAATCTTGCACCAAATGATCCCAACCTAAATGATAATTCCAACATACATATGATAGTCATCGAACCACGAGAACCAATTGTAGAAGTGGTAACAAGGGGAGGTGCTGCAATGGGTGTCGATCAAGATACGGAGACAAATCCTGTGGCACAAGCACAACCGTAGGTGCGACCTGTCGTGAAAAAGAAATCACCACTTGATGTTCAAGAGCAGAAGTACATATTCATGGATGTACGCCCAAATTTATAGGAACAGAGAAACCATCTACCTCAAGCCAAGTAAAAGATATGCCTAAGATATTCCAGAAGATATTTGAACAACAGACTGCAAGAAAGAATATAGATAAGGTTAGTAAGCTCAAACCATTCCTGTCAAGTTTTTTGGTGCTAATCTAGGACAAGGATGCAATTTCAGAGTTGGAAGCATTGATAGAAATTCTTTCAAATGAAGAACTGCCAACAAAGAAGTTTAACAGTATCAAGACAAAGTTCAAAACAGGATGCAAACTCAGGATGTCCGCACAAATTGGTGACTATGACATGGACTATATCATTCTCAACCTAGGATGCGATGTTAATATTTTAACACACAAAACGTGGGAAATAATGGGCCATACACCCCTAGAATGGTCCCCAATTCAATTAAGGCTTTCTAATCAGGGAAAGGTCATGCCCAATGGTAGGCTAAGTCAATTCCAAGTAGATATTGAAGGGTTGTGCACTTTTGCGGACTTTGAGGTCATCAATATAGTAGATGATACTAACCTATATCCTACGCTGCTGGGGATTGATTAGGCGATGGGAAATAAAACCATTATAAATTTGAAAAGGAGGACCCTATCATTTGAAGATGATGAGATGATGGTAGTTGTGCCCCTTGATCCACTAGAAGGACAGAGATATGTTGAACCGACATTCAATGAAGGGCAAAGCGATCACCTTGACAACATCTATAATGTCACTTCCCTTGAGGAGGATTACATTAATCCTACTGTGGATGGTAACCTAAGCTGGAAATGTGCAAGTTCGTGTACATCAAACTTAAGGGAGGCACTTGAGAACTGGCAGAACCGATTACATGAAGTCTCTATGAGGAGATGTGCCAGGATAACTAAGTCTGTCCGATGAGTGGGAACTCAATCATGACCACTGCCTACATACAAAGGACTACCTAACTTGGAAACGTTCTTGACCGAGTTTGAATAATTAGTAATAGAGCCACAGTGACTATCTACACTGGAATTTGTGCTAAAAGTTACACCTGTGCGATGGTGGGGTACGCACAAAAGCTCAATAACCGAATGGAAAAAATGTTGATGGATGCTATAAGTACAGTTCGGAGATGAGGTCACAACTATGGCACAAAGGTATATCAGATTATCGGACCCTGCCAAACACTTGGAGCAGTGTTCCACAGCGTTCTCAAATTACCCACACCAGGAATGGGTCCAACACTTCATCCATACTCTCGAAATGGCACCCAGAGGCTGGTAAGCATATATAGAGTTGTTCCAAGAAATAAGAGAATGTGAAAAGGTTACACAGAATTTCACATACACCTTCCAGTTTGCAGACGAGCAACCAACAGTTGAAATCGCGTTGAAGGCTATTAAGGAGAAGATATTCATGGAGATCCCACTGGAGGTTGTGTATTCTCAACCCTACACTTCACACTCCCACCAGTGCTATGAGATAATTCAGCACTGGATGACATGCTATAACCTCTTTGGAGACCCAGAGGATGATCTGACTAACATCAATATTCCAGAGTCAGAAGTATCGCACGAAGTAGAAGGAAGCGACATTTCTAGTGAACAGTTCATCAAGCTACTAAAGATTAATAAAGTTAACATTAGATCGGAGGACAATCCAAAATTTTCTAACATTGGAGACTATTGGGACGAAGACATAGTAGCCAAAATCACTGATCTATTGCATGAGTTCCAAGACCTATTCTCAACAAACTTCAGGGAAATGAATGGGATAGTAGGAGATTTGGGAGAAACGAAAATTTTGCTTAAGCCTGATAAAACAATGCCCCTATAGACTAAATCCATGCTACAAATAAAAAGTGAAAGCATAACTCGAGCATGTGCTGGAAGCAGGAATCATTGAACCTTTTGAAGAGTCGAAGTGGATAATCCCTATCATGATTCAGGAAAAAAAGGTGACAGATGAGGTCATGATCTGTTTTGACCTTAGGAAGCTAACCGATACCTGCTTACATGATCCATTCCCAACACCATTCATAGATGAATTCTTAGAGATCATCGGTGGACAAGAAATGTACTCATTCATAAACGGATTCTCGGGCTACCATCAAGTTAGAATTGTGCAAGAGGACCGCCACAAGACAACCTTTGTAATAGAATGAGGATGCTACCAATACACGGTAATGCCTTTTGTCCTTAAAAATGCCCCTTCTATTTTCTCTAGAATAGCACTTTCTACTTTTAAAGATTTCATTCATAGGTTTCTTGAAGTATACTTTGATGATTGGACGGTCTTTGTTCTGGTGAGATACCATATTAAGAATCTATGCATGATGCTAGAAAGGTGTTGCCAGTATAAAATTGCACTAAATTTGAGATAATGCATATTTTTCACACCATTTGGTGTATTATTGGGCCATGTAGTCTGTCGCGACGGTATCCTGGTCGATCCCACGAAGGTAGCAATTATTCTGGACCTACCACCACCCACATTGGTCATGCAACTCAGATCCACATTGGGACATACTGGATATTATCACTAGTTCATAAGAGGGTATGCAGAGATAACTTCCCCAATGGATAAGCTATTGAAGAAGGATGCCAAATTTGAGTGGAATGAAGCCTGCCAAGGAAGTCTAGATAAAGTGGGAAAAAAAATGACCACTGCACCAATATTAATATTCCTAGATTGGAAGAAGGATTTCCGCGTACATGTTGATGCATCATCAATTGCGCTTGGGATAGTATTAAATCAACCAAGAGAGGGAGCAATTAGCCACTCAATTGCATTTGCAAGAAGGAAACTATCAACAGCATAGAAGAACTACACCACAACTGAGAGAGAAGGGCTTTCAATGGTCTATGCACTGCAAAAGTTAAGACATTATCTATTGGGTGGACACTTCAAAATGTTCACTGATCATTCTGCGCTAAAGTATCTGGTCAATAAGCTATTGTTGGGGGGGAAGATCTGCCAATGGCTCCTCCTGTTTCAAGAATTTGACTTTGAAGTCATCGTAAAACCAGGCCAACTGAATGTTGGGCCAGACCACTTATTGCACATTGAAAGTGGTGAGGAACCAAACAACTTAGAGGATAATCTACCTGATGTGCAGCTATTTTCTATCGACATTGTCGATAAATAATTTGATGCTATTATACACTTATTAAATCTATGGAAAAATAAACAACTATTTGTCAAAGCTATAGAGCTCAAGCAGCTCCAAGACAAGGTAAGAACCCTGCGCGACCATGAAAATATGTGCAACAAAGAGACAAAAGAGAAGCAAGCAGAAGCTGAGAGGGTGATGGGGATAATTTAGCATGTCCAACAATGATTTCACGTGTTCACATAGGAACTAGAAAATGTGTCATTAGAACATCCTAGTTTCGACCAAGTGCAGGAACTCTAGTAGCAGGCAAAAGAAGCCTGTCAAGAGATAGAACGACTTACTCCCACTTTTGAACAATTCCAATATAATTTTGTTGGCACAGCACCACCTGCGCTAGAAGAGGCACCAGAGGATGAGAAAGAAGAAGAAAAGGAACAAGAAAAGGAAGAATAAGAGGAAAAGAATAATGAAAAGAAAGCAGAAGATGCAGGGGATCAAGAAGAGCATCATCAAGAAGACTCAGAACACATAGAAGAAAAACTTATGGAAATAATCTCTTCAGATGAGGCCAAAGAAGAAATTGTCTAAACTCCAAGCTTCATCATCTCAGTTTTTCCTAAGTATGGGATGACCCCATGGTGGGGGAAACACCGCCCAATATATATATATATAAGGAACAATATGCACAAGGCGGGAAGCAGGATAAGGTGCACAAGGGGAAAAAAATTAAATAATATATATATATATAAATTTAAAGAAATGGCTATGCATGTCATGCCACCTATTATTCCAACTACTTAGTGGCTCGGGACGAGCCATAGGTGAGCATTGGGGGCCTATTGGGCCTAGGGAAAGCGAAAAAGGAATAAGCACACATAAAGAAATGTGCAATAATCAACTCACCGTGCAAGCACAAGTAAGGTAAAGGAAGCGCGTGGCAGGTATTGAAAGAATCTACATGGATCAAGAATGTTGCACAAAAGAAGGAATAAGCACAAAAGAGGTCACCTGTGCAGAAAAAGGGAACTGTGCAGAAAGGAATATGTCGTAGGGTAAAATAGGAGGACAAGTGCAGTATAATGGCTGAAACCAACAAGACGATCGTGGGTGCTGAAGTCGGCTTAAGTCAGCAGATGCCACACAAGTGAACGCATGCTGTAAGTAAGGTCGTTTGTGCCTCGTGTCAATTCATAATTGCCATAGCTGTAGCCTAAGGGGTGGCTGATGGTGAAAGTTAATGGACTTCCTGCATGTAGTCAACCCTATGTGGTCATGTCAAATAGTATAAATAGGATGGATTCAATAGTTAGAGGGTTGGTCCCTGATTCGTCGTGATTACTTTTAGTAGGTTTTCCAAGAGTGGATAGTTGTTGTTTACTTTCAGTTGTGTTGAGGGGTTGGAAAATATGAGAGCTCTAAGTGGTAGATTAGTAGAAATTTTGCAGGATGCAGGTGGGAGAGTATAGTAGAAGGGAATCTCTACTAGAGGGGTGCATATGCTAGAGAGGTTGATCCAAGTCGTGTGCAGATCAGTAGATGGTAGTGATATATTAGGATAAATAAGACAGAGAGCATGAGAGAAAGAAATATTTTGAACCAAAAGCTAGATCTAGGACAGTATGCAGTCAGAAGTAGAATGAAGGCACCATATATTTCTCATGCCAAATTAAGAGCACCTTGTGGTTTTTCCTGGATGGGTTTCCACGTGATCTCTCTTGTGTGTTGATGATTGAATGCATGTGGTTTTTTATGTTTATTTTATGTTATGTTTAGGATACAAGTCCTATCCTGGTTCAGTGAATGTCGTACTATCAATAAGAAGTCAAAATGCATGGATAATTTAGTATGTGTTGCTTCTGAGTAATGGTATATGTCTATGTCACAATCGGTGTCGCGTGTCTATTATATTGCGCATGTCCGTCAGCTTGCTTTATACTCCATTAAGATTAAAGTACTAAGGCTGAATATGTGTTGCGTCAATAGTAGTTAATAAGATATATGTGCAGTAAGCTCTATAGTTCAATGGAAATGATCCCATCCTTGCGACTTGGTCGAGCTCCTTGGCCATGCACCGAGGGACTATAATCCCTCGACAATAGCGGAAACATGGTTCTGACAGTTACCCATTGAAGGGATATCTCGGGTCAGACTGCACCTTCTTCGCAGGCGTTGCCGATGGGGTTTGCTTTGGTTGGTCGGTATTTTAGGTGTTTGTTGGGTTGACGGGATGCGCAGAACTTGGGTCGCACGATTTAGGAAAAGTGGCCAACAGCTCCCCCATTTGCTACTATTTTGTTAGCATTTGGAGTTGGTACATATGGATTTGTACCTGTCTTGTCGAAGTTCTTATTGGCTGGAAAATGGTTGTTATGTTTTTTGTAAGGCGGTAGGTTGAAACCCGGTTTGTGTTTGTCCAAGAAGGTCTTAGACCTATCTCTACTTCAGTTGGCGTTTTCTTTCCTCAGCTTCCCATGTTTAGAGCAAATCCTAACTTTTTGTAGGGTGGTGTCCAATGTTTTAGGCATGTCAAATTCAATCCTCTCTCGAAAGTTGGGAGGAAGACATCCTAAAAACTATTGTATTTTCACTTTTTCGTCCTATATGTATGGCACATAATGTAACAGATCCAAAAATATGTTAATTAAATAATCCATAGTCATGGAACCCATCCTTAACTCATGAAACTCTTTCACTTTTCTATCGAAGAATATTTCATACATGTATTTTTCCTGAAAAATCCTGCAAAAGTTACTCCATCGTATTTATTTTACCTCATATTTCTTGGTATTCTTTAGGTATCTCCACCATCTAGCTTCTTTTCCATTTAAATTATAGATGGCTAGATGGGCTTTCATCTCACTTGAGTAGTTGTGTACTTGGAATTATTTTCTCATACTGAGAAGCCATTATTCATATTTTTCCCCCATGTTCATCTCCCCTTCATAGGTTGGGGATCTTATCTTTATAAACCCTCCTTGGAGGTTGTCATCATTCCTCTTTTTATTTCTGCAAGGAGAAAGGGAATTATCACTGGAAATGCTGTGATAATCTCTTTCTGGAGGTTTAGGGGTGTGTTCTTCTTTCTCTTCTTCCTTTGGGCTGTTGACCCATTTATGATAGAACTATTTCTTGAACTTGTTGGTTGAATGAGTGGTATTTCCCTGTGGGATTCCTCTCGTCATGTTCCGCAGTAAAGATTCATTAATTGCTTGTTGTTCTTTTCTTTCATTCATATTATCATCCTTGAAACTCTGTAAGTGTGCTTGAATACTTTGTATGGTTTTCAGTATATCATAATTTAATTCAACCAACAGTTGTTCTTCCTATGTGGGGGTATTCAATTTTCCTTGCCGGTTGTTGTCTTCTTCCATGTTCATGATCTGAACTATTCTTTGAATCCTACAATTTAAAATTTTAAATACAAGAAATTTTCTGTTAGTTACAAAATTTCAAAAACATAATTTATTTTCTGCAACGAATGTTTGGAACGCCCATTAGGTCTCCTAGTGTTGAAACTGAGCTCTAATACCACTTGTGATGTCCCCAAAATATGAAAAAAAATGTAGGCTAGTTAAATACTACCTATTTTGGACATTAATTCATCTTTTGTGGAATATTTCGGTCATTGTTTACTAAGTCAAAGTGTCGTAAGTTGTCTTTACATTTTTATGTGTTTTCCTATGTAATCCTGATGTAATTATGCACTATGTTTATATTACTTGAACTGGTCTAAATCATTACTCTGCTAGTGATTACTATTTATCATACATGTACGTATGCTCGTTCAATTGTATCTTACTTTTTGGTTATCTGTTTTGTTCATTGTTTATGGATTTATTTATGGAAATTTTTGACTTGATTTTAACTGTCAAGGGGTGGAGTGGAAGGATTTGTATCCCTTAAGGGACCACTAGGAGAGGTAAATGGTTCCACCTACTGTTACAAGGTTTATTTAGTTCATTGTTGAACTAATGCAAAATTCCCCTTTTTTTGCAGGTTAAATCGCTGGCATAATCTAGCTACGACAACTAAATGTGACACCATATGGCATGCTATCTATGCTAAACTACCCTATGCTTATCGAAGACAAAAGGATAAAATCCCTAGCCTAACTGTTCCTACTTTCATTGTTTATGGAGTTTTTGGGGTTGTAAGACCTAAATATTTATGGTTGACATTATTATTGTGGATTGAGACTATGATAATTTTTATCCCTTTGATATGTATTTATAACATGTAAATAACAAAGTGTAAATCCTAGGGTTATAGGCTTAAGTCATAAGACTTGGAAAACATTAGGTTAATTTTTTGGAGATACTATGGTTTATGTGTCAAACCCTTCATGGCATATTCCATATGCCATGAAACTATGGCTTAACTATGCCAATGAGGGTTTTGATGGGGGTTCAGTGCAAATCTACAAACGTTGGGGTTTGGACTATATGAATGTGGGTAAAAATCATGTTAATGGTGGGAGACACGGTGGCGCATTTGAGGCTCCTTGGGATGGGGGGAAAACGAACCCTAAGCTTTGGTCTGTCATTGTTCGGGATTCATTTGGATTTGTTGTTTGGTTGTCTGCATGGTTTGGTTCTCGGGCTTTAAAACTGCGTGGAGCAACAGACTTGTTTTGCACTGAAGAGGTATGCTCTCGGTCTGGTTTTGCAGCATTTTATTGTTGTTTTGCTTCAGTTTGAGTATTAGCATACTTCTAATGGTGCTCTATTTTGATTTGTAGGTAACAGGGTGGATTCCATTCATGGCTCATTGGTGGTTAACATGATTGTCTATGATACCCTTCCACGGGTAAGCCCTACGATAGCATAGGCCTTTTTAACTTTGTGTGTAATGATTAACAAAGTGTTGAGCTCTATGTTGAAAGGGTTAATGTTGTGGATGTTTGGTTATGGGTTCAACTGCATGGGTCTTCTATGATAATGGGCATCCAGGGATGCGTGCATAAATATTATTTTGATCACAATTTAAGTGTGGAGACTTTGAGCCATGTTTTTCCAGACGAAGACTCGGCTCTGTAATCATTTTTGGTTTTGTATCTTAACTGTATGGTTTGATAAATTGATGGAGAGCTCTATGTTTTGGTTTTAAATGATGTGTTAATCTACAACAGTTCCATTTCTTGCAATGGCACCCTGTCAAATCGTGACTATGTGCATTTTAGTTGTAAATGTTTATAACTGTTAAATATATGGTTTATTTAACATGCCCGGAGTTTATTATTGCTAAAGTCGTTAGCTTCTTATACTGATGTACAATTTTGTAAATGTCATGGTTGTAACAGCGTACACAGTAGGGTTTAAATGAATTATTTCGGCATTTAAAATGGTTTAGGTTTTTTTTAATGTTTATTATGGTGGGATTTTACCTCGCATCCATGAGAATTAATATGGAACCACAACATGTATATTCTATTGTTTTATTAAATGTAGATATGTGACAGAGTAGCGATTTCGATTATGGTTTAATATTAGGGTTTATAGTCAATCTTTGATAGCTACAATTCAACCCTCATGTGAATACGCATCCTATGTATAGTTTGTTGGATGTTACTCTACGTATTTGGTTATGTTAGCGTAATTTATATTTGATGGTTTAAAATTGATCCCTACATGCTTCGATTCATGGGTAAGTGTTTGATTTAGTTTTAGTTTGTAAATAAGGTGAGTCTACAGGAATCGATCCCGGGCTGTCTAACGGATGGATTGTTGTTTCAATACAGCATGTGTGTTTTTGTTTTGGCAGAGATGCCAACAGGATTCGATCCTGCCTCTTTTAAATGAATATATATGTTGTTTAATATTTTGGTTTGTATTACATATAAAATCGATTCTTAGTTTGGTAATAAATAGTAGAGATATCTGATATGATAGTTAGGCCTACGGACGGACCTTAACATGTCTCGATGGTTGGCATGTTATGCAGAGAGTTTTATAATGGAAAATACTATTTGGGGTTTGTTAAGAATTATCTTCATTATGTTATTTGTAGGTTTAGGGTTTAACTATGCTAATTATGTTTATCTTAATTATGCTATAATGGGTTAAGTTGCAGTATGACAATGGTATTTAAGCTTATGTTTTACGCCAAGTTTATATATACTAGTTTCAATGGGTGAAATAATAAGCATGTTGACAATATGTAATTTTCCAGTAGTGGAAGATGCAGAGTTGGATTTTAATGGTGATACTTTTCATTATTGTGAATTTTAATTAGTTCTTTGGTTGATGTTTTATTAGTTAATTTTAATGTAGTTTATATACATACAAACTGTGTTTTTACTCTTGTATTTAAGTTGAACAATAAACAAGAAATCTAGCTAACCTAATTAATCTAGACTCTGTTGAAACAAATATGCCCCTTAGAGAAAACTGAATTTAACATGTAAATAATGAAAGAATAATGTAGAAATAACATAGACCATATTCTCCTATGGTTTTGAAAAGTGATAAAACTATAGGTGACAGTCTATCATTACATAATATGAATAAGATCTATATTTCCTTAACTAGAAAATCATGATTAAGTAAACAAAATAACCTAGCTACAGCATACAGATACTATTTATCCTTCCAGAATTTAATCCCTTCATTTAATAAGAAAACCTGTGTAAATTATAACGAAGATCAAGAAACCTCATACCTGCAAGTTGAAGCTATTTTAATGGCTGGAAACCTTGCACACTCAAACAAACAGTATTAACAAGGAAATAGATATTTCTAACCTCTGTTCAGATAACCGAATAACTTAGGAACTACCATGTTCCACCCAACCATGACCCAGAACAATTCTTGGTTTCAATCTAGATCCCCCCAAGATGGTTCCAACATGCAAGTAGCTTAGAGCTCCTAAGGTAAGGCTTCCCTATCTAGGATAACATGTTCTGTATTAGTTTTATTTTCCTCTTTGGAAAAATGCTCTCCAATAACTCTCTTGAGAATAATTAGGTAGAATGATGGAATCATCAAAATATCCCCAAGCCTCTCTTTGGCCTGGGTTTTTATAGACAAACTTTTCAGGTAAAGGGGCAGTTAAATCAAGAATCATTTTTTTTCTTGAAATAACCATTTTTACTTAATTTAGGTAAATTTAATATTTATTTAAATTTAACTTAGGAACTTTTGATTAGTTACTACTTTGACTCTTGTAGGTATTTAATATTTAATTAGCATTAGTAATAATAATAATATATAGATCCTTTCATTATTAATCATAGTTACTAGTATTATTACTTGTGCTTACTATTTTATACATATTATGTATAAACTATATATTTATATATATCTTTGTTAACACTTTTACTTTATGTATCATATAGCATGATCCCTAATCACATGACACTTTTCTTTTTAGCTTATAGTCACTTCTTTATTAAGGCCTTCAGGTAGGGGTTAGGTCAACTAGGTTAGGAAACTCTAAACCTCCTTGCATTTTGGATTACCTCATTCAACATGGTAGTTCTTCAGTACTTGATGAGATACATAAATTCAAAATTTCATTTAAGAACTTAAAAATAAGTAACGTGCGATCAATGTTTTATCAGAGCCGTTTTCACTCAACATATTAATTTTTCAGTAACTCCTAGCGTTTATCTAGATCCCATACTCAATGCTTAAAAAAAGGGAGTTACAAACTTAGTGCAATTCCATATCTCTTCGGTCAACCCTAATGCTAGGATGTATTTGTAGGATACATCTAGGGATACAATGGTCAAGGATCTGATGTTGCGTAGCTTATGCTCAACATCAACTTGGAATGCTCCAAGGCTTATGCCCAACACTTCCAATTCTTATCTTTTCATGTGCTTCAGATATTCCTTCTCAACACAAAGGTTTCATAACTCATGTGCTCCAGAGCCTCTCACTCAACACAAACATTAAAATACCCATTTGCTCCAGAGCCTCTTGCTCAAC
Source organism: Pseudotsuga menziesii (assembly GCA_001517045.1). Lineage (NCBI taxonomy): Eukaryota > Viridiplantae > Streptophyta > Pinopsida > Pinales > Pinaceae > Pseudotsuga > Pseudotsuga menziesii. Next base: position 329,611 of record LPNX011125453.1, on the reverse strand, counting down.
ACAAACATCAAATACTCATGTTCTCCAAAGCTTCTTTCTCAATACAAACATCAATTAATCATGTGCTTCTAATCTTATTTCTCGACACAAACATCAAATACTCATGTGCTTCAGAGCTTGTGCTCAACACAAACATCTCATCAATTATGTGCTTCAGGGTCCACGCCCAACACATGAAATCATATACCTAAAACATATGCAATTGGATTACGCCCAATAATCAAACAAATCATCGTTCTCATGTGTAGTGGGTTCTTATGCCCAGTATACAAAATAAAACATCAAAGCAACATCATAAGCAATGGGTTTTATGCCCATAAGTGTTAGGTCAAAATTCAGGATATTATAGTTATGTACCTTGCAGATTATTGGGAACTGAGTGATGGACTTGTGAAGGACCTTTTTTTTCAAGAGTACTGAACTCTTGAGATACAAAATTTATTCAGAGATCCCTATTGTTGGACAAACATGAAAAGTATTGCACATATGGTGGATGAAGTGTGCAAGAAAATGGGAACTAGATGTTTTCCACCTAGATCCAAAAGAGATGAAGAGGTGAAGCCTATACTATGTCAAGAAGAGATCCAAATATTTGTTGGTTCTAGAAAATGGGAGGTTACATATGATTTCTTGAAGAGAACCCAAGAATTTTTTCAGGAGTCAAGGTTGTAGATTGATCAATTTCGAAAGGACTTGAATGTAACACACCCTCCATATTGCATGGAAAATAATCATGTGCAGATGGTAGGAACTACTTTGGATGTACTAGAGGAACCTTATGTGGAGGAAAAACATGAGGAAGGAGCATATTTTCAAGTTCTTGTGAAAAGCTATGATGAAGAAAATATTGGACAAGCACTCATTGAGATTGAGAGAAAGGATGAAGTTTTCTTAGCTATGGGAAATATGGATGAGGACATCACAATTGAATCAACAAGAAAATATGATTATCTATTCATGGATTGGATAGATAAATATATCACTGAAATAGAGGATGAAGGATGTACTAGAATTGCTTGCATCAGTAGAGGGTTGGTTGACATGCATACCTTGAAGGGGAAACCTCATTAACTTCCCTTATGGATGGTAGATTATTCTCTAGAGGAGGTGACTGATCACACTCCATATGGATCAGAAAATAAAATTCCTTATTCATCCATTGATTGGGTGTATAGATACATTATTGAAATGAAATCCTTGGGATGTAAAGGGTTCTTTAATTTCTGCAATATTTTTTGTTGTTGTGACTAGCATTGTCTTGACACATGAACAAAAAAAAAGAATTATTTTTTATCATTTAGATACCTCCCATACACATGCAAATGAGGTGAATTTTGATTTTATTGTGCTTAAGGAGTTTTAGGTCAAGAAAAATGGAGACCAAGCACTTATACATTGCCAGAGAGATTATGAATTGCCCTTAAAAGACTGTTGCACTGTTTTGAAGGAGGAAGATGATCACACTTGGACTAATCCAACCAATGGAGGAATTTTTGATCCATTATCTTGATGTATGATTATTATATAGAGTTTGTTCACATTTCTTCACCCCACACTTCTATTTCAGCCACATCAAGTAGGGATGAAAATTTGGAGAACGAATTTTCCTTGTTGGTGCCACATGAGGAGAAAGAGGCTCCCATAGGTGTTCATGATGACTTGATGAATGCACCATTACATTACTATAAGAAACATAGGCATACACTTACATTATTTGATGCCTCTTTCATTCAATTTCACCCATTGAGTGGACCTAGTGGAAGATATTTGTGCACTAGTTCCATGCTTGGGGAATCATAATATATCTCTTGATAAGGAAGAATAATGGATGTAGAAGAAGCATATGAACATATTGAGTCTATTTGATTCCATAATCCACATATGTATTGGGTGGAAGAATACATGTTATACATTGAGTATTCCTGTATAAAACTTTCTGCTCATGAATAGTGGAAGCCAGCTAAGCAAGCAAACTACCAAGAGAAGTTGTTGAGGCACATATCTTGCACAAGGTGGCCTCTATGGAGGAAATCCACACATTTGGATGGATACTTGCAGTTGAGGAACTTGGATCCAACTATAAGTTTTTATAAGGAGTTGTGTTGGAAGGAATTATGAATGATGGGGATGCAACTCAAGCAATGGGACCTTGGCATTGCTTATCATTGGAGTAGCTATTTACATTATTTATTGATAAATAAAGTCAACATTTCTTCACATGATTTCCTATATTTGTTATCATGTTCTAGTTCTCCTACATGGGGAAATACTTGTTTGGGTGAACAAATCTTACAGCACCCTAGATTGATTCTTCTTGAGTACAAGAAGACTTGGGAGGGGATGACTGTAATGTCCCTTCCTAGAAGGAAATTTAAAGTGTTGACCTTGTAAAGTGCGTAGGAGTTAAAAATTGAATTAATCAATTATTCCTATGAAATTTTAATTAATTAATACTATGGATGCATGCAATATATTAAAATTCCAATTTTGATTTTGTATGAAATTAATTATTACAAAAAATAATTAATGTGGAAATGAGTTATAATTGTCCTAGCTAACAAGGAGGGAACATGGGTCCAAGTGGACCATGAGTTGGCATTCAAAAATGGAAACCTAGAGAAAACCAAGAAAATGCTAAAAATAACTCAAGCCAAAAATATTGAAATTGTAGCAAAAGCAATCTGTCATAAAAAAGATGGAAACTGTCAAAAGCAAGGAATTTTTAAAAGAAGGAAAGTGCAGGAAAAGTAGTCAGTCTCAAAGAAGAAAAGTTTTGGTCAAGGAGGGCGCAATATCCATTTTGGTGAAAGGATGCAAGCAAGGAAACATCATTAGTCATAAATAAGGAAACATTTTCTCAATGAGGGTGAATTTCCACTTTGGGTTGAGTGATGCAAGCATGGAAACAACATTTTAATGCTAGAATTGTTATTTTCCTCAAGGAGGGTGCATACGTGGATTAGGGTTAAGGTTTGTAAGTGGGTAACTTGCTCAACAATTGGATGAATTTCTCAACAAGTCACTGAAGTCTATAAAATAATGCTTCATGTTAACACTAAAAATTGTACACCTAGCTCTCTATGATATAAACCATAATCATACATCATATTCCCACCATTATTTCCTTCATTTTGACCTTAATTTCCACTAAATATGGTCCAAAACATCATTATTCATTCCCCATAAATAAAGGGAAGATGAGCATTTATTGGAATTTATCCCCACTCTCTCCAAAAAAGGGTCAAAACCCTAAAAATGAGAATGGGTCAAAACACCATAGATAAATACCATGGTTCCAAAAACCTTGGACCATCCTATAAATACGTTGTGAAGTCCTCCCCTAAAACACTTTTTGCCATTTTCTCTCAATCACACAACATACTTTTATGCCATTATTTTTTCATGCCATTTCCCATGATGTATGTTGAGCTTGCTTCATAACCATTTGGATCCACATTCCCCATCTGACAACCACAAGTGTAGTAGATTGGAGACAAAAACCATGGAGCTGCGGAACCATTTTCTCGAACGACTACTATGGCCCAACATTTTAGAAAATGTATCTTTTGTCTTGTCTTTTTTTGCATTATATATCATGAAAATATATAAAAATATTGATATCATCTTTTTCCATTCCTATTGTTATTGTTGAACTCTACCTTATGCTCTACCTTTTTTTGCACGTAGCTGGGGAGAAATTCCCACTACATTTTTGGCGCCTCCAATTGGTCGATCCATATAGATCTTTGCTTTTGTAGGTTTTTATATTGGTTTGTTCTCCCTTATTTCCTTCATAGAACTGACCCCCTCGCAATTGATCTGAACCAATATTGCTTCAATGGCTGCCATCTCGGCCCTAGCCAGTAGCCATTTTTTAAAACAATTCCAGTTTGGGCCGAGAAACACCTATCTGGCTGAAATCTGCGACCCTGTTACAGCTGATTTTACCACACATGGTGGATTACAACATTATGGCCTTCCCTATCCCTCTGTAGACTCTTTAGACCCTATGGACCATTTTTGTACCTTTGATGTTTCCAATATCATCCCTAAAAACATGTCTTATTTGCTATACATGACTTTTAAACCTATTCTCATGTATATACGCGGATTTGACCCTCAAACCCGTGTACATCAGGATGTGTGCAAAAGGCCAAATAGTTTTGGAGTTTTCCTTGATATGGATCCAAGTCACTTGTCTCTTATCCTTCTATATTCCTTGAGATCGCTCAGATTTGACCTTCCATTAGCCCATTGAACCACTATATAAGGAACCCTTTGGATACATTGAAAGGGGAGGAATTGAAGAGCAAGAAAACTATAGTCCATTATTGCTGGAGCTTATACTTGATTCGACATCCCTTTGTCCCTTGGAGAACTTTGTGTTCTTCCCAAGATTTCCTTTGCTTGTGAGCTTACTATCAAGAGATGGAGGATTGAAGTGGTGGAGGCCCAGGTGGAGGACTCAGTTTCTCCGATTCGGAGACGTGCCGACAGAGGTTGTCACTATTGTAATCTTTGTTTTATATTAATAGAAATATATTTTCCTGTCCAATAATGTGTATTTAAATGAGTATTGAATCCATGGATGCTTTTAAATGTTTATATGTTATTGATTATATATGCCAGAGTAGGTCTAACACAATTATATGTAGCCTGTTGGCCTTGTTTGCTGAATGTTGAGAGAGCAAATTACTTATACAAGCGAGAGTGGAAAAGCTCAATGGGGATCTACATCAACCATCTGGAATAAGGTATGTGTCTATATGCTTTAGTGTTAGATGTTTGGTTTCTCTTGCATATCGGAAAGGATTGATTTCTATGGTTACTCTGTCTATTGTGGTACCCCAAGCCATAGGAAGTTTTCTCTGTAACAAACCTAGTCACACCTTTTTTCCTAATAAGCATGACCCAGGTCGCTCCTTTTTCCTTGATAAGTGTGACCTGGCTCAAAAAGCTAGATCATGCCTATCCAAGCTTCTGGAGTGACCCTAGTTGCTATTGTGACTCGATTTTGAGTGACCTGTCACGCTTAATCCTCTATTTTGTGTGACCTGAGTCTTCTAACTATTTTTATGCCCTGATCATGATTGTTTCCCAGTTTTGTGTGACCTCGATCATGCCTGTTCTAATGAAAGGTGTGACCTACAACTTTTCAGTCTGTCTTAGAGTTTGATATCCTTGTTCCAGATCCCCCAAGCCATAGGAAGTTTTCTCTGTAACAAACCTAGTCACACCTTTTTTCCTAATAAGCATGACCCAGGTCGCTCCTTTTTCCTTGATAAGTGTGACCTGGCTCAAAAAGCTAGATCATGCCTATCCAAACTTCTGGAGTGACCCTAGTTGCTATTGTGACTCGGTTTTGAGTGACCTGTCACGCTTAATCCTCTATTTTGTGTGACCTGAGTCTTCTAACTATTTTTATGCCCCGATCATGATTGTTTCCCAGTTTTGTGTGACCCCGATCATGCCTGTTCTAATGAAAGGTGTGACCTACAACTTTTCATTCTGTCTTAGAGTTTGAGATCCTTGTTCCGGATCCCTTGTCTATGTTTTTCCCCTCCTCGACCTGTTTATGTCCAGATCTGATCCATTACATCCCCTTGGTTTGTTTTGAGGTATTTTTCTCCTTTTACATGAGCCTCTTGAGTTGAGCTTCGTAGTCGAGACCTCCTGCGTGTCTCCTACACCTCGGTAGGTTCCCTATTTTCTCATTTACTTTTCTTTAATTTATATTTTGGAAGAAATAGTTGTGATTTTGCATGATATTTTACTGTCATTACTGTTATTTATCTATATTTTTAGATCCCCATAGTGAGATTGGAACATATTCACCATAGGATTGTGGGTTTTATACATATCATTTGCACACATCTCAAACCCTAAGAATAAAATGCTTGGTTCATGACCCAATCTAGCCTTAAAAATAACTTAATACAACCAACATTGTAACCTCATTTAAGGACAAAAAAATCTTTCATATAAGTTAAGACATTGGGGATAGGCATCCAAACAACACCCCCTTGTCACTCACATATTAAGACATAGTTGTTGTCCATTAGGAGACCAAAATCCTCTTATACTTGTTGACATAGTTAAGGCCATTCTATTGGGTGGCCCTGCTCAACAGGAGTAAGCTACCAAAAGGGGTTTCTAAGTTCAAGGTGGAATACTTCACTCCATCTTGCACCAAAGGCTGAACCTTTGTAGTCCTCCTCATATCACCCAGCCGGGGGTCGAGGTCCAAAGGGCTTAAGCACCAGGAAACCAACCGGACGTGTCATGAATAAGGTATCCTAGTTTCCATTCCTTCTAGGGATATTTTACCCAGAGGTCCTTCTTGGTAGTGGGATTCTCTTATCCTATTTGTTATTCCATTTAATATTGTCTAACTAGGATTTCATCACCCTAGTGAGGATATGATTTGTAAGGAGATTCTCGCTTGTAGTTAGGATTTTTCTTACACTTTTATCTTATTGATGAGTGCGTCATTTTGTTTTATAGGTAGTGTTTCTTGTTGGATTTCTGGCCACTTTGTTTTAGACTCACTTGGTTGTAACCCGTTGTTGCAATTAAGTTTTAGAGATTTTTATTGGTCTGTGAGACGTCATTTATAGGCTCTCCTTCTACACACTCGTCTATAGTTTTGTTTTTTAGCCTACAATTGATACTCTTGAGTTTTCATTCATTACATAGTACTACTCGATCACATCATCATAGATCCACGACGCTACTCACATAGGATTAGGGGGAATACCCCCATTTTGGTTCCTTGAACTATCACCGTTGGATCCATATTCAACATCATTAACTGCCCTCGGATCCACACATGACCTTTGAGTCTGATTCATATTCCTATCAATTCGAACCTACCTTTTTTACTTTCCCATCTATCTCCATGAATGGTGCACATCCTGACCCCTTCCAAGGGGGGAGGGTTGGTAGTGGGATTATTTCCATTCCACCCATCTTTATGCGCATCCCTTTTGTTGGGCCGACGGGTCCTAGTCCTAGTGGGCCATTTTCTATCACACACAGTGCTACTGTTCTGCTACCCACTGGTGGTGGCCCCACTCCATCCACCATGGTTCCTACCATTCCACCATTTATACCTGGTGGAAGTGTCTCTTCCACATCTGTTTCGGTTATTCCTACTATACCAGTGACTATTCTTACTATCAAAATTCAACCTTACCTACCCCCATTTACACTTGGGAACTACACCCTTGTTGTCACCAACATCATTACTGGCCCCTCCAATCCAATTTTGTTTCCATTCCACCTTTAATGGCTAGCCTCAATCTACCTCCCTTGGCACAGTTGACCAATGTCACCATTCGTCATAACTTGCAATGGCCTCCTATGCCTACCAAAATTCCCTTAGACAACCCTAAGTTTGAGGGTAAGGTGGGAGAGGACCCCCAAAACCACATCATGTCATTCCACTTATGGTGTTCATATAAAAGCATAGTGGATGATTCTATCAGATTAAGATTGTTCCAACGCACACAAGTGTTTTGGCCGAGTGGTACATTGAACTGCCACATGCCACCTACCCAAACTTCTCCTCGTTATCCTCGATTTTTCTACAATATTTCTAGTTACCTATTCGATATGATGAGGGTGTGGAAATTCTATTATCATGTCGACAAAACACAACTACCCATATCACAGACCATATCCATGAATGGTGACCTCTCCGTAGCTTGTGTAAGATCTTGTTAGATGATAGAATATTCCTATATTGGTTTCTCAAAACCTTACTCCCTCCCATCGCCAAGGATATTGCATATTAGTGCCCATAAACCGAGGAGGAAGCCATCATCAAGTCTCAATAGTTTGATATTATATAATCCTAATTTGGTTACTTGTACACCATTATACATGATACTCCCCATGTTGGCACCTCACATCAAGATATATCAGGATAATCTCATCTTGTTGATGGATATATCGTCTCTATTATCGAACATCCTCATTTTTATCCATAACGAATCAGCACGTCACCCCATACTGATAAAACCCATAGTGTTTTCCAACCAGGTTACACCCCTGATATTTCACCTGTAATGGATTAGTATGGAGCTACTCCCTCCTATGTGCCTCCAGGTTATTCCCCTAATATTTCATGCATAACGGATCAGACCAGAGCCACACCTTCATATGCACCTCACGCACAATCCCCTCACATTCATGAACCGACCTGTGCGGCAAACTTGTGTGCTAGCCAAACAGCTCACTTTGTAGCCACATTAGCTACTCCTGCTTATTAACCATCACCAGTGCAACCCACTCGAGACTTTGGCCCAACTACTCCTACTCCTCGAGGATAGGTTTGCGCACAGTAGAACCTCCCTAACCAAACTACCCACAATAACCAACAAGGGCAGGCAAGGAACAAGAGTGGTAGGAATCAGGGCAACAACCAGCCTCAAATAGGTGTCCAGCAAGCCAACCCTCTGAGCAATAACGGAGTCGAACTCCCCGCACAAAATCCCCAATGTCCCACTAGACCTGGGAAGAACCCATAATTGTGGACTAACCATATGTGTTCCATCTGCCACACTTACATCCATTATACCCATCACTTTCCTCACTTGAATCACATCCACCACTTACTCCAAAATGATAGTCAATGTGACCCCAATGTGGCTGCTCCATCTCAACCAAACCCAACACCACTGGGTCCTCCACCTATGGTTCTCCAAAACCCCCTACCACACCAACAAATAGTTTCAACCCAACCCTTGGCCCCACAAACTCTTGCAACCACTTATGCAGCTCAACACATTGATCTTGATGTCCATTACCTCATGATGTTATCATCTGATGTCAACCTCTAGACTCAACGAAACTAGTATGGTTCAACCATGGAAATCATTGACCCATCTGCAGAATCTACCTCCACCGCTCCCTATATGTCTTTCAATTTCCAAGACCCCTTATGGACGGGACTGCCAAAGTCTCATGATTCCCTTTGCATTGCATCATGAATAATGCCAATACCAGAGATGTCCTTAACTATAGTATTTTTGATGACTTGTCCCAATCTTCCATAGCCATGTATGCTCTGGAAGTGCTCAAAACGTGTCCTTCGCAACGTAAAGAGTTGTCATCCACGTTAGGTGTCATCAATCCCTCTAATTCTAGGTTGATCACCTTCGACATGGATCAAGGAGAAACTATGATGCCATCATCGGTCATCTTCTAAGTTTTGGTCACGATTCAGAATTTGGTTATTCATATATGCATCATTGATGAGGGGGAGTCCACCTGTGTTATGTCGACCATTTTTTCGCTAAAAAATGGATCCCTAAGCCTTCAACCTTCCACCACCGCTCTTCATGCCTATGATGGCTGGCCTTCTCAACCCCAATGATCTCATGAATGTTCCTGTTGAGTTAGTAGGAAAAATAACGTTAATTGACATTGAGTTTGTCAACGCCAAACTTGATTACAACCTCCTCCTAGGACGTAGTTACATGTATGCAATGTGAGTCATTTCCTCTACCGTCTTTCGACTCTTGATGTTCTCTCATGATGGGAATATCATGACCATCGACCAACTGATGTACTATAATCTGAAGGGGTCAACTACACCAAACAACGTCCTTCCTACTATCGACACTACCATTGGCAGTGTTTCCATACCATCCCTGTCTGTTGTTGGCTAGAACTTATTTTCCAATGCTCCTATGATTAACACATTTTTGTCCCTACCACCTCCTCCTGCATTGACTGATATATCATATTTGTGCACTATCACATCTGGTATCATTCTGACCACCTCACAACCTCAACCGTAGAATAGGGGGGATTATTAGGTTTCACTCCCCGTCCACACGATTCCCTTCCTTTTTCAACTATCTGACATTGTGAGCAAGATTTTCATGGTTAATATCAACCTGCCTGGTTTGACCTTGGGTATTCCTGTGTGGTACCTTGATCCACCTAACCCACCCCTGAATCCATAAGTCGTGTTGACTCTCATCCAACTTGTTGAGACGATGTCGCACCCACCTCCTGGAACACCAAAGACTACTCTTGTCTCTACTCGTTCCACTCCTCTAAACAAGAAGGCTAGGGTAAAGGTGAACAAAGAGATGATAGAACCTCTTCCTTATCCTACATGTGCTTTATGCAATGTCCAAGTCTGTGTGACATAGAATTTTCCTAACTTTACCTCTCCTTGGCAACCATATGCGCTCTGTAGACTAGACTAACGACATTCGAGTTGTCAATATTCCATATTTACCCACGATTAAGAACAAGTCCCTACAAACCAACCACCCATGTGTACTTTGTGGCCAATACATTCATTATTCTCACCATTTCCCAAACTTTCATGAGTATTGGTCGCTCCTTAATTACCTTTGCATGCACTATCGTGAGTTCAACATTACTGTCCTTAAGGAGATCCACCCTCTAGCTTCTTCCTCGGACACCACGAACACCATTTACATAATTTCTACTTCCAGTATTCCTTTCTAATCCTCAAAGATGGAAAATCCACCTGATCTATCCCACCACCACTTTCACCATGATAGAGAGACCTATGAAACCTCCATCATTTTCACCCCATTTCATCTACTCCATGGTGTGGAATCGGTTCTTCCCAATGAATGCTAGATTCCATCGCTATTCCTTGTCTTCAAACTTCTACCTGATACCTCACCATTATAATAACACCTATGCATGCTTGAAAAAACCAATGAGGACCATCATGTTTCTCTCCAAATGATCGAGGTGGCTAAGAATCGGTCGAAGTCCCATTATGACTCACATGTTGACCCACACACCTTTAGTGACGGGGACCTAATCCTCATCTACGACCAAGTCAATGATAAGCTAGGGAAATGGAAGTTTGATTCCATTTTGTATGGATCATACATCATCCATCGATTCCTTATAAATGGGGCATACATCCTTGTTGACTTTGACAGCCACCTCTTGAAGAATCCCTTCAATGGTCTCTACCTCAATAGGTTATATGCCTAAAGTCGCTCACCATGAGTACCCTTGTATCATAGTTTTTATTTCTTTTTTTACATCATTGTTACCAAGAGTCGGTGACCCCCTCTAGTAGTCGCTCCATGTCTAGCCTCAGTGATTCCATTGTAGCACTCTATCGCATCATTTGCACATACGCGGGTGGATCTAACCCATCCACCATGCCCCTACATTGTTGGTTCCCTGATGGAGGGTGCGATCCCACATCTGCACATGCACACATTATGTTGTCAGTGTCTCTCACATGTGTGATATAGCTACAACTATTTTATCATACCATCAAGTCCCTAGACCTATATTGGAGGTTGAGGCATATCCATATCTCCTCGGTAGTCCATTCCCATGTATGGATGGTCCTCTATGAGGATATGAAGTTTCTTCCACTGTGCAAAAATCTCCCAGGTGAAGAGACAAACTGTACTAGAATGACTCCCTCCCTACTTTCTTCGGGCCATTTCCTAGAGTCACCTTGATTTGTGTGCCATGACGTGAATCACACCTTGTATGTATTGGCATGTTCACGAGCCATCCACTCCATCCAAACTGCATAGTTTTCCTTATTTTACTGACATCCATCATCCCGCAAGGAGGGTCCATCAGTGTTCCACTATTATTCATATCATCCATGCTCACAGCATCCCTCCTTTTTGGTATATTGAACACTTCCTCCTTGCTTGAATGACCATTACGGAGTTTTTGTTAAGCTCTTTTATGACTCCTAAAAGAATGAAAATATTGTCGAGCACGCTTGCATCCTTTCATGCTCATTAAAGTATTTGACAGGGCATCTATGTGGCCTCATTTAAATCCTTTTTCCGGACTATGTAGACTATTAAAAGAAAAGGATCACCCTAGCAACTTCCATCTAGGAATGTTTCCCTTTGTATCCTTTTATGATTTATCATACATCAAGACTGTAATTTACGAGAAATCTCATTATGGGTTGTCTTTAAGCTCTTCTCCATCCCTCTCGTCAAGAAAATATCGCCAAGCAATCTTGGTTTCATTCATGCTCGTAAAAGTACTTTAATGACCGTCCAATTAGTATAGGTTTAACCTTTTCCGGCCTGGTTGGACTAGCTACAGTAAATAAGTCTCTCTACCCCTTCGGTTGGGAGAGCTCTCCTTTGTATACTTTTATCCTTTTTGGGCTACGGGGACTATTTACAAAAAAGAGACCACACTGGAATCTTCTTCCTATTTTTCAGATTCTCTAAAAATGAAAACACCATAGAGTATTTACCTTCTCAAGCTCGGTAAAAATACACGAGATAGTATCATAACGATCTTACTTCTATCCCTTATTTGTGCTCCTTACACTATGAATAAGCCCCAAATGGTGTCTCTAGGAACCACCACATATGATCTCACATTATGGAATCTTTCACCCATTGGTTCGCCTTTGTTTAGAGTACTTTGTGATGAGTCTCCCTTGTATCCCCTTGATATCACTAATCCAGTTAACTCCCCCAGTATGCCCCATTGCAGTTATCTTCCTAGTTTTACAACTATGATCCCTTTCCCATGTGTCAGTTTCATTTACTTCCAGGTCATCCCTTCCTTCATACTCTAAACAAAGGAAGCTCGAGTCCCCTATACTCCTCTACCCATATTCCCCATTCAGTGTTTCAATCCCTTAATTGTTCCACATATTTGGTTATCCCTCTCGCACTTCTAATCAAGGAAACACCATTTCCTTTTTAGTTACATGTATCCCTCTATTGACATCAACACATCTATTCCAGAGGATAAATCTAAAGTTTCATGTATCTTGGTTTCATCCACCTCATTGATGAGTTCCTTCGACGACTTGAAAGGATTCATTAGTTCCTTTCAGGTTTGTTGTGTCTCACGTGCTTGACTTTAGCTATATCATCACATCATTAAGATTCGTAAAGGGTATTGGTCTATTCATTATTTGGTTGAAGACCACGGTTGTCGCATGAATCTAGCACATTGGTGAGTCTACTATGGGACCCATACAACTTCATGTCCCTTGTGATTTTTGGGTTGTGTTGACAACAGTGTTTGGAAGCCCCTAGTATTATGCTTATGTGTATCTCCAATACTTGATGCTGCATATTGTATCCCAAAGATTCTGACTCTCATTCATTGATTCCCTCTAGTTATGTACACCTACAGATCCATCGTAGCATCACTTGTGATGATATTGCATTCCATGAGAATTCCATTGTTCCTATGTATCAGTTCTTCAAATCAGCATTTTTATTCAACCTCCCATTGAGGCCACCATTATGTATCACAATTTGTATATGTATTGATCGACTCTTATATTTTGAGCCTTGATCCTCATTATTTATTTTTTGAGACATTGTTACGAGCATGGGTATGCCCACCTCGTCCATATACATGTCTGAGATTATGTCTCTCATCCATTTTTTAGAAGTAATACAAACCAAAAGCCACCATAGTTTGAATGATGAAAATACACTCCTTTGCAGTCCTCTCCAGTGTCTCCATGGTTGTCACCATTTTCCCATAATCCTATGATGTCCATTGGCCATACAATGAGCTTCTTCCCTCACACATCAGGGGGAAATCTATTAATACTAAAAATTGTTCACCTAACTCTCTATGATATAAACCATAATCATGCATCATACTCCCACCATTATTTCATTCATTTTGACTTTCATAATTGTATTTCCACTAAATATGGTCCAAAACATAATTATTCCTTCCCCATAAATGAAGGGAAGATGAGCATTTATTGTCAAAATACTATAGATAAATACCATGGACAATAAAATACCATGGATCATTACCATGGGTCAAAAAGCCTTGGACCATCCTATAAATACATTGTGAAGGCCTCCCCCAAAACATTTTTTTCCATTTGCACTCAGTCACACAACATACTTTTCTACCATTATTTTTCCACACCATTTCCCATGGTGTATGTTGAGATTGCTCCATACCCATTTGGATCCAAATTCCCCATCCGAAAACCACAAGTGGAGTATATTGGAGACCAAAACCGTGGAGATGCGGAACCATTTTCTCAAACGGCTATGGTGGCCCAACATTTCAGAAAAGGTATCTTTTGTCTTGTCTTTTTTTGCATTATATATCATGAAAATCTAAAAAAATATTGGTATCCTATTTTTTCTTTCCTATTGTTATTATTGAACTCTACCTTATGCTCTAGAAGAGCTAAGGTTGTTTTGTTTGCACGTATCTGGGGAGAAATCCCCACTACACTTCCAAATCCATTTCATAGGTTTTTATCATTAATGTTGTTGTGTTGAGTGAAGCTAAGCTTCTAGTCTAAGTGATGTGCCTCAGTTACCTTGGGTGATGCACCCCAAGCCTCTATTCTATTCTCTTCTCTTCCATTCTTTAGTACAACCACAAAGATACAAGGATAAACCATTGAATATAAAGTTATAGCTATGATAACATCCATCCAGTCATGTAAGTTGAGCAGCTAGTAAAGGAGACTTCACTTATGCTCTCAGATCAGTGTCGAGTGTTAGTTTCAAGACTCCATTCCTCAAGATTGGGCACCATTGGCATGGATCAGTTCCTCCAAGTCCTTTATGATATTCTCAACTCCTTATTCATATTTTTACCTCTATTATAGTGTAATATTTATCTCCAATAAAGTTATAATTCAAAATTTTCATGAAAGAGGCCTTTTGATGCTCCTTAAATGAGCATTTTTGTAAGATTAATGCACTAGTATTGTTGTAATGGAAATGATAATGGTATATGAGATTTATTATGTTTAGGATATATTAATAAAACTATTTTAATCATTATTTTTGGGTATTATAAAATACGTAATCAAAATTCATTGTTAGTTTCTTACCCTTACTTCTTGACTAGTTTTATAGTTTTTTTATGCTAAGTATGATATGTAAACTCAATTTACATTATATAAGTTGTTTTAGGTTATAAATTCACACATAAAACCAAAATAACTCACATATTAATAATTATTTTGGGTTATACAGTTTTGAGTGGCCTCCTTTACATAGGCTTTCCCTAGGCCAAATTCCTAGTTTTTCCCAAACACCTTCAAACTATCAAGATCTATTCTGAACCTATTTTAATGGATATTTATGGAATTGTTGGCCACTTTTCATAACTCACACGACCCAAGTTCTTCGCATCCTGTTAACCCAACAAATACCTGAGATACTGGCCTAACAGAGCAAGCCACGTCGATAACACCTATGAAGCAGGCACAGTCTCACCGGAGATATCTCTTCGATGGGTAATTGCCGGAACCATGTTTTCATGATTTTCAATGGATTATAGTCCCTTGGATCATAGCTAAGGATCTCGATGAAGGAAATAGGATGGATAGACAGAGGATTCAGTCTTGCGCGACCGAGCACAAATACATGTCATCATGCGCGACTAGCCCTTTCTTTTCACCTCGCAACTGGTGCAACCTGTGCGGCGTAGCTGACTCATATCAATAGACCTATGACTCAAGTTGTGAATAAAGATAGAATTATATAGGCTGATATATACATGTTCATTTCAATGATGCCTTTCCAATCATTCGTCTATTTATTATAGGATAACATCAAGGATTTAAGAAACATTTAGAATTATACAAAAAACAAATAACAACCGTTCACATAAACATTCACCACATTAATCATTCATTCAAACGCGAGAGATAATGTGGAAACCCATCTGGAAAAAACCCATAAGGTGCTCTTCATCTTGCATGAGAAAAGGATACAACACCTTGCAGTCTGCAAGATGCAAACTCATCTTAAGATATGTCTTCAAGACTCGGACTTGTGGTTCTCATGCTCTCTGGTTTGCTCTTCTACCCTACCTCTACTCCTAGCGGTCTGTGCACACAACAGCAAGACCCACGACTCAATAGCCTCCTATCACCACCACTAAACTCTTCTTGAGTTGTCAATCTCTACAACCTTACAGCAGAAATGGAATCCTTCACCATGGATTACCACTTATTGACCAACAATCGCTAGAAAATGACCTAAGCATAATCATCATTAATAATAAGAAACTAAAAGCTACTAAAATCCAACCTTCTAACTATTTCATCCCTCCTATTTATACTATTTTACATTACCTCGCAGGGCCGACTGCATACTGGAAGTTGGTTAACTGTCACCATCAGTTGCCCCTCAGGCTACAGCTATGGTGATCATGACTTGACATGAGGCACTATCATCCTGACTTACAAATATCCCCTCATACATGTGTAGTTGCAAGCTTACACTGCCATAAATGAACATGATCTGGATTCTGCACCTGTCGCTTTTTTACCATTATCATTTATGCGCTTTTGTGCTTGCCTTTCCTTCACCGCGCACCTCTCTATTCATCCTGGACGAGTCCTTTGCTTCCTTCACGATCTTCCTTTTTTTATGTCATGCATGTGGTGCATATTCTTTTATCACGTGTGAGCTTCTTCCTTGTGCTCCTTTCCCAGGCCAACAGGCCCTTAACACTCACATGTGGCTCATCCCGAGCCACGAAGCAAGGGACATATGAGGAGGCGCAATCTGTGCGGCACCTTTTGTAATTTTTTTTTTGGCAGTTTCCTACACCGTGACTTATTTCCATACTTCAATGTTTTGCAAGGTTACAACACTAATATAGTTTCTTTCTTGGCACCATCGGAAGTCTCGTAATGGAGGGTTCAAGTTTCGAGTTTGCTTGGGAGGTCAAAGTAAGCTATGCGCTTCTTATTGGGACCAACATCCCAGTGAATAGTAATGTTGTCTTTGCTCTAGGAATATTTCATCATCTTATCATAGTCCACCTCCAATTTCATCAAGGGTGGCTAGTGTCCCATTCTGACACAGCAATCCAAGTGGCCTTGGTTCTTCCACCCCTCTCAGGCTCCTGGGGTTTTGCTTGTGCTTGTCGTGGTTTGTTCTCTTATTGTTCTTCCTCAATTTCATATTTTTTGCATCTCGCTTGTCACTACCCTTTTTGACATAGATATGGACTTTGAGCACTTTTCCATATTGAAAACCAAAAAATCCCCGCAATCAAGGGTGGTCAAGGTGAATGATTCGTCAAGCTTCGGCGAATTTCACCAGACCAACATAGCTTGTAAGTCGTAACTGGACATGTTTCCCTTCCCTGGTCCCTCGACACATGGAGGTCCCACTTGGATTGCTGGAAAATGATCTCGCTCACCAATCCTGTAGACTTTGTCAAATGTGGCAAGGAATCTGGTTCTTACCTCGCAGAGTTTGTCAAATTGGAAAATAACTCTGGTTCCTACAGGAGTCCTCTCTAGTGCCGCAGACAAGGCTAATAATCTATTGATCTACAAATAGCCAAGGATGACTTCGCCAAATACTTCTAGATGGGTTGAAGTAACTTGCAGACTGCTACTGTATTCCTTATTCCCGTCTTTGGAGATACCCAACACACTGAAGGTTGTAGCAACTGCTTTATCCCGCAAGGTTGCTCGCCATGACACTCCCCAACTCATTTGTAACTGTAACTGGTGCTTAAGCAGCATGACTAAGTGATGTATGCTTTTTATAGGGTTTCCCCAATCTTATAGGAGGAGCATTGGGTCACCTACCATGTAGGATTATCCAGGTGCATCATTAGGACAAGACCTTCATCTGGTGTACCGGATTTTCTTCTCAAATTTGCTATGATTAACAGTATCGACATTCTTCTGTACTAACATTCATCATTAATATTGATGTAATGGCTAGTTATCGTCACAGAGTTTCCCACACTTGATCCATCTAGGGCGATGTCTTGCCGTATGCTCCAAATATTTGTGGAATCTTGATACATTTAACGTTCTGTCAGTGCTTGCCAGCTGTCTGGAACCTCCCACCATTTGTCTCTTAACGGGTTTGGTGGTGGGTTTAAAGTGCACCATCCTTTCCACACAACTTCGCCTTTCAGTGCAATTTCATCTTTCCATGCACACTGCACTAGGGATGTCTCCCTTGTTGGTTTTGATTTTTTATTTTTTTTTACTTTTGTGCCTCAGGTTGATTTTTGTGCATAGCTTTAAGCTTCCGGTGCTAGCTCAGGCTATGCAGCAGGACAAACCTTGTCTTGAAATGTTTGCACCATTATTTCAACCTTAGAAACTTGCTTTGCTTGTGCTGCCAACTGCTCCACATAGTTGGAATGGACATGTTCCAACGATTTCGCCTCTATTGATTGTATTATGCCTTGAAGTTTCTATTGTACGGGCTGAATCTGGTATGTGAGCTGCTTAGCTTCCGACTGGAATTCCTCAACATCAACATCCCTAGATTTTTCTTGTTCGCAAAGGGTCTGCACTTCTTGTTGTAATCTCTTGATCGTTGCATTTTTTACGACCTTCTGCTAGAGGGGAAGCTTCCTCATTTCCGCCTTTGTAGCACTTATTTTCTCATCTTCCTCGCACGCACTCTACCTTATTTTCCCAGCTATGTCATCTTCAAGAAGTGCTCCCCAAATGGTCACAACAACATCCACGGCCTTTGCGTAGAGTGCTTCACTTTCTCTAATTTTCTCAGCAGCTTCAAACACTGCTCTTCTTCTTTCCACAAGCACCTCTAGGGGTGTGCTTGGCATATTCCTGGTTTGCAGATCTTCCACTTGTTGTCGAAGATCCTGCATTATCTTTGCGAGCCTGGAAAATTTAGCTATGTAGTCTTCATCTTCTTGCCCTTCTCCTAGTGGGAATGCTGCAATGGAATTCTTGATAGAGTCCACCAATGCAATGCAGTTCTGATCACATGCGAGTATTTCCTACTCCTTCTCGGCAAGAAGGGTGATGCGTTCCTACATTTCCTACTCTTTTTCCTTCAACAAGGCCTTGCACAGCTTGGCCTTCCTTTGTTTTTTTGCTTCCTGGTAAGCAACAACATTTTCCCTTAGCCAAATTTCGAATGTGAATCCTTGTTGAATGTTATGAACTTCCTCCAATGTGAGCTTGGAGAAATCTATCTGCGCACTGTTATCATCAAAACCTATGCTTGTATTTGTGTCTGCCTCCAGTGTGTGCCTCTAAATCACCACTTTGATCAGTGGCACTAACGTTGGTGTAAATAGTAAAACTCTAGGATCAACACCATATGTCTCAGCCTCCATTGTGGCTTTGACATCCTAAATAGCCACTGTCATCTTATTGAGGTGGTCCTAGACTTGGGTAGCAATGTTTAATTGTTGCATCCTTAGAATGGCAAGGTTATCTTGTGCAACTTTAGAAACAACGTAGGAAAGTTCCTACATATCATCTTTAGTTAACGTGTTTGTGTTCGCCATTATGTCGGCTTTCTGCTTCTTCCGAGACGATTGGCCCTCTTCTTGTTGTACACACATTTATGCCTAGGCCTGATCTTGACTTGGCTAGTGTTCTGATGGATGATGGTCCGAATCATCCATATCATCATCGTCCTCGATGTGTTCCTGCGACGGATCGTCATGGGTATCATCGCCTTCATGCTCTTCACCATTAACTTGGTGAAGCGACGGTTCCTTCATATTCTGGTCTTTAGGTAGCAACTCTGCTAGCGGGATGTGCCATTCCTCCAGCCAAATATTAATAATTGCACCACATCATCATTTGTCACCATGAAGCTCACATGGTGTACCTACTAGAGTGGGTCCTTTGTTTGCAGTAGGGTTATAGCATGCGCATCATCTTGAAACTTGATGAATGCAGTGTACCTATGTATGGTTGTGGCATGGATCCTGTGAGACTGTTGGAAAACCTCACGCAGTGCCTATGCATGCATAAAAAATGCAATGTTGTTATCTTTCTGGTGATCGTTGTCTGCCTTATCTTCCCAAATATTCTCATACCTTACACCCAGGTAAGATAGTGGGACATCCATCTGTACATAGTCTAGTGGGTTAGCCCACAGAGTGAACGAAATCAAGATCAATAGCTAGGAATAGTGGAATTTGTGGTCCTCCTTATGTTGAGCTTGCATCGCATCATCTACAAGTGCGTTCAGTAGGTACTGCGACTAGTTGAATTTTCCTCCTAGTGCACATAAATCTACAAGTTCCACCACCTTTGTTGAACATTGCGTGGGTATCATCTTATGGAACATCTTACAAGATAAGATCTTAGCAACAACATGCACACTTTTGTCCTGGATGGGCCCAATCAAGTAGCCCCAGCCCACTTGCTGAAGGTTATGTTTTCTCTTGATAGATTTAATGTCTTGCTTGGCTAGGTATGGCACATGATCGTCGCCTTCATTTGGGAGACCAGTGATCCTTCCAATTAGCTCGGTGTCAACCGGATATGGCTGATTCAGCCATAGGTATCCTCCATGGAAGCAAACTAGTAACTGCTTCACATATGTATTAACTTGTATGCTATGGCCAAAGTGAGGCATAAACAACATGTTTGTTAGACCTGCGTGGGTAAGTACCTCAGCCCAATCCTTTGGCTTAAGCACATGGGCATCACTTGTAGTGGGATAGATTATGTTCATGCAGTCTTTTATCTGCAACCCCTCTTGTTTTCTAGTGTCAAAGTCTTGGAACTTCAACACAGCCAACTTGGGTAGGATATCGTTCAGTACGGTCATGCCGACAGGGATCCGCGACGCTACCAGAGTAGTCACCACCTTCTTTGGGAGATCCACCTCTCATGCATCAGCTCTCCTTGTTTGAATGTAACATGGGAAATTTAGATCAGTCTGCTCTACTTCTTGCTCTCTCTGTGGTAGCAAGCCTTCATCCCTGACATCTTCTGCTTGCTCGTCATCATGTGTCTTTCCTTGCCCGTCCGGAGCGATTGAATCCTTGTGTTTCCTTTGGATCGATGGTGGTCATGCAGATGATTCTCCTGGTTGTGTCTCACTAGGCTACCTCGGCTCTCTTTCAGGTACTAGAGTTTCTTGTTGCATTCCTGGAGCAACTGGAATTCTCTTAAATGGGTTCGGTATAGCATGCAACCCAGGGGTTGGAATGGTAGCATGACCATCCTGTCTGTTTTCTTGCTTTCATGTTATTTCCATTGAGTGGATCCTTGGTGGTTGTTGTGGGTGCTAAACCTCAGCTGACTATATTTCTACTTCCTCATTAATGGGGAAACCAGAGATGAAAATTGCTTCTGATGCCTCACTCTCACTGGGAATGTTAATTACCATGGACGTCAGCATAATTGAACATGGATAGCAGGGTTTAGCTCTGCAATGACTCGGCTCTTGTTTTCATTGTGCGTAGCAAAGTGCCTAATGGGGAATCCAAATATTTACACATCCCTCAGAGTCCTTCAATCATCATTTGACAGGAGGTCGAGGTCTAATCAATTTCCTAGGTTGCTACTTTCAATGCTTTCTTCATTAACTTCTGTAACTAGCTTTCTGGGTTGTACCTCTCAGGATAGTTATGGTAGTTATTGCAAGGACAGGTGATGGGATCAAAGAGTACACCACCCTGTTCCTCATATTGTGTTAAGTTAATGTCACACAGCTGTCACGGTTGCCTACATCTTTGTCAAATATTCGTTTTTTAATGCTATCCAGCCTATCATTCCCGCTTTTTGCATCATTTTGTCGCTTCTTGCCTTGTCCCGCGTACTAAAGGATTTTTTATTTGCTCCCACTTTTTGCACTTAGTTTCCCTTGCTTGAGTTCATGTGATGACTTGATTTTTGCATGTTTCATTACTCATGCTTTTAGGCTGGTTCTGTCGCAATCCTGCAACATAGTAGGTTACATCGTTTGGCCTCTCATCTTTTTTTTTTTGTAAGATGTTACACATGTCGTACCATGGCTTCAGGCAACTGTCATTCACCATACCCATCACATGGGTACCATATAATTTTGTGAATTTTTTCTGCGCCCCCCTTAGTAGTGTGCACAATTCTATATGGCCCCAGCCACTGTGTCTTCAGCTTGTCCGGTTGCTTGAACCATTTTTTTTCATACTGTAAGACAAGTCTTCCTTCTTTAGATGGCTTAACCCTGAGATATTGATCATGCCATGTCGTTTGATGTTTCTTACTTGGTTGAGCACTTAGTCGTAGGGGTATTTCCATCTCCCCTAAGTCTCTCACTATTCCCCTCGTTTCTGTCAAGTTGGCACGGAAAAAGTTCTGAGACTCATGTAGTAGCTCTATGATCCTTGCAACTACTTCATCATTCCAATAATCCCAGCTATTGGCATACTTTGGGTTCTTTGGAGATCCAATTATATGTACTTCCTTGATTTGCAGGGGTTGGAGGAACTGACCACTTGAACTGCTAACTCCTTCTACTTCTCGTATGCCCCTTGGTCTCTGGTTATACTGTATTGTTGAATGTTTTGGATGCTTTGGTGAGAATTATCTTCTTTGTTAGGGATCTCCTCAACTATACTCCCTTTTCTCCTTCTGAAGCATAGCATCAATTATAGGGTGCTTGTCATCAAATTCAACTATATGCACAACCTACTGGAATCCTTTTTGCAGCTCCTCAGAGGTATAGCAGGTCTTAGGTGACATATCCAAGGTGTATATGAAACTCTCATAGGTGGGTAGCTCCCTTGACTCAGTCTCAACCCATCGCACATAAATTATAACTCTTGTACACCTTCTCATAGAGACTTCGTGTAATCTATTTTTCCAATTCTCTAAAGCCTCACCTGAATCAGATGTACATGAACTTGTGCATCTCCAGCTCAGGTTTCCATTTGATGTTGGACTGGTATAATCTTCCTGTGTGGATGTAACATTGTAGATATGGTCGAGATAGTCAACCTACTCCTCATTAGATATAGGCTCGATGTATCTTTGTCCCTTGAATGGATTGATGGGTGATACTACCCTCATTTCCTCATCTTCAAATTAGAGAATCCTTTTTTGAAATTTATGATGGTATGGTTTTCTATGGCCTAGTCTATTTCCAATAGCGCAGGGTAAGGGTTTGTGTCATCCACAATGTTAATGACCTCAAACTATGCAGATGTGCTCAATCCTTCAACATCAACGGTTACATTTCTCAATTAGCCAATGGGTAGGACCTTCGCCTGATTGGCAAGTCGCAATTGGATAGGAGACCAGTTCAAGTGCGGCTTGCCCATACTTTCCCATGTTTGTCACATCAAAATATTGACATCTAAGCCTAGACCCAAGATGATATAATCCATGTCATAGTCACCTATTTGCACATTCATCCTTAATTCATGGTTGGTTTTACATTTCTTTTGTACATGGTTAACTTTCTTCTCAGGTTGCAGTTCTATAGAAATCTCTTCTATCATTGCTTGCAGCTCTGCAATAGCATCTTTATCTTGCATTAGTGTTAAACAACTTGACAGAAAGGTTCTTAGCTTACTAACCTTTGGTGAATCCTTCTTCGGTAATATGTGTTAAGACCGTTCAGGCATGTCCTTGACTTCTGTAGAAGTCAATGGTACTTCTAGGATTATGAATTCTAATTGCACATCCTAGAATATTTCTTTCTCTTTTTGGACGGTCGGTGCTTCCTTTTTCTGTGCAGCTGGTCTCACTTGTGGCTGCAGTTGCTTTTGTGGTTTATTCTGTTCTACTCAAGTCGTCGCACCTCCTCGAGTTATGACAACAATGTTCAGGTCTCGTAGTTCAGCCATGATCATCTAAACATTCACATTTGCATTTGGGTTTGGGTTTGGTGGAGGATTAGGTACTGCAATGGTCCTTGCTTTCCATTTTGCAATTAAATGAGGACATTGTTTGACATTATGGTACTATCCATTATAGTACGAACATGTCTTCACAGGTTCTAAACAATCTCTGGCATAGTGACCCGATTGTCCACAGTTATAGCATGTAACTTGACCTTTGGCTCTACCAAATCCTCTGCCTCCACCTCTTCCTTTGAAGTTTTTTCCACCCCTTCCCTATGGGTGTGGTTGTTCTGGTGTGTACTGGTTTTGCTAGTAGTGCAACTGATACGGGTTTTGTTGGGAATACGGTTGTTGAAGCGCGTGCTATGGTTGATATTGATTAGGTGGGAGCTACACAGGATGATACGAGGCTTGTGCCTATTCATCCTGAGTGAACCCTTCATATTTCATCAAGTAGGTGTCAACAGTCTTTTCTTTCAAGAGCTTATATACTCTACAATCCTTTTCATCATGTCCTACTGATTTACAAAATTTACAAAATAGTTTTGCAGGGGTACTCACATTTTTTTGCAAATATAAACATTCTTCATTGTGGTGACCTCTTGACTGGCATATACGACACAATGGTATCCCATGGTTGTTTAATGGTTTGGGTGCACCTGATGTGACATAGTTTAGGAAGGTCAGACAGATATCCTTAGTGTGTCCGTCCATCCTACATTTTGTGCACCATAAATATTCTTGTGCTTCTTTACCCTTCTTGATGTCTTGAAGTTGTATCGTCATATTGGCTAGGTGTGACTTTATTTGCACCATCCCTATAGCATCATCGCCAATGGGTGAGGCTTCTAACTTCATTTCCAATTCTAGTGCTTCTATCTGTGATTCAATCTTATGCTACATCAATGACCAACGAATGTGTGGTACCAGCGCAACAATAAACCACTCTTTATGATGTACATCAGACATTTGGAAGCTTACTTTGGCCATCAGCTTTTTAAACTGTTGGTCAAAATCCCATACCATTTTCACTGGTGCTTGTTTGATTTCTTTGATTTTGGTAATACACTGTGACTCCGATTTAGGTTTTATGAACTCAAGAGATCATTGTAGCTCGGATCCCCTCAAGGGTCTTCTGTGGTGTTCCAGTTAGTGCAGAGAAGAACTTCATGAACCATTCTAGTGCACGACCCCTCAAGGGCGTGATCATTTGCGCCTTCTTTATGTTTGCACTACGGACTAAATGTACCATCTAAAAAACTTCACAGAGGAACCAATGTTGTTTGGGGTATTTCATTCCATCTCCATTAAATGTGGGTAACCGAACATCTATCGCAGCCATTGAGTTGGCATCAGGGTTTTTCGAGACAGGATTCAAAGGGGGTGTACTTTCTTGCGCACTAGTTCTAGGGCTAGCGTTATCCGTATTAGTGGTCCTTTATGGGGATGAAAATATAGATCTTGCCTCAGGTGATATTGCTTGTGTTATGTAGTTGTGCTTTGATCCTAATGTCTCCTTAGCATCCTCAGAATCTTCAGGTCCTTCCAAAATCGGGTTGTATTCCTCCTCTTCATCGCAAGACCCTTCATCTTCACACAACCGAAGTTCGTGTTCGTTTCCCTCGAACAAACCAGGATTATTTCGCCCCCTTTCATTTTTCCTTCTCTTTCCTGATCTGAATCTTCTCCCACTCCTTAGGAATCCAACTTCTAGTTCAGGTTCTGTTCTTTTGGGGAACATTTCAATGCACCCTTCCCCATATTCTTACTAGGGCATCCGCGACATAGCCTCCTTCTAGGCACGAGACTCAATTACTCAGCTACAAAATACCCTTCTCATAGGCAAGCATTTTAATCCATGTGCTGATACATAACAAGTATCTCCTTCGGGGTCTATAGAAGGAGCAAGTCGACGAAGTCAACTTGAACGAAGACCGACTTAGTTGATCAGCAGACTAAGTCGATGGGCCGACTTAGTCGATCAACCGACTAAGTCGGTCAGCCAACTAAACTAGAATATTAGTCGACTTAACTAACAGTCATGTCGGTTCACCGAACTGACAGGTAGTTATTTTGTAACTATTTGTAACCTGTATATATTAGGATGTTGAGCCAAGCAAGAACTCAGTTCAGTTCTCTGCCTTGTATGAACTCATTACATTAATATAATCTGTTTTCCTATCTGTTCTTGTCTCTTGTATCTGATTTATAGTTATGTTTTAGTATGTATTATTGGTAAACTTATGTGATCTGTGAGATTACAACATTGGTTCCATTGCCGGTAGTACATGTCTAAGATATATGCTCACATATGATACCAGAGCAGGAGATCAAGGACTGGTGGGACTGTAAAGTTGCGAACTACTTGCAAAATTACGCAAGACAAAACAGATTAACAGTCGCTGAAGCTAGAGCCATATTTTTCATAGAGACACATGAAAAATTTGTCGAGTCAGTGCCACAACTGTTGAAGCAGCTTCTGGATGAGAAGACCAAACATGACTAAAGAACATCAGTTGCTAGATAAACTGTTTCGAGGGGGACGAACAAACCTGTCGGAGTGGTTTGAGAAAATCGTCGATGACTTCTGTGAGGAGCAAGCAGTTGAAGACAGAACGTCGGTAGAAACTGTCAAAGAAAAATTCTACACAGATTTCACCGAACAATTCTTGTGCTCCCTGCCGACCTTGTTGTTCAAATTCTTGATAGAGAACGGAGCAGGCCACATCGTCGAACCTAGACCACCACTGTGTGAACAGCCACCAAACACCAACTGGGAAGAAAAGAAGAGGAAGTGGGAGAAGTTTATTGCAGAAAGAGAGTGGGAATACTTCCTGAGCAAGTGATTCGAACTATCTAAGCTTCCTAAAAGCGTCGGGTAGGCTATGGGGGGGTAGATGGTCTTGTGTCGGAGGCAGAGTATAGTGGATCCTAGTCGACCTAAAGAGGATAGACGTCACCAGTAATGAAAAGTCGACTGTAGAAGACTTGGAGAAAATAGTACTGTACGAAGGTATGTCAAACATTAAGAAACAAGAAAGGGACGAAAGACAGCAGAGAAGGGAAGCAAGACGCGAAAGAGCTGACGGGCTGCGCAGAGAACAAAACCCTAGGGAGACCGACCGTGAAGAGAATCCACCAGAGTCAGGTCATGACCGACAGGAAGAGGGCGTAGAACAAGTCGTGTCCCCTATGGAGGAAGAAGTGTGGATAGAGAAGCCAGAAGCTCTCCAATTAACAACTCCCAACGAAGGAATAACCCTTTCCCCGACAAATCCACATACCAGAATCCAGACTATTATTGAAGAAGATCTAAGACTAAGAGCTGGTGACTATAGTATCTGGAGTTGACTAGGCGATGATACGTACACTGGACAACATCTTGTCATACGCCAACCGTTCGAAGGGAACTGGGTGACGATTCAAGAAGCACCCTCCCTCCGAAGTATCCACTTGCTCTTACCAACACAGGAAGGAGAACCCCCCCCCCCGCCAAGTATAGCTTTTGAAGGAATTGAACACGTAGCCCTGCGCACACAAAGTTTCAGTGGACCATCGACAGTAGAAATCCACAACAACCCACTGTACATCGAAGACGACTCGACCACTGACGGAGCCACCAGTTCCGTCGACCAAAATTCCGCAGGAGCATCTACATCAACAATCGCACCACTTTCACCACCACCCACGCCTCCGACCCTGCCATCTTCAGAAAGTAGTGAAAGTGACTCAGACATGGGTCACGGAACAACTCACATTCCTCTCTACGAGGGGGATGAATACCCCACACGACATTGGTTCATCTGTGAGTCGATCTGGGATGCAAACCAGGTGAAGGATGAAGACCGACAGATGGATCAGTGTTAGTTTTTCATCACATTTAAGCTAGCATTATGATCTTAGGATCTTTTCACTGAGAGAATAACAAGCACAACAATAAAACACAAGCACATCACAAGAGACAAGAGACACAAAGAGTTTTCCTCAGGGAAACCATAAAGGAGAAAACCCCACAACTTCCTCTAAGATAGAATCAACACCAAAACAGTAAGAGATCTCCCAAAATAGTAGTGGTATTCTGTCTTCTGTCTAGTCCCAAAATTTCCTTATCCAGTAGTGCGCCACACTTGGGAGAGCAAGTGATGTATTTCACAAGTGATAAATAGAGAGACTCTCACTCTCTATTTATATTCATTCATTCACTTGAATTGCCTTTTCACACGTAGGCTCAACCTAATAATTACTACTCGAGCCTACACCTTAATTAGTGTATAATAACTCAAGTGCCCTGAAACTATGGGGACTTACCTAATGACTTGATATGACTTGATTACATTATTAATCCTCCCGATCGGAACATCGGGGCATGACCACATGACTCAAATACATAATAGAGACATCCCAGAATAAACATCAGGTTACAATATATAAGACACATAGAAGAATACATTCCGAAGTTACATATACATCAACACTCCCTCTTAACTAGGAAGGTATTATTTCGACACAATTTTCAGCACTGGTCTTCTTCTCTATATCAACTGGATCATCCCGTCCTCAAGTCATCTTCGTCTTCAAGTCATCATCGAATCTGGATCATCTCTTGATCTAGATCATCATCAAACATCATCACTAGATCTGGATCATCTCTCGATCTGGATCATCATCACTGGACTGGATCTGGATCATCACTCGATCTGGATCATTACTGCTGGATCATCATTACTAGATCTGGATCATCACTCGATCTGGATCAACACTGGTGCTATCTCATGATTCTTCTTGTCATAGGAAGTTCTACAGAGCCAACCCTTTTTCATGCTGGTTGTAGGCCTACCCTCATGTAGGTCTTCGCCCAGCACTTACATCTGACCTGCTCATCAGAAAGGCACGCCCAGCACTCACATCTGATCATGTAGTAAACTACAATCCCATTAGAAAGGCCCAGCACTCACATTCACCAGCATGATAGGACACACCTACTATCATTTTTGGAAAGGCACAGCGCTCACATCCACCAACATGGTAGGACACACCTACTACCATCTGTGGAAAGGCTTAGCACTTACAATCACCAGCATGGTAGGACACACCTACTACCATCTATGAAAAGGCTCTGCACTTACAATCACCAGCATGGTAGGACACACCTACTACCATCTGTGAAAAGGCACTGCACTTAGCGTCACCAGCATGATAGGACACACCTACTACCATCTGTGAAAAAGGCACTGCACTTACAGTCACCAGCATGATAGGACACACCTACTATCATCTGTGAAATGGCATAGCACTTACAGTCACTAGCATGATAGGACACACCTACTATCATCTGTGACAAGGCTCAGCACTTACATCCATCCAAGCGGGAACACATCCTGCTCACAATGATGGAAGGGCATGCACCCATATCTGATCATGAGGGGAACACATCCCAACAATCATATCAAAATGGCCCCCAGTACTCCTCGACTGAGCTAACTGGTAACTGACCAGGAACCTCCATTCTCCTAGAGAATGGCAGTTTCCCTTACATCCGACCTGCTCGTCGGAATGGCCAACACTCACATCTGACATGGAAGGAACTTAATCCTTTAGCCATGCGCAGAATGGTTCAGCCCTTACATCTGACCAAGTGGGAACACATCCCTCTATCACATCAGAATGGCTACTCAGTTCTTACACTGAGTGTTCCTGGTAACTGACCAGGTGCCTCCATTCCTAGAATGGCAATTGCTCTTACATATGTCCTGCTCGACAGAATGGCCAGCACTCATATCTGACATGGAAGGGAGCAACCCTACCACCATGACAGAATGGCTCAGCCCTTATATCTGAACTACTCGTTAGAATGGCTATGGTTCTCAGCACTCATATCTAACATGGAAGGAACCAATCCTCTCACCATGACAGAATGGCTCAGCCCTTACATCTGACCATGGAAGGAACCAATCCTCTCACCATGTCAGAATGGCTATGGGTCTCATCACTTTCTTTGGGAGGAAGCCTCGATCTAGAGAAAACCAAGTCTCTCTCTGAAGTACTCAAACTTCAGCCTAGCCAATGGCTTCGTCAATACATCAGATATCTGTTCCTCCGTCGCAACATACAGGAGCTTCACTGCTCCTCTCTGCACCATATCCTTGATATAGTGATACTTGATCTCGATATGCTTCGACTTGTCATGAAACATTGGATTCTCTAACAACTTCACGCAACTCTAGTTGTCACAATGTATACAAGTAGCATCTAACTAGAGATCAAATATATCAGACAGTAGCTTCCACAGCCATACTACCTCACAACTAGCTGAACAAGCTGTGACATACTCTGCTTCAGCTGTACTCAGTGCCACACAGGATTGATTCCTGCTAAACCAAGAGATCACACCTGATCCCATACTGAAGTAACATCCCGAAGTACTCTTCCTATTGATAGCACTGCCTGCCCAATCAGAATCAACATAACCCTCCAGGTTAATCTTCTGATTCACATCATTCTTGAGCCCATAATCAACTATACCCCTGCATTCTTTGCAACCATCAGGTGAACCTGTCTCAATGTGTTCACAACAAAGCAAATATATGGTCTCGGGTACATCAAGGACCCAATCATCTGATGATACATCATAGCATAAACCATCTCTGATGAAGCATCACTTAACAACTTCATGTTCGATGCCATAGGTGTGGCCATAGTCTTGCAGTCCATCATCCCAAACCTCTTCAGGATCTCTACTGCATACTTCCCTTATCCAAGGAAGATTCCATCCACACTCTGCCACACCTCCATACCTAGAACAATAGTGCATCGACACATAACAGGAGCATCACTGGTCTTTCGTCTTCAACCTTGAAGCAAAGGTTGGAATCCGCTTTACTCTGAGTAAATCCTAGAATCATCAGTAATCTGCCCATCCTGTCGTACCATGTCAAACCTCGGGATCTTCTGCAAGCACTCCCTCTGAAGCGGAGCATCATACTCCCTCTGTCTTCCATACTCTAGGCACTAAAACATTCTGTACTGGATTGACAAGTAGTGTCCATCTAGGATCACTGGATACTAAGATCCTCTATCTTGAACTTCTTCAAAAGTTCATCTTGCACCCATCTGTGAGCTTTTCATCCTCTATCAACCTTGTGGCAAAGGTTAAGATATTCATCAAGCTCATCATGTATGCGTTATCCCATGAGTGTCTTCTGAACTCGTACAAATCTTTCTTTCATTTGCACACATGATTATGCATGTCATGTGACTTCACTTCTATTAGCTGTAAATGTTTCTTTGTAGACTATGCCTTCTCTTCATGAGAATCCTCATGCTACGAATCTTGCTTTGTATCCCACGATGTTTCCATCTGCT